>LPNX011050017.1:0-117329 GCA_001517045.1 Pseudotsuga menziesii
ATATATATATATATATATATAACCTGTACTTTTGAACTAATCTTGAATTAAAAACAACCCTCTGTTGACAAATGAAATAGGTCAGCAGAGTAATGCCACCTGTGGAATAGGCTAGTTGATAACAAAAACTAGTTATGGTGCACATAAACTAAACATGGAGATAATTACAAAATTTCACTCAAATACAAACCCTAGTAATGTGTAGCATATAATAAGATTTCTCCATCCTGCGATTAGTAAATTGCATATACAACCCTAGTAGATTGATAACCATAAAACAACACCATTAGGGTTAGAAAATTCATTTCAGCCATTGCTTAACATAAACATTAATGAAACCTTGGGAAGAAATAGAATAGGCCTTCAAGGGTTTCATACCTAAAATTGAAGTTTTGTCAATGGCTGCACCTGCACACTTAAATAACCAGCATTAACAATTCAATGCAGATCTGACCTTTGTTTGATGACCAAATAATTTGGGAACTACCATGTTCCTCCCAACCATGACCCAGAACCATTCCTGGTTCTAATCCGGATTCCCCCGAGCTGGACTCCAAAATGCAAGTAGCTTAGAGCTCCTAAGGTAGGGTTTCCTAACTGGTAATCAGTTTTGAATCAATCCTCTTTTCCTTGCAGGAAAATTTCTCCAAGAAAACACTTGAGAGCAGAACATGTAGAATAATAATTATCCTAGATAAAAAGAAAAATCAGAACCCCCAATCCTTTTCTTGGCTTGAGTCTTTATAGAAAGATTCTTTTCATCAAAGGGGTAGTTAAATCAAGAAATCCTTGATTTCTTGATTTAACCCTTTTTAATTTACTGGGGTAATTTTTCAATTCTTAACCTAGGAACTTTTAACTAGTTCCTAGTTAGTCTTTCATATATATTTCACAATTTATTAGTCCTTTAATAATAAATAATAATTGGAGGAGCTTCTCTTCTTTCTTTATTTAATTATATAATTAATCATAATTGATTCTTTATACATACTATGTATAAAATACATAGTATTAAAATACTTGTTAACACTTCTCCTCGGGCATCATGTTTCATGATCCCTTAGACGTAATGACACTTCTTTTATGAAGGTCAAGTAGATATATGGCTCAGGTCTACTAGGCTAGGCAACACTAAACATCCTTGCATATTGTATTTCCCTCGTATAACGTGGTAGTTCTTCAGTACTTGATTGAGAAATACAACAATTCGAAATTTCATTTAATCACTTAAAAATAAATATGATGAGATCAATATTATTCCTTGAGTCGTTTTCACTCAGAGGTGATTTTAATCTTTTCAGTAAACCCTAGCACTTACTAGAGCCCATACTCAACGCTTATAATAGGGAGTTACAAACATAGTACAATTCCATAGCTCACGCTCAACACTAAATGCTAGGATGTACTTGTACGATACACCTAGGGATACAATGGACAAGGATCCGATGCTCCAGAGCTTATGCCCAACATTTCCAAATTATATTTTTCATGTGGTCCAGAGATTTATAATCAACAAAAATGTAATTACGCATGTGCTCCATATCCTTTCACTCAACACAAAACATCTTATTGATGTGCTTCAGGGTCCATGCCCAACACAAAAATTTCATCAATCATGTGCTTCAGGGTCCATGCTCAACAAAAAAACATATATATACCTATATATCATCACTAATTGGATTTTGTGCAATATACAAAACAAATTATCATGTTCATATGCAGTGGGGTCTTCGACCCAAAACTAAAACATCAATATAATCATCATGATCAATAGGATGATGCCTATAAATGGTAGGTCCAAAATTTGGGATATTACATCCCTCCCCGCTTAGTACTGTTAAATTTTTAACATTAATCTTGCATTATATTAGGATCTTTAACTGAGAGAATAACAAGCACAGCAATCAAACACAAGAGACAATGAACACAGTGTTTTTCCTTGGGGAAACCATAAATGGATAAAACCATGCAACTTCCTGAGAGATAGAATCAACACCAAAAGTAAAACCCCGAAATAGTAAGATGATCTCCCGACAGTAGTAGCCTCTTTCTTCCTATCCCTAGTGGCTTCTTCTTCCTCAGCTATGTGCTATAAGTGAGTGTGAGTGAGTGTGTGATAAATATAAAGACTCACTCTGTATTTATACTAATTCTTGACATGACAATAAATTACTAGGGGTTACTTCTCTAGGAGATTCTAATAACCCTAGTGCCCCAGAACTGTGAGGAATTTAACCCTTGACGAATAGGAGGGTTACCCACAATGACTTGACATGACTTGTTTACATTATAGAACCTCCCGATAGGAACATCAGGGCATGAAATGAATCAAGTACATTACAGACACATCCTGAAATAAACATCGGGGTACAATACATAAGAAACACAAGTGAATACATTCCGAAGTTACAATTACATCAACACTCCCTGTTAATTAGGAAATTATTCTCTTAACACAATTTATCAGCACAAGTCTTCTTCTCTGTATCATATGGATAATCCTCAAGTCCTCATCATCTTCAAGTCATCTTCATCATCGGATCTAGATCATCACTCGATCTGGATCATCACTCGATCTAGATCATCACTGGAACATCATCACTGGATATGAATCATCACTCGATATGGATCATCACTGCTGGATCATCATCACTGGATCATCACTGGTGCTATCTCATGATTCTTCTTGTCATAGGAAGTTCTATAGATCCAACCCTTTTTCATGCTGGTTGTAGGCCTAGTCTCCATGTAGGTATTCTTTAGTGCTTACATTTGACCCTAAGTCAGAATGGCCTGACCAACACTTACATCTGACCATGAGAGGAACACATCCAACACCATGTCAGAAAGGCATGCCCAGCACTCACATCTGACCATGCAGGAACACATCCCATAACCCTGTCAGAAAGGCCCAACACTTACATTCACCAGCATGATAGGACACACCTACTATCATCTGTGAAAGGTCACAACACTCACATCCACCAGCATGATAGGACACACCTACTATCATCTGTGGAAAGGCTTAGCACTTACATCCACCAACATGGTAGGACACACCTGCTACCATGTGTGGAAAGGCACATCACTCACATCCATCAGCATGGTAGGACACACCTACTACCATCTATGGAAAGGCACAACACTCACATCCACCAGCATGATAGGACACACCTACTATCATATGTGGATAGGCCAGCACTCATATCCACTAGCATGATAGGACACACCTACTATCATCTATGGAAAGGCTCTGCACTTACATCTGATCATGTGGGAACCAATCCTACAGTCACATCAGAATGGCTCTCAGTCCCAGACTAAGGATTCCTAGTAACTGACCAGGTGCCTCCATTCTCCTAGAGAATGGAAACAACCCTTATATTTGATCAAGTGGGAACACATCCCTCAATCACATCAGAATGGCCATGCACTCATATCTGATCATGTGAGAACACATCTCACAGTCATATCAGAATGGCCCTCATTCCTAGACTAAGTTTTCCTAGTAACTGACTAGGTGCCTCCATTTAGAGAATGGAAATAACCCTTATATTTGATCATGTAGGAACCAATCCTATAGGCATATCAGAATGGCTCAGCACTCATATCTAACATGGAAGGAACCAATCCTCTCACCATGATAGAATGGCTCGGTCCTTACATCTGACCATGGAAGGAACCAATTCTCTCACCATGTCAGAATGGCTCATGGACTCATCACTTCCCTTTGGAGGGAACCTCGATATGGAGAACACCAAGATTCTCCTTGAAGTATTCAAACTTCACTCTAGCTAATGGCTTTATCAACACATCAGCTATTTATTCGTCTGTCGCAACATAGTGGAGCTTCACTACTCCCCTCTACACCATATCCCTGATATAGTGATACTTGATCTCGATATGCTTCGACTTGTCATGGAACACCGGGTTCTTCGACAACTTCACCCAACTCTAGTTGTCACAATATATACAAGTAGCATCCAACTGGAGATCAAATAAATTAGACAGAAGCTTCCTTAGCCATACTACCTCATCACTAGCTGAAGAAGCTGGGACATACTCTGCTTTAGTTGTACTCAGTACCACATAGGATTTCTTCCTACTAAACCAAGAGATCACACCTGATTCCATACTGAAGCAACACCTTGAAGTGCTCTTCCTATTGATGGAATCGCCTGCCCAATCTGAATCAACACAACCCTCCAAGTTAATCTTCTAACTCGCCTCATACTTGAGCCCATAATCAATTGTACCCCTCATGTACCTCAGAATATGCTTTGCAGCAGTCAAGTGAACATGTCTTGGATCAATCAGGAACTGGCTCAAGGTGTTCATAGCAAAGAAAATATTTGGTCTCGTGTTCGTCAGGTACATCAAGGACCCAATCATCTGATGATACATCAAAGCATCAAACTCTTCTGCTGAAGCATCACTCAATAGCTTTAGGTTTGATGCCGTAGGTGTGGTCATGGCCTTGCAGTCCATCATCCTGAATCTCTTCAGGATCTCTACCGTATATTTACCTTGTCCTAGGGAAATTCCATATGCATTATACCACACCTCCATGCGTAGAAAATAATGCATCATACACAAGTCCTTCATTTCAAATTTGGTAGCAATATTCCTCTTCATATCAGTAATCAACCCATCCATACCTGTTACAAATAGATCATCTACATATAGTAGGGGCATCACTGGGTTTCCATCTTCAACCTTGTAGTAAAGGTTGGAATCTGCTTTACTCTTGGTAAAGTCCAAACTGGATAGAAATCTGTCAATTCTGTTGTACCATGTCCTGCGTGCCTGATTCAAACCATACAAGGATTTCTTCAATCTACACACATGAGACTCCCTATAATGTGTCTCAAAACTGACTAGTTTCTCTACATACACTTCCTCTTCCGCTACACCATTCAAGAAAGCAGTCTTGACATCCATTTGGTGTATCTTCCATTTCTTCACTGCAACCATAGCAAGTACTGATCTAATGGAAGTGTATCTGGATACATGTGCAAAGGTTTCTTAATAATATATTCCTTCTTTCTATGAGAAGCCACGAGCCACGAATATTGCTTTATATTTTTCAATGCTACCATCTGCAGCATTCTTGATCTTGTAGATCCATTTTGAGCTTACAACTGACTTCCCTTCTGGTCTTGGGACAACATCCCAAACATCATTCTTCATGATCGATTGATACTCTTTGATCATAGCATCCTTCCATTATTTCCTTTCCGCCACTTCTTCATAGTTGGAAGGTTCTTTATCGATGAAATCACATAATAATGCTACATATCCAGAGTAGGACCTGGTCCTCTTTCTTTCTCGGTGATTCTCTTCTAGAGCCCCATATCTTTCCGTACCTTGGATAGCTTCTCGTACCCAAGCAGGTTTCCTCTTATGAGGATTATTCTCCTGAGGTGGATCTACAGGTTCTTGAGGTTCGTCAAATTCTCAATCTTCTTCTTGAGTTTCTTCATTCATGGTTATGTCATGAACTCTGGGTGCTTCTGATTCTTCAGGAACTTCAGCAAGTTTCTCTCTGGATTTGTTTTAGGCTGAGTCTTCGTCAAATGTTACATCCTTGCTGATGCCAATATTCTTGAATCCTAGGAAGTATATTCTGTAAGCCTTCGATCTTTCACAGTATCCCACAAATATACCCTTATTTCCTGAAGGATCTATTTTTTTCCTCTTTTCTTGTGTGTATGTACATTGGACAGCCGAATATTCGGAGATGGATGACTTCTGGTTTCTTGCAGGAAAATACTTCTTCATGTGTCTTGTTCTTGAGTACTCTATGTGGAGTATGGTTCTGTACATACATCATTGTTTTGGTAGCTTCTGCCCATAGATGCATGGGAATATCTTGATCATAAAGCATTGCTCTTGCAGCTTCCTTGATAGTTCTATTCTTCCTTTCTGCTACCCCATTTTGTTGTGGATATTATGGAGTGGATAACTCCCTCTTAATCCCTGAGTCTTTACATAACTCTTTGAATTCATTTGATGTGAATTCTCCACCATTATCTAATCGAAAGGTCTTGATCCTCTTTTCGGTGTGGTTCTCAATCAAGGTTTTCAATTCCTTGAACTTGCTGAAAACTTCATCTTTGTTCTTCATGAAGTAAATCCATGTCTTCTTAGAAAAGTCATCAATAAAAGAAACATAGTATACATACCCGCTTAGTGAACTTGATGACATTGGACCGCATACAATGGAGTGGATGATTTCCAAGATTCATTTTTCCTTGCTCTCGCTACTTGGAAATGTCTTCTTTGTGTTCTTTCCTTTCACACATCCTTTGCAGACTCCATCATGTTTTGCTTGAATTTCTGGAAGACCTTCAACAACTTTATTTGCAATTGGTAGTGCTCTGTAGTGCACATGTGCAAGTATTCTATGCCAAAGTTCATTTGGCTCTATTGTGTCACGGAACAAGGCTTGTTCTAGATGGCCCTTCAATTTGTATAGACCTCCCTGTGGTTCCCCAATCACTACTGAATCATCAATAGTCTTTCCCTTTGGCCACATGATAACTTGGCCATTTATAAATTCAACCCTCATGCCTTTTGCATCTAATGCAGGTATTGAGAGGAGGTTCTTCTTTAGTCCTAGTACAAACAATACTTCCTTCATTTTCATAGAATTTCCAGAGTCTATCTTATAGGAGGATTCCCCACTACCTTTTATTGGATATTGGTAGTCATATCCAAATTTCACTTTGTGTGATGATTCATGTTCCGATAGTTTCACAAAGGATTCTTTGAATACTGTCATATGTTTGGAAGCCCCATTGTCTATAAGCCAATCATTGCTTCCATGTGGAATGTTTCCCGTGAGAGAAAAAATCAAAACATATTATTTATCACTTGAAGAGTCTTCACTTTCATATCTAGTTCTCTTTGTGTAAGGTTCATAATCCTCTGCAGCATGAGCATGATGTCTTCTCTTGTTTCCCTTATTCTTGCGAGAGACATTTTTATATCTAGGACATTCTCTAGCATAGTGTCCTTTCTCGTCACATGTATAACATCTAATTCTAGAGAAATATTTTCTAGTGTTATCTTTTTGAAATTGCTTACCTCTGGGGTGATGAGAACTTCTTCTGGTTTTCTTGGACTGTACCATGAGAGCTTGATCTTCACTTCCCATCTTTTCTTCTCGAGCTTCTATTCAAGATTCTTCTTGAGAACATTCTTCCCATAGTCTTCTAAACTTGACTAACTTCTTTCTGGCACATATTCCTTGAATAAAGGAGTCCCATGATCTAGGGAGACCATTCAAGGTGGTCATTACAATCTCTGCATTCTCCACTTCTTCATATACTACTTCCAGTTGTTCCTTGATCTGAGATATTCTTGTAAAGTAAGACTGGATGGTCTGTACATTCTGGATCTTTACATTCTTTAGTTGGTTTCTTAGAGTCATCTTCCAGTTTATGTTCTTTCCTTCAAACAGTTTGGTTAGGGCATCAAACCTAGCTTTAGGTGTATTTAGGGAGGACACCTATGGTATGAGGTGATCCTTGATTAAATCAGCAATAATCCTCTTTTTCATAACCAACTTCTTCTTTTGCAAGGCCTTAGCCTCATCTCCCTTTGGAATTGGAACCTCCTCATTGATATAGGAGTCCAACTCATGTTCTTCCAGGACCAGGGAGATCCTATACTTCCAGGATCGGAAGTTATCAACTCCCTCAATATTTTCATCAAGATTGGTATGATGAGACATCTTAACTAAGAACCTCAAATGGAAATACAAAATATTTAGATCTTACCAGGTCAAGATGTCGAATCTGCATTTGGAGCTGAATTTCTGCAGTGCTGGTTTAGGAGTAGATTAGGGTTTTGATTTTTTGGAATTCTATCCCACAAAATGATTTGATATTGATCTCTAAACTTCTATTTTGAGGAGGATATAAATCTAGGCCTGGGCTCAATGGAAAATTTCACTTCTGTGGAAATTCCTAATTTCTGGCAAGAGTGTCTGGTCCAAAACTGAAAAAGCTCAGAATTGGATTATGCTTCAACAAAAAGATGCGCCATAGGGAGGAGAGTTATTCCAACCTTATTTTGCTGAAAATATGTGGAGAGAGATCCCAAAAGTAGGAATCCCTAGTTCCTATAGCTGCACAATGTCTTTTTCTCAGGTTAGCTCTGATACCATGTTAGATTTTTAACACTAAGCTAGCATTATATTAGGATCTTTAAATAAGATAATAACAAGCACATCAATCAAACACAAGATACAATGAACACATTGTTTTTCCTTGGGGAAACCATAAATGGATAAAACCCCGCAACTTCCTCAGAGATAGAATCAACACCAAATGTAAAACCACAAAACATTAAGATGATATCCTGACAGCAGTAGCCTCTTTCTTCCTACCCACAGTGGCTTATTCTTCCTCAGCTATGTGCTACAACTGAGTGTGTGATAAATAGAGAGACTCACTCTCTATTTATACTAATTTTCAACTTGACAATAACCTACTAGGGTTGAATTCTCTAGGAGATTCTAATAACCCTAGTGCCCTGGGAATGCGGTGACTTTAACCATTGACCAATAGGAGGGTTACCCACAATGACTTGACATGAATTGTTTACATTATAGAACCTCCTGATAGGAACATCGGGGCATGACATGACTCAAGTACATTACAAACACATGCCAAAATAAACATCGGGGTACAATACATAATAAATAAAAGTGAATACATTCTGAAGTTACAATTACATCAAGAAGTACAACACCGTCCCTGGGGTTCTAGGGACTCTGAATGATATCATGAAACAAGGTGGGGTAAGCCTTTATCATGGTGGCCTCATTCTCCCAGGTAGCCTCATCTGCCTCAAAGTGCTTCATTGCACTTTCAATTGGACTATAGTGCGCTTCCAAAGCTGCGCTTCTCTCTTGTCCAATATATGCAAAGGCTCAGGGGAAAATCCCCCCTCAGGTTCCACCTGTAATAATGACCAATCAATGACATGCTTAGTGTCATAAACATATTTCTTTAATAAATATGCATGGAAAACATTATGAACTCTTACTTGTGTAGGTAATGCTAATTCATAAGCCACTGGTCCTTTCTTGTCCAAAATTTCAAAAGTTCCACAAAACCTAGGTGCTAACTTACCACCCCTACCCAAGCTCAACGAGCTCCATTTTTATTTCACTTTCAAGTAGACATGATCACCTACTTGATAGTCTTTATATTTTCTTTTCTTATCCGCATAACTTTTCTGACGGTCTTGTGCCTCTTTAAGGTTTCCCTGGACCTTGGTAATTAACTATTCCAAGTCCAATAACAGTTCAGTCCCTAACATGAGCCGATCCACCAGACTGTCCCAAGTAACTGGGGTCCTACACTTACATCCATAGAGTAACTCAAAAGGAATCATCTTGGCAGAATCCTAATACCCGTTCTTATATGCAAACTCTGCAAGTTGCAGATAATCCTCCCACTTGGTGGGGTTGTTCATGACATACATACGAAGCATGTCTTCCAGAATTTGGTTTACTCTTTCAGTCTTCCCGTCTGTTTGCCGGGTGATAAGCAGTGCTGAAGTTCAGCTAAGTCTCTAATCCAGATAATAAAGATCTACAAAATTTTCCTGTAAACTTAACATCTTGATCTAAGATAATCACTTTGTGTATCCATGCAATCTAAATATCTCTTTCAAGAATATATCGACAATGTTCATGGCCTTGTAGGTCGATTTCATGGGGATGAAGTGTGCTTCCTTTGACAGCTTGTCAATGACTATGATGATGGAATCATTTTTCTTCTTTTTTTTTGGTTAGTGGGTAATAAAATCAATACCGATAACCTCCCACTTCCATTCCGGAATGGGCAATGGATGTAGCAATACTGAAGGATGCTGGTGCTTAGCTTTAACTAGCTGGCACTCCTGAAATTTCGCAATGAACATTGGGATAATTTTTCTCATGCTCTTTTAATTTACATGATTCATAACAAATCACATGTTCATTTTGCAAGAGGACTCCTCCAAGTCCTTCCTTACTTGCATCCGTGCATACAACAAAATCCCCATCGGGATCCGCAATCCACAACACTGGTGCGGTCATCAAAAGCTGCTTAAGCTTTTGAAAACTTTCTTCACACTTATCATTCCATAAGAACTTGTTTTATTTCTTCTGCAAAGTCGTCATGGGGAAAGCTATTCTCTATAAGTTCTCAATGAACTTTCGATAATATCTGGCTAATCCCAAGAATGACCTAATGTCAGTGACACTAGTTGGGGTAGGCCAATTCTTTATGGATCGAATATTTTCTGGGTCCATAGCTATTCCTGCCTCAGATATGATGTGAACTAGGTACTGTATTTGTGGTTTGTAAAAATCACATTTACTAAACTTAGCATAGAGTTGGTGTTCTCTCAACACCCGAAGCACTATGCGAAGGTGTTCTTCGTGTTCCTATTTATTCTTGGAATAAACCAGAATGTCATCAATAAATACTAGTACAAACTTATCCAGATATTTACTGAATATGTTGTTCATCATACACATAAAGTTTGTGGGTGCATTGGTCAACCCAAACGACATCACTACAAACTTGTAGTGCCCGTACCTCGTACAGAAGGAGGTCTTGGGGATATATTTTTCTCGGATCCGTACCTGATGGTACCCAGATCATAGTCAATCTTCAAAAAGATTTTGTCTCCTCCTACCTGGTCGAACAAATAATCGATCCTAGGGAGCAGGTAACATTTCTTTATATTCATTTTTTTCAATTGACGGTAATCAATGCACATCCGCATTGTACCATCCTTCTTCTTTATGAACAAAATCAGTGCTCCCCAAGGGGACACACTGGGTCGAATATACCTATTCTCTACTAATTCCTACAATTACAGTTTGAGTTCCACCAATTCTTGTGCACTCATGCAGTAAGGGGATTGGGAATATAGAACTGGGGTCAGTTCGATGGAAAATTCTAGGTCTCGTTTCAGAGTTAATCCGAGGATTTCCTCGGGAAACATGTCCTTCAAATTTTCAAGAACGGGGAAATATTCTATGCATTGTTCTCTATCAAACTCTACATCTCGGATGTTCACTACAAATAACTTGCAGCCCTTCCTAACATACTTATTTTCTTGTAAAGCAGAGATTTGTCTTACAGAAACTTTCTATGGGATGCCTTGAACCTTCACTTGGTTCCCTTGGCCATCAGTACACAAGATAGAATTGTGTACACAATCGAGCATGACATGGTGTTGTTTTAACCAGTCCAAGCTGATAAGAATATTATACAATCCTAAAGGTAGGATGTCTAGGTTTACCTTAGTAAGAAAACCATTCAAGTTTACTTCACATTCTTTAACAATCTCTAAAACCTTCCATTTTGTACCAGTGGCTAAAGGTACTAGCCACGGTTTATCATGATTTACTTTACTTAACTTGCATAAATAAACAATATTAGGTGCAACATAGCTTTGGCAAGCACCATGATGAATAAGTATTGAAACAGAGGTATTCAAGATCTTACCTTTGATCTCAACCATTGTAGCTTGATGGTATTCCTGTCCGCCATGTAATGTTGCATAGATTCATGGGGTTCCTACTATATCCTCAACGGTAGGTTATTATTGCAGGTTATGCAAGATTCCATTGTTCTTGTTCTTACAATATTGGGCATAATGTGACCTGTTGCATTTCCATCACTTGATCGCTAAAGGGGTAGCATTGGCTCCACTTGCCACTTGCTTATTCTCATTAGGAGATGGTACATAAGGATTCATACCAATTTGATTGAATTTCTTGTTCACTGGAAAACTATTATTTTTCTTTCGATAAGGCTACGGGTTTGACCTAGGCTTGTGGTTATCAGAAAAGTTTCTAGACTTTTCTCTGTTTTGGTTCTGGTTTTCTTGTTGTAACTGCCCATGCTCATAACAAAGTCGGGCCTTGTGCAGTGTAGTATCCAGTGTCTTTGGCATGTTGAATTCAATCCTGTCCCAAAAACTGGGAGGAATACATCCTAATAACTGCTGGATGTTCACCTTTTCTTCTTTGATATACGGTACATAATGCAGCAGATCTAGAAATCTGTTTATAAATGTGTCCATAGTCATGGACCCCATGCGCAATTCATGGAATTATTTTACCTTGCGGTCAAAGAACCTTTCCGACATGTATTTTTCTTGGAAAATATTTTGGAAGTTTTCCCAGCTTATTTATTGCATCTCATCTTTCTTGGTGTGATTTAAATCTCGCCACCATGTTGCTACCTTATCATTCAGGTTATAGATGGAAAGCCTAGCTTGCTTCACACTGGAATAGTTATGAACCTGGAAATACTTACTCATTCCCACCAACCATTCTTCTTCCTTTTCTCCCATATTTACTTCACCTTCATAGGTCGGGGATATTATTTTTTGAAACTCCCCCTGAAGACTGTCATCACTTCTTTGCCTCTTTCTCCATGGAGAAAGTGAGTCATCACTAGCAGGACAATGATGATCTCCTTTAGTTGCTTCAGGTGTACCTTCTTTTTCTGCTTCTCTTGGGCTGCTGGCCAGCTCATGGTATGGTTCTCTTTTGGATCTATGGGTGGACTGGGTAGGTTTACCTTGTGGGCTCCCTCCCATCATGTTACGCAATAATGCTTCATTTATAACTTGTGTTTCTTTTCTTTCATTCAGATTGTCCTCTTTGAAACTCTTCGGTTCAGCTTGTAGTCTATGCAAAGTTTTTTCAACACATCAGAGTCTAACTCAACGACCAAGTTCACTTCGAGAGTGGGGGTAGTCATTTCTTCCTGTAGGCTATTTTCTTCCTCAGTGTTCATAAACTGAACATCGCTGTAAAAATTTCCTGTAACACAAAAAATTTTAATAGCAGCAATATTTTTTTGTTAGTAACAAACATTACTTTTCATACTTTATTTTCTTTGCATGAATGCTTGGTGCACCCATAAGTCTCTCAGTATTGAAACTGGGCTCTGATACCACTTGTAATGTCCCCAAAAATTGAAAATAATTTTTTTTATAAGTTACTGAAAACTACCCAAAAGGGATCATTAGTACTCATGCAGAAACATAGATGCTCCTTAAACTTCCAACCTCTTCGGATTCTTCCCAATGTCTTGTTAATCTCTTATCCATTCTGTGGCTATTAGTTCGTTTACTTCTTATGTCTTAATTCTGTTATTTAAACCGTTGATCTATCATAGCTACTACTGTCGGTGAATTAATGAGTTATTTAGATCATTGTTTTACTCATGCTTATGTGTACTTTGTTTATTAAATGAAATATAACTTAACTTTGTTGATGGGGATAAAGTGGTGGAGTGGTGGGACTTGTTCTCCCATGATGATCTAAGAGGTAAGGTTATTCTTCATTATGTAGGCTTACTTAGTTCATTCGAACTAAGGAACCTTATTCATTGATTCATAGGTTACTCTTGCAACATCAGGATTGTTGGTTACTTGACACAATTCAGTTCTTAATTAAACTTCCCGTTCTGCCTTGTACTTTTATTACTATTCCATTTTACTACTCATGTACATCCTTACTAAATATCTATATTGGTTAATTTACTGGATTCTATGAATATATCTTACTATCCTTCCATTATTATTGTTTATCTCTCATTTAGTTGCTTACTTTTCTCTTGTTTATACTTTGCAGTATTTACCTTGGTAACGAGCCTGTAGACTTACACTTGTTTTTCCTAGCAGGTTCATCACGGCATACTACATTTTCCAGTATGCCTAAATGCTACAACCTAGTCCTACGACTTAAACACATACACTAACTATATGAGCTAGTACAAAGGGAAAGTGATAACACTATAATCTTATGCTAAGAGAACACATTATAACGTTATAAGATAATGTTTAAGGGAAACATTGTAACACTATAAGATAGTGTTAAGGCTACACATACCATAGAGTTAACACTATGGTATATATACCATGTCAATTGTATTGATCCTGAGCTGACTTTTAAGGGGTGGTGAAACCATAGTATAGAGGGTTTAACATAAGACAATGTTGATAAGATGTTGGTCCACGATCTTATGGTTGGAGTTTATGGTGGCGTTAGTGGCCACCAGCTGGTGCCATTAATGCCATCGGGGTTGGTGAAAACCCTTGGCAAGGGACTTGGCATTCATTGTAAGTGTATTATGGTATTGGCATTGTGGTGTAGTGAAGCCTCTACACGTTTGGAGGATGGAGATGACCATGATTGATTTACATGTGAGATTAACCCAGCTCTATGTAACATGCATTTATTTGTTTGGTTTTCTTTATGGCACGGTCATGCTCCTCATGCCTGTTATATTTTTAACATTAAGCTAGCATAACATTAGGATCTTTAACTGAGAGAACAACAATCACAGTAATCAAACACAAGAGACAATGAACACAGTGTTTTTCCTTGGGGAAACCATAAATGGAGAAAACCCCACAACTTCCTCAGAGATAGAATCAACACCAAAAGTAAAACCCCAAAACAGTAAGATAATCTCCCGATAGCAGTAACCTCTTTCTTCCTTGCCTGAGTGTCTTACTCTTCCTCAGCTATGCGCTACAACTGAGTGTGGATGAGTGTGTGATAAATAGAGAGGCCAACTCTCTATTTATACTAATTATTGACATGACTAAAACCCTACTAGGGCTGACCTCTTTAGGAGAGTATAATAACCCTAATGCCCCGAAAATGTGGGGACTTTAACCCTTAGACAATAGGAGGGTTACCCACAATGACTTGACATGACTTGTTTACATTATAGATCCTCCCAATAAGAACATTGGGGCATGAAATGACACAAGTACATCCCAGAATAAACATCGGGTTACAATACATAAGCAATATATGTGAATACATTCTGAAGTTACAATTACATCAACACTCCCTCTTAACTAGGAAGGTATTCTCTCGACACAATTTTCATCACTGGTCTTCTTCTCTAAATCATCTCGTCATCTGCATCTTCAAGTCATCTTCATCTTCAAGTCATCTTCATATTTGGATCTGGATCATCACTGGATCTAGATCATCACTAGATCTTAATCATCAGTGAACATCATCACTGGATCGGGATCATCACTGTTGGATCTTCATTACTGGATCATCATGGGTGCTATCTCATGATTCTTCTCGTCACAGGAAGTTCTACAGAGCTAGCCATTTTTCATGTTGGTTGTAGGCCTAGCCTCTATGTAGGTCTTGTTCAGTGCTTACATCTAACACCAAGTCAGAATGGCCCACCCAGCACTCACATATGATCATGTAGGAACCACGGGGACTTCACATAGTGAACCTCTCACATAGCACGTGCGATCGTGGGATATTAAAGAATACCCTTAATTTCCATAGATATTGACCCAAAATATTTTTGTTGAAACCCCCTCCCAATACTTAAAACCTCCTCCCCACCCCTTTTATACCTCAATCCTTATAAACCACCCTACCAACCCCCACCTTAAACCCCTCATCCCCCCAATACCTGCAATATATTGGTTCAATTTTTTATAATTTTAAAACCCACAATATGAACTAACGTGATAGGATAGTGGTCAACAAGTGAAGCCCCCATGGTAGGAACCAATCCTATAATCACATAAGAAAGGCCTAGCACTCACATTCACTATCATGATAGGACACAACTACTATCATCTGTGAAAAGGATCAGCACTTACAACCACCAGCATGATAGGACACAACTACTATAATTTGTGGAATGGCATAGCACTCACATCCACCAGCATGGTAGGACACACCTACTACCATCTGTGGAAAGGAATAGGACTTACAATCACCAGCATCGTAGGACACACCTACTACCATCTGTGAAAAGCTGTAGCACTCACATCCACCAGCATTATAGGACACACCTACTATCATATGTGGAAAGGCCAGCACTCACATCCACCAGCATGATAGGACACACCTACTATCATATGTGGAAAGGCTCTGCACTTACATTTGATCATGTGGGAACACATCCCTCAGTCACAGCAGATTGGCTCTCAGTCCCAGACTGAGGATTCCTGGTATCTCACCAGGTAGCTCCATTCCAAGAATGGCGGTAGCCCTTATATTTTAAACCAAGTTAGAATGGTCAACACTCACATCTGACATGGAAGGAACCAATCCTCTAACCATGACAGAATGAATCAGCCCTTACATATGATCAAGTGGGAACACATCCCTCTACCACATCATAATGGCCATGCACTCATATCTGATTATGTGAGAACACATCTCACAATCATATCAAAACGTCCCTCAGCCCCAGACTGCGTTTTCCTGGTACCTCACCAGGAAGCTCCATTCCAACAATGGAAATAGCCCTTATATCTGATCATGTAAAAACCAATCCTACATTCATATCAGAATGGCTCATCACTCATATCTGACATGGAAGGAACCAATCCTCTCACCATGACAGAATGGCTTAGCCCTTACATTTGATCATGGAAGGAACCAATCCTCTCAACATGTTAGAATGGCTCACGGAATCCTCACTTCTCTTTGGAGGGAACCTCGATATGGAGAACACCAAGCTTCTCCCTGAAGTACTCAAACTTCACCCTAGCCAATGGCTTCTTCAATACATCAGTTATCTGTTTGTTCGTTGCAACATACTGGAGCTTCACTGCTCCCCTCTGCACCATATTCTTGATATAGTGATACGTGATCTCGATATGCTTCGACTTGTCATGGAACACCGGGTTCTCTGACAACTTCACACAACTCTGGCTGTCACAATATATACAAGTAGAATCTAACTGGAGATCAAATAAATTAGACAGTAGCTTCCTCAGCCATACTACCTCACAACTAGCTAAACAAGCTGTGACATACTCTGCTTCAGCTATATTTAGTACCACACAGGATTGCTTCATGCTAAACCAATATATCACACCTAATCCCATACCGAAGCAACACCATGAAGTGCTCTTCTTATCGATGGCACCGCCTACCCAATTTGAATCAACATAACCCTCTAGGTTAATCTTTTGATTTGACTCATACTTGAGCCCATAATGAACTTTACCCCTCAAGTACCTCAGAATATGCTTTGCAGCAATCAAGTGAACATTTGTCAGATCTATTAGGAACTGGCTCAAGGTGTTCACATCAAAGCAAATATCTAGTCTCGTGTTCATCAGGTACATCAAGGACCCAATCAGCTGATGATACATCGTAGCATCAATTGACTCTGATGAAACATCGCTCAATAGCTTCAGGTTTGATGCCATAGGTGTGGCCATAGTGTTGCAGTTCATCATCCCAAACCTCTTCAGGATCTCTACTACATACTTCCCTTGTCCAAGGGATATTCCATCTGCATTCTGCCACACCTCCATGCCTAGAAAATAATGCATCATACCCAAGTCCTTCATTTCGAACTATGTAGCAAGCTTCCTCTTCGTATAAAAAATCAACCCATCCATACCTGTTACAAATAGATCATCTACATATAGTAGGAGCATCACTGGGTTTCCATCTTCAACCTTGTAATAAATATTGGAATCTACTTTACTCTTAGTAAAGCCCAAACTGGATAGAAAGCTGTCAATTCTGCCGTACCAAGTCGTGGGTTCCTGTTTCAAACCATACAGGGATTTCTTCAATCTGCATACATGAGACTCTATGTCATGTGTCTCGAAACCGAGTGGTTTCTCTACATATACTTCCTCTTCTACTACACCATTCAAGAAAGTAGTCTTGACATCCATCTGGTGTATCTTCCATTTCATTACTACAGCTAGAGAAAGTACTGATCTTGTGGAAGTGTATTTGGATATAGGTGCAAAAGTTTCTTCATTGTCTATTCCTTCTTTCTGGGGGAAACCACAGGAAACAAATCTTTCTCTATATTTTTCAATGCTACCATTTGCAACATGCTTGATCTTGTAGATCCATATGGAAGTTACAACCGACTTCCCTTTTGGTCTTGGGACAACATCCCAAACATCATTTTTCATGATCAATTGATATTCTTCGATCATAGCATCCTTCCATTCTTTTCGTTCCGCCACTTCTTCATAATTAGAAGGTTCTTTATCAATGAAATCACATAGTAATGCTACATACCCAGAGTAGGATCTAGTCCTCTTCCTTTCTCTGTGATTCTCTTCTGTAGCCCCATATCTTTCTGCACCTTGGATAATTTCCCATACCCAAGTAGGTTTACTCTTGTGAGGATTCTTCTCCTGAGGTGGATCTATAGGTCTTTGTGGTTCTTCAAATTCTTGATCTTCTTCTTGAGTTTCTCCATTCATGGTTGTATCATGAATTCTGGGTGCTTCTGCTTCTTCAAGTTCTTCAGCAGGTCTCTTTCTGGATTTGTTGTAAGCTATGTCTTCATCAAATGTCACATCTCTATTTATGTCAATCTTCTTGAATCGTGAGAAATATATTATGTAAGTCTTCGAGTTTTCAGAGTATCCCACAAATATACCCTTCTTTACTAAAGGATCTAATTTTGTTCTCTTCTCTTTTGGAATGTGTATGTACATAGGATAGCTGAGTATTCTGAGATGGCTGATTTTTGTTTTCTTGCAGGAGAAGACTTCTTGAAGAGTCTTGTTCTCGAGTACTCTGTGTGGAGTGCGGTTCTATACATACACCGTTGTTCTGGAAGCTTCTACCCAAAGATGCATAAGAAGATCTTGATCATGAAGCATAGCTCTTGCGGCTTCCATGATAGTTCTGTTCTTCTGTTCTGCAATCCCATTCTGTTGTGGATTATAAGGAGTGGACAAATCCCTCTTAATCCCCGAGTCTTTGCATAACTCTTTGAATTCATTCAAAGTGAATTCTCTGCCATTATCTGATCAAAATGTCTTGATTTTGTTTTTAGTGTGGTTCTCAATCAAGGATTTTAATTCCTTGAACTTTCCGAATACTTCGTATTTGTTCTTCATGAAGTAGATCCATGTATTCCTAGAAAAGTCATCAATAAAAGAAACATAATACACATACCCACTTAGTGAGCTTGATGACATAGGACCACATACATCGGAGTGGATGATTTCCAACATTCCTTTTGCCTTTCTCTCACTACTTGGAAATGTCTTCTTTGTATTCTTTCCTTTCGCACATCCTTTGCAAACCCCATCATGTTTTGCTTGAATTTCTGGAAGACCTTCAATAGCTTTTCTTGCAATTGGTAGTGCTATGTAATCCACATGTGCAATCCTTATATGCTGAAGCTCATTTGGCTCTACTGTGTCATGGACCAAGGCTTGTTTTGGATGGCCCTTCAATTTGTACAATCCTCCTTCTTGTTCCCCAATCACTACTGTATCATCGATAGTCTTTCCTATTATTCTTGCACGTTGATCTAGGAACAAGGCATCAATATCATCAAAGAATAATAAAAAAATAAATCATGAAATGGTGTTAATCGGAACCGGAATTGGTTTCCTCTCTGTATATTTAATAAACAATGAATGGTTACAATAACAATGTCAATCAATACCTTGAATCAATGAGGAATTCGAATACCTAAGGAGGCAATTCGAAATCAATTAGTGAGTCTAGCTTAACTGACTCTAAACCATTGGTTCACACTCAGTTAACCACTTGAACAAAACCCTAATTGACTCACCAAACCCTAACTGAAGTCAGAGTGCAATAAATTACTGAATCTCAACTAAAGGAGATCAAACACATGTCATAGCAAGCCAACCATCAAGTGCTAGTGCTCCATGACTTCAATGAACCCCGATGAGATTAAATGAATCTAGACTCATCATTAGAAGTTGGTGGAGGTGCCCCTATTGACTCCAGATCATTAAATAATAATAAATAATCATTAAATAATATATTTAATGAGAGGAGGCTCCTTAACTGACTGGTTGATCTAATTGTAACCACCAGTTAGCAATTAGGTGCATTAATATCACTCAGATCACCCCTGGAGTGCTCTAGTTAGCCTCCTTGACTATAGGATAATTCTAAGTTATCCTCCTTGACTGTAGGTAGGTGTGGTTGTGACTGGATGATGGCAATTAATTCTCCACTGATGTCAATTAATTTCAATTATACTTAGGATAGTTGTTTAACTAGGCCAATTTGACCAAAAAGAGTGTGTATGGTGGTAAATGTCTCCAACACCCCCCCTTAATATATACTTAGGAAGAGTTAGAAAACATAGATGCATAAAAATTCTAGGGCCATGGAAACAAAGGCCATAGGTCACCTTGTACAATAAAGTAACTGCTTAATATAACCAAGGAAACGGGGAAAACCTCATGGGAAAAATATCCCCCCTCAAACTAAGCAGTAAATCAAGAATTGGTTCTTCTATGCAGCAGTATCCTGAGACTGTGCATGTGAACCTATGAATCCAAAATAAATGAATATTTCTGGAGGAATCTTCCACTTTGGAAGATGAACAATGCACTCAACTGAATCAGAAATATAAACAGATGCATGGTGAAAACTGGACCCATGTAGAGTAGCTGAAATCATCTGAAGAGAGAGCAAAGGTTCTTGAGGATTCGAACCATGTGTGGAACACTCAAGAAACTGATATGTTTCATCCTTGAACAGAAAACCATGAGTGGTAAAATCAACCCCAATTTTTAGGAGCAAGTGTCCAAGTGGATGCAGAATGTCTTCCTCTTTACTAGTTCTGTGAGGAGATGAGCATGTGACCAAAGGTAGAGAAGCCCTAGGACTCTGGAGAGTGAATGCTTGAGATCCATAATCTGATATAAATTTTTAAATAGATAATGAATCACATAATAAAATATCATCAATATCATATGAGGAAACTAACACACTGAATCCCCATCAGCAAAATTGAAGAAGAACTGTGGTACTTGATTTTTCACACCGGAATTGGTGAGAGAAGCTACAAGCATGACTGAAAGCTCTTGGATTTTAAAATATGAATCAAATAATATCAGATCATAAATTAAATCATATCTAAATAATTTTACAACAAATCCAAAACTGTGAAATGAAATCAAATCCACAACAACAGTTTCGAAGGAGACTTGTTGTACTTGTTTCTTCACACCATTGATGAGAACATCTACAAGCAATATTGAAGGTTTATGAACCTGAAATTTTGAACCAAGAAATATCAGATCAGATACAAATAAGATCATATCATATCCAATAAGGTTCATATCAGATCCAAAATTATGGTAAACCGAGACGGTGAATGCACAGTTGTCTTTTTCTTCAAAATTCTAGATTTTGGTGCATGCAATCCTGCAGGATTGTGCTGGAAGATCTAGATCATGAGGAGTGAATGTGTCACTATTATAATATGATATTTCTTCCAAAATATCCAATTTTTTACATATTTTCACACTAGCAGCAACATTAGAGGGAGAAAAATCAAATTTCTCTTCACTTTCGGAAGCAATTACTGGTAAATTTTGCACAAAATTCAAAGGAAAATCACAAGTGAATGTTTACATGGAAGTGCAGCAGTATTTTTCTTCAATATCAGAGATTTGAATGTCTTCTTCTGTTTCAGAAATATGAGGAGATTAGATATCAGAGATCTCATGAACTTTCAGAGCATCAGGAGAAGGAGTCACTGCATGGAGAATTTATTCAATTCAAATTGAATGTGTAGAAGATTCTGCTTCATCTTCATCTTGAACAACTTCATCAGAGAGAGTAGAGGCTGAGAATTTTGAGTAAAGAACTCTTGTGGTGTTGGATGTGATCTCCAAAGTGCTATTATGATCCTCATTTTACTTGCCAAAGGTTCTGTCCATATTTGTCCAGAGATCCTTTGGGTATTCAGCAGAACCAATAAGGTAGCGCAAGCTAGGAGAAAGGGCCAGACATATTGCTCCAAAATATCTATCACCATTATTTATCTAGTCATTATCATTCTCATAAGACTCTTTTCCAAGTCCAATAGACACCTCGTCTCTTCAGAGATGCAATCATCTTCAACTTCCATTCCGAATAGCTTGTGAATGGGGTGAGAAGAGGGATTGATGAGTCCATTCGAAGTTGTATCTGTTAAAACATGCAAATAAAAAAAAAAGGGAAAAATAAGGTCGGACAGCCTGCACATTCTAGGCTTTCATCACACCCAACATAGTCAATCAAGCAATCTTGATCAACAAGTTCTTTACTTGGGATATTGAGTGGTAAGCCTTGGCTTCTGGTGTAGTGCTGGATTTTTGAGCTATTGCTTGGTTTTCATGGAGAAATATATCAAAAATATTGTTTTTGAGAGAAATATATTCGTCCCGCCATATGCTCTAATACCATACTATTCTTTCACATTGATCTAGGAACAAAGCATCAATCTCATCAAAGAATAATCAACAAATAAGTCATGAAATGGTGTTAATCGGAACCGAAATTGGTTTCCTCTCTGTATATTTAATAAACAATGAATGATTACAATAACAATGTCAAGCAATAGCTTGAATCAATGAGGAATTCAAATACCTAAGGAGGTAATTCCAAATCAATGAGTGAGTCTAGCTTAACTGACTCTAAACCATTGGTTCACACTCAGTTAACCACTTGACCAAAACCCTAATTGACTCACCAAACCCTAACTAAAGTTGGAGTGCAATAAATGACTGAATCTCAATTGAAGGAGATCAAACACATGTCATAGCAATCCAACCATCAAGTTCTAGTTCTCCATGACTTCAGTGAACCCCGATGAGATTAACTGAAGCTGAATTGATCATTAGAAGTTGGTGGAGGCACCCCTGTTGACTCCAACTCATTAAATAATAATAAATAATCATTAAATAATATATTTAATGAGAGGAGGTGCCTTAGCTGACCGATTGAACTTATTGTAATCACCAGTTAGAAATTAGGTGCATTAATATCACTTAGATCACCCCCAGAATTCTCTAGTTAGCCTCCTTGACTGTAGGCAGGCCTGGGTGTGACTAGATGATGGAAATTAATGCTCTACTGATGTCAATTAATGTCAATTATACTTAGGATAGTGGTTTAACTAGGCCAATTTGACCAAAAAGAGTGTGTATGGTGGTAAATGTCTCCAACATTTCCTTTTGGCCACATGATGACTTGACCATCTATGAATGCAACCCTGATTCATTTTGCATATAATGTAGATATGGAGAGGAGGTTCTTATTTAGTCCTGGTACAAACAATACTTCCTTCATTGTCATAGACTTTCGAGAGTCTAGCTTATAGGAAGATTCCCCACTACCTTTTATTGGATACTGGCAGTCATCTCCTAGCTTCACCTTCTGAGGTGATTCATGTTCTGATAGTTTCACAAAGGATTCCTTGAATCCTTTCATATGTTTGGAAGCCCCACTATCTCTATGACAATCATTGCTTCCATGAGTAATGTTTCCCATGAGAGTGGAGATCAAAACATATTCTTCATCACTTGAAGAATCTTCACTTTCATATTTGGTTCTCTTTGTAGAAGGTTCATCATCCTCTCCAGAATGAGCATGATGTCTTCTCTTGTTTCCCTTCTTCTTGTGAGAGACATTTTTGGTTCTAGGAAATTCTCTAGCATAATGTCCTTTCTCGTCACATGTAAAACATCTGATTCTATAAAAATCTTTTCTAGAGTTATCTTTATGAAAGGACTTACCTTTAGGGTGATGAGAACTTCTTCTGGGTTTCTTGGAGTGAACTGTGAGAGCTTGATCTTCATTTCCCATCTTTTCTTCTCGAGCTGCTATTCGATCTTCTTGAGAGCACTCTTCCCATAGTATGTTGAACTTGACTAACTTCTTTCTAGCATAGATTCCTTGAATAAATGAGTCCCATGATCTAGGGAGACCATTCAAGGTGGTCATTACAATCTCTGCATTTTCCACTTCTTCATCTACTACTTCCAGTTGTTCCTTGATATGAGAAACTCATGTGAAGTAATTCTGGATTGTTTCTGCATTCTGAATCTTCGCGTTCTTCAGTTCTTAGAGTCATCCTCTGGTTTATGTTCTTCCTTTCAAACCATTTGGTCAGGGAATCAAACATAGCTTTAGGTGTCTTGAGGGAGGACAACTGTGGTATGAGGTGATCCTTGATAGAATAATCAATGATCCTCTTTTCCATAACCAACTTCTTCTTATGTAAGGCCTTTGCCTCATCTCCCTCTGGAATTGAAACCTCCTCACTGATATAGGAGTCCAACTCATTTTCTTCTAGTTCCAGGGACATCCTATACTTCCAGGCTAGGAAGTAATCAGCTCCCTCAAGCTTTTCATCAATCTTGGTATGATGAGACATCTCAATTGAGAACCTCAAATGGAAATACAAAATATTTAGATCTTACCAGGTCAAGATGTCGGATCTCAATCTGGAGTTGAAATCCTGCAGTGCTGGTTCAGGAGCAGATTAGGGTTTTGCTTTTCCAGAGTTCTATCCAACCAAATTCTTTGAATTTTATCCCTAACTTCGATTTTAGGGAGGAGATCAATCTAGTCCTGGGCTCACTGAAAAATTCCACTTCTGTGAAAAGCCCTAATTTTCGACAGTAGTGTCGGGTCCAAAACTGAGAAACCTCAAAATTGGATTCTACTTCGACATAAAGATGCACCCTAAGGAGGAGAGTTATTCCAACCTTATTTTACTGAAAATATATGGAGAGAGATCCACAAAGTAGGAATCCATAGTTCCTGTAGCTATACAGTGTCTTCTTCTCAGGTTAGCTCTAATTCCATGTTAGATTTTTAACATTAAGCTAGCATAACATTATGATCTTTAACTGAGCGAAAAAAAAATCACAACAATCAAACACAATAGACACTGAACACAATTTTTTTCCTCAGGGAAATCATAAATGGAGAAAACCCTGCAACTTCCTCAGAGATAGAATCAGCACCAAAAGTAAAACCCTGAAATAGTAAGATGATCTCTCAACAACAGTAACCTCTTTCTTCCTTGCCCCAGTGTCTTTCTCTTCCTTGGCTATGTGCTACAACTGAGTTTGGATGAGTGTGTGATAAATAGAGAGGCCAGATCTCTATTTATACTAATTCTCGACATGATTAAAACCCTACTAGGGCCGACCTCTCTAGGAGAGTCTAATAACACAAGTGCCCTGGAACTGCGAGGACTTTAACCCTTAGACAATAGGAGGGTTACCCACAATGACTTGACATGACTTGTTTACATTATAGATCCTCCCGATAGGAACATCGTGGCGTGACATGACACAAGTACATCCCGGAATAAACATCGGGTTACAATACATAAGAAATATAAGTGAATACATTTTGAAGTTACAATTACATCAACAATGTCGTCATGTTCTGTCTGTAGGTGAAAGAGACATTGCTAGGGGGTTTGCATAGACATTCGTCGAGTTGGGATTTCTCATTTATGACCATGGTAAGCCTGCTAGCAAGAATCACTTTCCTCCTTTTGTTCTAGGAATTCCTTAGTTGGAAATCATTACTGGGTTGGGGTTTTGCTGGTTCTTATTGACTCTATCTTCCGGGTTTAAGATGTAGCTTTCTCTAGTTTCTATGTGGACTCTTGTTGATAGATTTGGTAAATGTTTGGGTCGTGGCTGCACCATTACTTGTAATGGTGCCATATCTCATAGCTTTCCCATAATCATTTTGATACATTGACTGATTGCAGAGAGGGTTTTTGCCTCACTGTGTAATTTCACTACGCACTATTTTTAACATGAAGAGTGTAATGTAAATGATATTAAATTCTTATGATTTCGTCCAGTGTTTAAATACTGTGTAAACTTGGGTTTTGTATCATTATTTACTTGCTATGTTTTATGTGGACTGTAATGGAATCGATCGTGGCCTTACAGCCTGTAGGAAATTACTCTGCGTATAAATATTATTGTTTTGGGTTACGTCCGTATGCACAACACTTTGTTTGTGTAGTTATTGCTTGGTTTAAATTTTGAGTAGGGAGCTTCTAGAGATTAGGAGTTATGCTATGGGATGCATCATTGTAACATTGCTGCCATGGCCCATTGGCTTGCCACCACACTCTGCATTAGCTAAAAAAATTAGAGTCTATGTTTTTAAATAGAGTATTACATTCTTAGTTCTGTATTGGCTCAGTGTGGGTGCAGGCCATGCCACGAAATGGCACGTGCCTCTCCCAACAACTGCGATAGATTTTTAGTTGGTATTTTATAATGTAAATTGTTTATTTGGAAGAATCGGGCTGTAACAGCCAGGGTTATGACAACCCACGATATCGATTTGGTTTGAAGAGTGACTGTGTGATTAGCTTAAACTTGGCCAAGGTCATAAGTAGGGTCTTTATGACCTTGTTGTTGGTTTATGCATTGTTTGGTTTAAGGATTTTGACATAGCTTAAAAGCATAGCCTGCACATACTAGATGTATAGCATGGACTGTATAGAATTGTTATACGATTACTTATTGTTTCAATTTGAAATGTTTAAGAATATATTAATGTTATTGTAATGGGTATGGACATCTACATGATTCGATGTCACGACCTCTTGATGACAAAATGGGTTTTAGTTGTTTCCAATGGTTAATATGATATGTTGGTTATGTGTAGATAGATTTAAATAGGACCTTTAACACCCTTTATGTTTTATAATGGATGACTGTAATAATAGGACTGTGAATTAAACATTTGAGTTACGGAAATGAATATGATTTGGAATGTGGATTTCATATAATAATACAGAGTTTTGACAATGGACCACATGGATGGTCACGATGCCTTCTCTGTTTGGTTAAATTTTGATTATGTTTATTACAATGGAATGGTATGATATGTAATTTGTTTTTATATGATTATGTAGGGCAGAACTTAGAAGGTCTTTAATAATTTGTTAGCTTGATTATTATATGAATTATTTTCTTATTAGATTTAGTTTAATATTTAGGTTATGTTCTTTAGTTTATAATAAATCAAATAATACATAAATGTAACTCTCTCTCTATATATATATCTAACGTGTACTTCTGAACTAATCTTGAATTAAAACAACCCTCTGCTGACAAATGAAATATGTCAGCAGAGTAATGCCACCTGTGGAATAGGATAACTGATAACAAAAACTAGGTATGGTGCACATAAACTAAACATGGAGATAATTACATAATTTCACTCGAAATACAAACCCTAGTAATGTACAACATATAATAAGATTTATCCAACCTATGATTGGTAAATTGCATATACAACCCTAGTATACTGATAACCATAAAATATCACCATTAGGGTTAGAAAATTCATTTCATCCATTACTTAACATAAACATTAATGAAACCTTGGGAAGAAATAGAATAGGCCTTCAAGGGTTTCATACCTGAAGTTGAAGCTTTGTCAATGGGTGCACCTGCACACTTAAATTACTAGCATTAACAATTCAATGCAGATCTGACCTCTGTTTGATGACAAAATCACTTGGGAACTACCACGTTCCTCCCAACCATGACTTGGAATGGTTCCTAGGTCTAATCCAGATCCCCCTGAGCTGGACTGCAACATGCAAGTAGCTTAGAGTTCCTAAGGTAGGGTTTCCTAACTGGTAATCAGTTCTGAATCAATCCTCTTTTCCTTGTAGGAAAATTTCTCAAAGAAAACACTTGAGAGCAGAACAGGTAGAATAATAATTCTCCTAGGTGATTTTAATCTTTTTAGTAACCCCTAGTGCTTACCAGATCCCATACTCAACGCTTATAATAGGGATTTACAAACATAGTGCAATTCCAGAGTTATCACTCAACACTAAATGCTAGGATGTACTTGTACAATACACCTAGGGATACAATGGCCAAAGATCCGATGCTCCAGAGATTATGCTCAACACCAACTGGAATGCTCCAGATCTTATGACAAACATTTCCAAATTATATTTTCCATGTGTTCCAGATATTTATTCTCAACACAAATGTAATTACTCATGTGCTCCAGAGCCTTTCGCTCAACACAAAACATCTCATTGATCATGTGCTTCAGGGTCCATGCCCAACACAAACATTTCATCAGTCATGTGCTTCAGGGTCCATGCCCAACAAAAAACATATATATACCTATATATCATCAACAATTGGCTTACGCCCAATATACAAAACAAATCATCATGTCCATATGTAGTGGGGTCTTCGACCCAAAAAAAAAACATGAATATAATCATCATGATCAATAGGCTCATGCCTATAAATGGTAGGTCCAAAATTTGGGATATTACAGTAATGGATTTTGGGTTAAATAAATTCGACTATGTGTTTCTTTGTTTACTATTAGCTCTGTGAGTTTTGTTGGATGCGTTTATAACTTCTATCAATGCCATTTATCTGCAATGGCACTACGATACCACTACTTTGATATTTGATGTGGACTGTGGAAATGTGGTTTAATTAAATGATTCGTCATTTTTACAAGGATTTTTCTCTATCAATGGATTGATATAGTTTTAGTCTAGGTAATTTTACCTTTGTTTAAAATGATGGCAAAGGTAGAGCCCTTGCTTCGTATTGGTTTTCATTTTCATGGGAGAATTCTTGGTCTATGTTTTTAATGAATGATTTATGTAGGTTGACTAGGGAAAACCTAGCCCTATCTATATGTTGGTTATGATGCTTGAGATTTTTTATGGACAGTTGTAATGAATTGGATAGTGCAGCCTATATGTCGGATTTATATTTTAGTTCTTATGTGTACAAGATTATGGTATTTCATTTAAAGGAATCAATATTGGGTTGTATTGTTATATGGTTTGTTTATTTGTTTAAATAAGTTTGTCGCTCCGAGCTGGGCTCTATGCGATTCAGTCCTGGGTCGATCAGTGGCTGGGGTTTAACGTTTAATAAGTTATGGGTTTTGATTTGGCATTGTTTAACATTATTACTCGTATTAGCAGAGATAATTCTGAGCTTATATGGCTCGAAATTAGGTCGCGATGTTTAATTGATTGTGATATTTGTTTATCCTTTGGTTAATGATATGTATAAGTTCTTTATAGATGAGATATGGTGTTTATGTTATTTATTTATTTAATAAATGTTCATTGCTCTTTTAGTTGGAGCGTATGAGATTTGATTTGATTAACTTGACATTCTATATCCTCTTATTAGTTTTGTTTGTAGTATAGTATACTTCATTGTTTGGAAAAGGTTGTGGCAGCCTGCCAATCCTTAGCAGGATTTGATGTTACGCAAAAGTATAATGTTTACGTTATAGTTTTGAATTTAATAGTGTAACTATTATTTCTCTTGAATTCGTGGATGCGCTCTCCAACTTCCCATGAGGAATTATGGTAAACATGCTTGTTAACTTATTTTTTTATTGTTTATTCATAGATGGGATTTATGCATTATATAGTTCTATTGTTGGAAAATTTAATATGTAAGCTTTGCGTTGGCTTATGTGTTTGTACTATTTAAGGGATTCCATCCTAGGTTTTAATGTTTATGGACATGTATTCAATTTGTATATTAATTGTTTTATTGTTTGAGCAGAGTTTATTTAAGTTTTGGTTTAGTTAGCTACTTCTCATTAATATCTAGTTTAGTTTTAAATAAGGTCATAGACCTATACAAGATATTTGTAAAAATATACCTAAGGGTTTTAGTTTTAGTAAAATGCTAACATAGATCTTGTTATTAGTTTTGTCTAGAAACCAGGGTTTAGATCTAGACTAAAACTTTGACATCAACTTCTGAAAACTGGTTAAATAAAATTCTAAGACAAATTTAACCCTAAAACCTATCCAATAATTTAAAGGTTGAGTTTCAATTTAAACAAATGAGACAACTTGAAGCATATATTCAACTCGAAAGTAAAATTGCACATCTTTAATCCAGAGCATAATCACTATAATTATAACTTGTAAACATAATTAATATAACTCAAAGATGTAGAAACCTCATACCTACAATTATTCAGCTTGTTAATGGATATGTACCTTGCACACTTAAACACACAGAATTAATAAAACCCTAGCTACTTCTGACCTTAGATATGATAACCAGATAACTTTGGAACTACCACGTTCCTCCAAAACATGACTCGAAACTTTTCTTGGTTCTAATATGGATTCCCCCGACCTGGATCCAACATGCAAGTGATCTAGAATTCCTAAAGGTGAGGTTTCTCTTATTTGGAATATCAGGATCTCTATAAGAATGCTTGCTTTTGGAAATGCTCTCCAAAACTATTTAGAAATAATTATGAGGTCCCCAATCCTTCTCTTGGCGTGGGTCTTTATAGAAAATATTTTAGGAAATGGCAGTTGTTTTAAAATTCAGTTAGATCAAGAGTCAATTATTTTCTTGAAAATAATATTTAATTGATTTATGTGGATTTAATAATTACTTTGTTTATCTCAAGAACATTTTACTAGTTCCTAATTTGAATTTTAAAATGGATTATTTATTTAATCATCTTGGTTAATAATAAATACATAGACTCTTTATTTATTATTTTATTTATCTTTATTTCTTTATATATATACATATATAATAAACCTTACAATTATTATTATTTTATTCATAATATATATTAAATTTACATATTATCTTTAATATTTATTTATGCATCATATAACATAGTCTCGTTTGTTTGATGCTTCCCTTAGCTTATACTATTTATTTTATTCAAGGCCTCGAGTAGGGTTGGCCAACTAAGTTAGGAAACTCTAAATCCTTCTTTCATGTTGGATTACCTCATGTATTATGGTATTTCTTCCAGTCCGTGATGAGAAGTAAATTCAAAATTTCATTTAATCAACTCAAAATAAACATGATAAGGGTCGGTGCTATTCAAAGTCGTTCTCACTCAACACTCTTAATTTCATTAACTCCTAGCTCTATTCAGAGCTCAAGATCAACACTAAAAATTGGGAGTTACACTTAGTGCAATTCCATATCCTCTTGCTCAACACTAATGCTAGGATGTACTTGTATAATACACCTATGGATACAATGTCCAAGGATCTGATTCTCCATAGCTTATGCTCAACATAAAATTGGAATGTTCTAGGGATTATGCCCAACACTTCCAATATTATAACTCATGTCCTCTAGAGCTTACGCTCAACACAATATTTCATTACTCATGTGCTCCAGAGCTTACACTCAACACAAAATCTCATCACTCATGTGATTTAGGGTTTACTCCCAACACATTATAGAAGTTAATCATGCATTCAGTCTTCTGCAAATTTCATCACAACAGTCATCTCAGTATATGAATTAAGGTAAAACAAATAATAATGCATTCAATACATCGTACTATGACAATAATCCTTTTCCATCAGTGTCCACACCCAACATATACAATCATATAGAAGATAATAAAACATATGCATTGGATTACACCCAATATATCTAACTAATCAACATAAATCATGTGCAGTGGAGAATACACCTAATATACAAACATAAACATCAAAGTAATTCATATGCAATGGGACTCATGCCCATTATAGTTAAGGTGAAAATTTGGAATATTACATCCCTCCCTACTTAGAACAACATCATCTTGATGTTCTAAGGACTAGTAATGAAGTCATGAAATAAGTTGGGATAAGCCTCTCTCATGGTGGTTTCATTCTCCCAAGTGGCCTCGTCGGCTCCAAAGTGATTCCATTGCACTTTTAGCTAGACTAGGGTTCGTTTTCTGAATTATACTTCTATTTTGTCCAAAATATGAAGGGGTTCAGGTACAAATTTCCCTTTAGGTTCCACCTATAGAAAGGACCAATCAATAACATGTTTAGCATCATATACATATTTCTTCAATAAAGATTCATGAAAAACATTATGAACCTTTATATGAGAAGGTAAATCTAATTCATATGCCACTGGCCCTCTCTTGGCCAGTATCTCAAAGGGTCTAAAAAATCTTGGTGCCAACTTTCTGCATCTTCCCAATCTAAATGACCCTCCCTTCACTTTTACTTTTAAGTAAACATGTTCTTCGATTTGGTAGTCCTTATATTTTCTTTTCTTATCCACATAATGTTTCTAGCGGTATTGCGCTTCCTTGAGATTTTGTTGTGCTTTGGTGATGAATTGTTCTAGGTCCTTTAGTAAGTCTGGCCCTAACATGAGTCAGTCCACTAGGCTATCCCAAGTAACATATATTCTACACTTTCGGCCATAGAGTACCTCAAAGGGACTCATTTTGATGGAGGTGTAACACCCTGGTTTTGACCCCATGGTATTAAATTACATGTGATGTAAATATTGTATTAAATAGTGGTGTTGAGCTCAAATCAAAGGCCCCACCATGGATTTAGTGTTTTATGTTTCAGCGATTAAAAATCAATGTCGATGGTTTATGTGCTAGCCAGGAACGATATCTTGAGACATCATGTGAAATTCTAATTAATAAAATACCAGAACTAGCTACGCGCCGCAATGTTAAAGAGATGGGGTCATGGTTTCACAAGGAATTGGGAGGGGGGGAATAATTAAACGCTTGAGCCTATGGGAAAAGCCATGTCTAAGGGGAAACCCCATAAAATGGTTCATCTACCTTTTTTTGTCTTTTTTTCCCAGTCATCCAGAAACGTTTTCTTGTCTTCTTGGGAAAGTAAGATCCCATGCTGGGGATTCACTACCCATCTCTCATGCACATGGGTCTCCCTCATGCATCCCAAGAAGGATTCACCTGATTCTTTCCTCATGGGATGGAAGCCAGTCGCATTCCGGAGGTAGGGAGGTGGGAAGTCTTTTACTCACATAAGGGGTTTTTCCTCACGTAGTGGGAAGCTCACTGGGTTCTTTTCCCTCATTTTTTTGTCATTGTGAGTGTGTGATACCTTTAGGCATCCACATCATTCTCTTCCTTAGTCCTTGGAGATGTGGTGTGTTTTCCCCAGTCACTTTTTATGTGGTTTCATGTGTTTTTATCATGGTTGTGAAGTGTTTTTGTTAACCTCTAGTGGTTGGGATCTCTGATGGGTGTTTTGGTGTAGTTACACATGCCCCATTAGAGGAAATTTCAACTCAAAATGGGCCTCCTAAAATGAACTAATCAAATAATAGTTAAAATAATAAAATAATATTTATTAATTTTGGAGGAAGAAAAGAAAGAAAATACTTTTTTGTTTGTATTTTTGACATATCTACCTGTGTTTTTACTCAAATTTCGATCGGGAGAGCTTGTTGGATGTGGAATTTAATTCCACATCCAACGGTCTCTCCCGATCGAAATTTGAGTAAAAACAAAGGGAGATATGTCAAAAATACAAACAAAAAAAGTAGTTTTTTTATGATACCTATCCCCAAATTTATATTAAAAAAATGTTTAAGACCTATACGGTATTTCAAATTTAAATCAATTTCATTGGCTAAAACATGATGACATGGAATTTGAATAAAAGTTAAAAGGCCCATTTTGAGTTGAAATTTCCTCTAATGACAGTGGGGATTTTCATCTTTTAGTGTTGCCCAACGAATGGGAGAAGAGACCCACAGTTTCTTGGGTACGTTGCATCCATTTTGGCCACATTAGGGCCAAACCGTCCAGGGGAAATCGAATGGTTGTTAGGGGGCTATTTTCCCTCAGTTGGACTTCATATTTTCGATCCCAAGATGTTTTCCTGCAATCCTAGAACCTTCTAATTGATGGGTATGCCATCGTTGTTTCGGTCTGAACTGTATGTAAGAATAGGATTGGAAGAGATGTAGAATGTGCTTGATAAAACTTGTGTGGAACCTTAGAATAAGATAAGAGTGGGTGGTGCACTTTTTCTACAGACCTTGAAGAGAACTGGAAGGGAAAGGGTAGCCTGAGGGACTGTTGAGAAGAGAAGGGGACACTTCCTTGAGTTGGGTGTGTAGACAATGTGGTTGTCGGGACAGATAGATATTGTGAGGGTGTCCTTAGCTTTGTGGATGAGCTCACTGGCTTAGCAGTTCTTCTTGTCCACTGCCTTAGAAGCCTGACAAACCCAACTTAAAGGATGGCTGGGCTGTAGCCTGTTAAACCCATTTGTTGGCTTGGATGTGCCTGTGTAAGTCCCTGGAACCCAACTATGTGTTGGATTAACTATGGATGTATGATTTAGGATGTGTGTGAGCCTATGGTTGTTCCCTAGGTCCTTGTGGAATCATGCCAGCTCGAGGGTAGCAGTGGTGCTGAGAGATTGATGAGCAAACTGGCCTACAGTTGGGTGGAACGTTGCAGCGATGTAGTAGTTGAGGGCTAGCTTCGTTGAAAGATATGTATTCTTGTGTATTATGTCTCTGCAATTGTATTTGCTTATGAATTATCATGAATAAATTGAATGCTTGAATGGAATGTATTTACTAATGTTGTACATTAATGATGTATGCATATGTTATGTTTTTAATTCAATGCATGTTTACCTTATGTTCATGGGGCTATATTTCCAGTTTGAAAGTTAGTCTGATGGTCATGTCCTCTCCATTGTCGGTATGAGGGGTGGGGACATGATAGGAGGTATGGTATCCATTGTTATATGCAAACTATGTGAGGTGTATATAATCCTCCCACTTTCTGGGATTGTTCATAACATACATTTTAAGCATGTCTTCCAAAATCTGGTTTACCTGTTTTGTCTACCCATCTGTCTACTGGTGGTAGGCAGTACTAAAGTTTAACTGTGTCTCTAAACTGGAGAATAAATATCTCTAGAAGTTACTGGTAAAATTCGTGTCTTGATCTGAGATAATTTCCTTGGGTATCCCATGTAATATGAATATATCTTTTAATAATTTGTCGGCAATGTGAATTTCCTTGTAAGTTGACATAACTGGGATAAAGTGTGCCTCTTTAGATAACTTGTCAACCACTACAAATATGGAATCATTCTTCTTCTTTCTATTTTGTAGAACCATAATAAAATCCATATTGATAACTTCCCACTTCCATTCTTGAATGGGTAATGGTTGTAGTAATCCCAAAGGATGCTGGTGCTCAGCTTTGACTAGCTAACAGTCTTGACATTTTGTGATTAATAACACTATGTCGGCCTTTAAATTAGGCCAAAAAAAGTGTTTCTTTACTGCTGATATCATATTTTGATATCCAAGATGCCTTGAGTAGGGATTTCGATGCACTTTCAATGGAACTCTATTAGGATGCTAGACCTACTGTCCCCTTTTTTCAGAACATACAATCTCTCTTTGGACCACAATAGTTTGGTGTTGTCCACCTTATGATTTTTTTCTTTCTTGAAACAACTTGTCCTCTTAAATATTTTTGAGGAATTCAACATTGAAACGGTCAACTATGTTTGTTTTTATGATCTCATCATGCAAATCTGAATCGGTTTGGCTTAAATTTACCTCATATAACATATGAGCTCGTCGAGTTAAGGAATCAACGATTTTATTCTCCTTTTCCTTTATATGATTTAAATCGAAGTTGAACTCACTAAGGAAGGACAACCATCTAGCCTACCTAGCATTTAGATTTGGCTGGTCAGACAAATACTTCAGACTCATGTTGTCTGTCTTGAGAAGAAACTTCTTCCCCATGAGGTTGTGCCTCCACATATTCAAGGCATGGATAATGGATGCTAGCTCAATATCGTGGGTGGGATAATTTTGTTCGTGTTACTTTAATTTATGTGACTCATAACAGATCATGCAATCATTCTGCATGAGGAATCCTCCAAGTCCTTCCTTGCTCACATCTGTGCAAACAATGAAATCCCCATCAGGATCTGCAATTTGTTGTATCGGTGCAGTACTCAAAAGTTTCTTAAGATTATTAAAACTTTCCTCACACTGGGTTGTCCACAAAAACTTGTTTTGCTTCTTTTGTAAGGCGGTCACAGGACAAGAAATACTTGAAAATTTCTTAATGAACTTTCAACAGTAACTTGCTAATCGCAAAAATGACCTAATGTTTGTGACATAGGTAGGGGTAGACCAATCTTCTATGGCTTTAATATTTTCTAGTTCGATGACTATCCCCTTCTAAAAAATCATGTGACTTAGATACTATATCGATGGTTTGTAAAAATCACATTTGATAAACTTAGCATAAAGTTGGTGTTCCCATAACATTCGTACTACTGTCCAGAGATGCTCCTTATGTTCCTCTTTACTCTTCGAGTAAACTAGTATGTCGTCTATAAAGACTAATACAAAATTATTTAGGTATTTACTAAAGATATTGTTCATCATGCACATAAAGTTTACCGATGCATTGGTTATCCCAAGAGGCATTAATACAAAGTCGTAATGGCCTTATCAAGTCAAAAAGGTTGTTTTATGTATATCTTCATCGAGGATCTGTACCTTATGGTATCTGGACTGTAGGTCAATCTTTGAGAAGATATTTTCTCATCCGGCTTGATCGAACAAGTCATCAATACTAGGGAGTGGGTAATGGTTCTTGATGGTCATATTGTTAAGTTAATGGTAATTGATTCACATTTGCATCAAAATTTCATTCTTCTTGACGACAAGTATAGGTGCTCCCCAAGGGGATACACTAGGTCGGATATAACCTTTCTTAATCAACTCCTGTAATTGTAACTTGAGCTCCACCAATTTAGATGCACTCATATGGTATGGGGATTTTGAATTTGATACTGATCCTGGTGTCAGTTCTATGGAAAATTCTAAGTCTCGTTTTGGTGGAAAACATGGTATTTCCTTAGGAAATACATCCTTAAATTCTACAAGAACCGAAAATTCCTCAACTTGTTGTTTTCTCCCAGCTTCTACATCTAGGATGTTCACTACAAAAAGTTTTCAGCATTTCCTAATACACTTCTTCACTTGTAATGTGGATATCTATCTAACGAAAACCTGTTTGAGTATGCCTTGAATCTTTGTCTGCTTTCCTTAGCTATTTGTGCACAAGATTGACTTGTTTAGACAATCGAGCATGACATGGTGTTATTCCAACTAGTCTATGTCAATAAGTACGTCGTATGATCCTAAGGGTAAGATAATTAGATCTATCTCAACTCGAAGCCCGTTCAAGTTTACCTCACAACCTCTCACTAGTTCTAAAACCTTTCTTTTTGTACTAGTGGCTAATTGTATCAGACATGCTTTCTCATGTTTTACTTCGTTTATTTTACATGTTTCAACAATATTGGGTGATACATAGCTTTGGCAAGCACCAAGATCAATCAAAATCAAAATAGAAGTGTTTGAAACCTTCCTTTCTATTTCATCCATAGTTGCATGATGGTCTGCTTGTTGGCCATCAAGTGTTGCATAGATCCTTGGTGTGATATCCATGTCCTCTACCATTATGTATTCATTTATATTGTGTAAGAATCCATTAGTCTTGTTTGGCAATCTCTGGCATAATGGGATCCTTGGCATTTCCAATAGTTAACTTGTAGCGGGGCAGTCTTGGATCCTCCATTTTCTATTGGTCTGTTGGTATTTAGTGTAGGAAAATTTGGCTTTGCACCTGTCTTGTTGAAGTTTCTATTAGCCAAAAAATTCTTGTTCTCTTTTCTGTAAGCTGGTGGTTTAAAACCAATTTTTTGATTGTCTAAGAAGGTCCTATACCTATATCAACTTTTGGTTATTGTTTCCTTCCTTAGTTTTCCATGCTCATAGCAAAGCATAGCTTTGTGTAAGGTAGTGTCCATATTTTTCGGCATGTCAAACTTAGTTCTCTCTCGAAAATTGGGAGGATAACACCCCAAAAACTGTTGTACCTTCACCTTTTCTTCCTTTTTGGTATGCACGTAATGTAACAGATCCAAGAATATGTTTATAAAGGCCTCCATTTTCATGGATCCCATCCTTAACTTGTGAAATTCTTTCACCTTCTTGTCAAAGAATCTATAAGACATGTATTTCTCCTAAGATTTTTAGCAAAAATTAATCCATATAATTTCTTTTACTTCATCCTTTTTGGTATGCTTTAGGTCTCTCCACCATCTACCTTCTTTTCCATTTAAATTATAAATGGCCAACTGGGATTTCATCTCACTAGATTAATTTTGTACTCAAAAGTATTCACTCATACCTAGGATCCATTCTTCAACCTTCTCCCTCGTATTCATCTCTCCTTCATAGGTTGGGGGTTTTATTTTTTGAAATTCTCCTTGGATGTTGTCCTCATTTTTCTGCCTCTTTCTGCAAGGAGAAAGTGAATTATCACTGGAAATACTATGATAATCTCTTTCTAGAATCTCAAGTGTGTGCTCTTCTCTTACCTCTTCCTTTGTACTGCTGGTCCTTTTTCAATGATAACCTTCCTTATATTTATTGGTTGAATGGGTAGGTTGTCCATGAGGGTTTACTCTTGTCATGTTCCGAAGTAAAGCTTCATTGATTTGTTTCTACTCTTTTCTCTCATTCATGTTATCACGTCTGAAGCTTTGTAAGTCTGTTTATAGACTTTGTATGGTTTTCATTGGATCGGAATTTAATTCCACCACCAGTTCATCTTCCTGTGTTGAGGAATTCATATTCCCTTGGTGACTGTTTTCCTCTTTTGTATTCATGATCTGGACTATTCCTTAATCTTGCAATTAAAACATTTAGTAAAAAATAATTTTCTGTTAGTTCACAAAATTTCAAATACATTTTTGAAATGTTTATTTCTATAATGAATTTTCAGTAGCGCCCATTGGGACTCTTAGTGTTTGAATCTGGGCTCTGATACCACTTTTAATGTCCCTAAAATCCATAATTAAATAAATAAAATTGTAGGATAATAAAATTGTTAAGATATTAAGGACAACTTCTTTTTACTGTGGAATAAAACCTTGGATAAAGAACTAAGCCTAATTTATGTTGGTGTTTTTTCTTTTTGTGTGTTTCATGTATGAAGATGATGTTCACATGTCACTATTCTATATTTTGATGCGCTGGTAGTTTATGTGCATGTTTAGTCTAGCTTATTGATGCTACTGATGTTATTATGTTCAGGTTTTTCTTTCATGTTACGTTATTTAGTTATTATTTGTTTACAACGAAGAGTTTGATTTACCTATGTATGTAAAGGGGTGGAGTGGCAGGATTTTTCCCTATCGACTTCACTTGGAAAGTTAAGGTTCCTATGATACGGGGATTAATTATCTATTTGTGTACTAACACATGGTGTACCTATGTTACTACAGGTAACATCACCTACAAATATAGGCTCCTAAATGTGACAAAAAGAATCCTAGCATCTACAGTGAGCTGATCCTAAGCGCAAAAGGTTTTGTCAAAGAAATACTAAACCCTACTCACAACCTTGAGCTCACTACTATAGGAAGAAAGGGGTTTAAGCCTAAATGTGAAAATACATTTTTTTAAACGATGGTATATGCTTTTAAACTATGGTAATGAGGGTTTAAAACTATGTGCATAATGAATACTATAGAGAGTGAGTTTAGATATTTGATAGAAAATTGTATGGAGCCAAACTATAGGAAAGAGGGTTTATATTTGAGAAATAGTGGAGGCCAGGCTAGTGCCTTTAATGATCCACATGATGGGAAGGCTAGAGCCTTAATCCTTGCACTAGGGTTTTTTGCTTGTAATTTTTTTGGTATTTTATTTGGTGTTGAGGGAATTTTACGCTCAAGTGTTGGAGCTGCATAAACTCTTAACAGGTATACCATCGTTCCCATATGGTTCAACCCTTTGAATTTCGTTTTGTTTTAATGTTTCAAATGCATACTTCTCATGTCTGTTTGGTTTTTTTTTGCAGGTTTGGGGGTAGCTTGAGTGCTCTGCTTGATGGGAAGAGACTTGGTCAACTTGGTAACTATCTGGGTAAGCCCACGTGGAAAAAGGGCCTTTACCCAAATCTTAGTCATTTTCAGTGTTGCGGGGTTTCTATGTTGCGAAGCTGTAATCCGACCACCCTGTTGGTTTTTGGTCCTTAGTTTTGGGGGGAAAAGATGATAGTAACGTTTTGGATTAATATCATGTAAGTTTGGTTTTGTTGAATTCTCAACATGTTCAGGTGTTTCGTTTCGAGATGTGACTTTGTAAAAACTTGTATTGCTTTGTAATGGTTTTGGGTTAAATAAATTCAAATTTGTGTTTCTTAATTTACTACTAGCTCTGTGATTTTTGTTGGATATGAACTTATAACTTCTATCAGTGACATTTCTCTGTGATGGCACTATGATACCAATACTTTGATATTCGATGTGGACTATGGAAATGTGGTTTAATTAAATGATTCATTCTTTTAACAAGGATGTTGCTCTATCAATTGATTGATATGGTTTTAATTTAGGTAAATTACCTTTGTTTAAAAATAATGCCAAAGCCAGAGTCCTTGCTTTGCATTGGTTTTGGTTTTAGTGGTAGAATTATTTGTTTTCATTTTTAATGAATAAGTTCTGTAGGTTGTTAAGGGCAATCCTAGCTCTATATGTATGTTGGTTATGATGCTTTAGTTGTTTTATGGATGGCCATAATGGCTGGGATAGCGCAAACTGTATGTTGGTTTTATATTTTAGTTCCTATGTGTACATGCTTATGTTATTTCATTTAAAGGAATCGATACTTGGTTGTATTGTAATATAGTTTGTTTATTTGTTTAAATATTTTTTTTGCTTTCATCTTGGCTCTATGTGTTTTGATCCTGGGTTGATCGCTCGTTGGGGTTTAATGTTTAATAAGTTGTGGGTTTTGATTTGGCATTATTCAACATTATTATTCATATTAGATGAGATAATCCATAGCTTATATGGCTCAAACATAGGTTGTGATGGTTAATTGATTGTGATATTTGTTTATCCTTTGGTTAAAGATATGTATACGTTTTTTTATAGATGAGATATGGTGTTTATGTTATTTATTTATTTATTAAATGGTCAACACTCTTTTATTTGGAGCGTATGAGATTTGATTTGGTTAACTTGACATTTGATATTCACTTGTTAGTTCTATTTGTAGTATAATATAGTTCACTATTTTTTGTAGGTAGTTCTTAGGTTTAGAAAAGGTTATGGCATCCCGTCAATCCTTAACAAGATTTGATGTTGTGAAGAAGTATAATGTTTATGCTATAGTTTTGAATTTAATAGTGTAACCATTATTCCTCTTGAATTCGTGGATGGGCTCTCATCCTTCCCATGAGGAATTCTGGTAAACCTGTTTGTTAACACAATTTTTTATTGTTTATTCGTAGATGGGTTTTATGTATTATATAGTTGGGTTGATGGAAAATATAATATGCCAGCTCTGCGTTGGCTTATGTGTTTGATTTATTTAAAGGGATTCGATCCCAGGTTTTAATGTTTATGGATATGTATTCAATTTGTATATTAATTGTTTTATTATTTGAGAAGGGTTTATTTAAGTTTTGGTTTAGTTAGCTACTTCTGTTTAATATGTAGTTTAGTTTTAAATAAGGTCATAGACATGTACAAGTTATTTGTAAAAATATATGTAAGGGTTTTAGTTTCAGTAAAATGCTGACATATTATCTTTAATATTTATTTATGCATCATATAACATAGTATCATTTATTTGATGCTTCCCTTAGCTTATACTATTTCTTTTATTCAAAGCCTCAGGTAGGGTTGTTCAACTAAGTTAAGAAGCCCCAGATCCTTCTTGCATGTTGGATTACCTCGTGTATCATGGTACTTCTTCCAGTCCTTGATGACAAGTAAATTTGAAATTTCATTTAATTAACTCAAAATAAGTATGATAAGGTCGGTGCTATTCAGAGTCATTCTCACTCAAAACTCTTAATTTCAATAATTCCTAGCGCTATTCAGAGCCCAAGCTGAGCACTAAAAATTGGGAGCTATACTTAGTGCAATTCTAGAGCCTCTTGCTCAACACTAATGCTAGGATTTACTTGTATAATACACCTAGGGATACAATGGCCAAGGATCTAATTCTCCAGAGCTTATTCTCAAAATCAATTTGGAATGCTCCAAAATTATGCCCAAAACTTCCAATATTATAACTCATGTGCTCCAGAGCTTACGCACAACAAAATATTTCATAACTCATGTGTTCCAAAGCTTACACTCAACACAAAATCGCATCACTCATGTGTTGCAGGGTTTACACCCAACACATTATAGAACTCAATCATGCATTAGGTCTTCTACACATTTCATTACAATAATCATCTAAGTATATGCATTAAGCTAAATCACATAATAATAAATCTAGTACATCATACTACAACAATAATCTATGTCCATCAAGGTCCATGCCCAACATATACAATTGTATACAAGATAATAAAACATATGCATTGTCTTATGCCCAATATATCTAACTAATCAACATAACTCATGTGAAGTGGGGCATATTCCCAATATACAAACATAAACATGAAAGTAGCTCATATGCAATGGAACTCATGCCCTATTATGCTTTATCTTTCTTTCTTCTTTATTCTATTTTCTGCTTTATTCTGTTTTCTTCTTTATTCTGGTTTTTGCTTTATTCTTGTTTTTCCATATTGTCCTTCCTTTTTTTCTTTATCCTTATTTATTCTTTATTATGATTTCTGTTTTATTGTGCTTTCCTGCTTTGTACTGATTTTCTACCTTCCTGCTTTATGCCAACTTTGACTACTTTATCCTGTCTCATTCTTTTTCTTCTTTCCATATTTAGTGTTTAATTTATCAAAGCTTGTGATCTTCATGCTAGAATGAAACTCACTATGAAAGAAGGTTGAAGGAGGAAGAACAAATTCAATACAATGATCAAATAATCATGGTGAGATTGAACAATCAAGAGATAAAAATTGGTCACCATAATACTACTCTCATTATCATTAATATATAAGTAATACAATTATGATACAATACGGAGGATTCAAGTCCACTTGGTGTGATTCGAATTCACCAACTTGGACTAATTCCAAAGCTAGGTAAATGTGGAAAAATCACCACTGGGTTCTCACTAATTTAACTTAGGACAGCTAAATCAGGTCACAATCAGTTAACTAAATAAGGTAGGTAGGAAAAGTTGCCTAACCTCCTTAATTTGGTAAATGTGGTGTTAATATAAATGGAGATGAATTAACTGATGTCCATCGGAGGATAAATCAACACATACTTGGGTGAATTGATGGTGGGACTCCCAAGGCTCAGTGTGGATAAATTATAGGTATAGGCCTATGAAGCTCCTAAACTCATGCAAAATGGTGCATCAAGTGGTAGGTGCACCCCATATGAGTTCCCCATGGAAATAGTGAAGTGGCCACATACTCCTAAGCTAGGAAATGATATTTTAGACTATAGTGGTAAAGCAAGGATTATAATTAATCCTAACACCCACCCTTAATCCAAAACTTGGAAAACCTCGACCCTAGAAACTAAGAACAAATGTCAACCATAAAATCTAATGCAAAAAATAACTGCTCAATAAACCAAGGAAATGTGGAAAGCATCATGGAACACCCCCCCCCCCCTTTCAAAATGAACAATGGAACTAGTAACAATAACTGAATCAAACCTTTAGACCAAGAAGAGATCTGATATAGACAAATCTCTTTCAAAGTGAAATATTTGTTGAATATGTATGCAATATGATTCTCTATAGGGAAGTAATGTAGAATTATAACATTACTATGCACTAGTTACCAAATGTAGTGCATGTGGACTTCAATGTGTTTGATTTCCTGCTTTTGTACTCGATCACTGGAAATTTTAATTGTACTTTGATTATCAGAGAAGAGGTCTACTGAAGGACAAGTATGAATTCCAAACTCTGTCAGAATCCCATGTAGCCCAACTTCCTGAATAGTTTCATTCATAGCCCCTCGATACTCTGCTTCAGCTAAAGAGAGAGAAAGCGATGTTTTCTTCTTGCTTGACCAGAAAATTGGTTTGGATCCCAACATGAACACAAATCCCGATGTATGTTTTATGTTAGTATTGTCACCAACCCAGAATAAATCAGTAAAACCAACCATATCTATCTGAGCATGAGAAGAATAGTGAATGCCAAACTTTCTATTACCTTGCGGAAAATTCAATATGTGCTTCGCTTCCTTCTAATGCATCTCATGTGGCTCATGCATGAACCTATCAATAACACTCACAACATATGTCAAGTTTGGTCTTGAATGAGTAAGGTACAATGGGTTACCAATCAATTGTCTGTAGTGATTACTATCAACCTGGGGTGTAGAACGACCTTCTTCCAATATGATGCCAATAAAGAAGGGAAAGGATGTTGCCTTGCAATCAACCATGTGGAATATTTTGAGAAAATATCCTATGCATCTGGACTGAGTAAGCATGATCCCCAAATATTTTTTATTCACTTTAATGCCAATAAAATTCCTTAGTATCCCTAGATTTGTCATGGAGAATGCCTTACTCAAAGATGACTTGATATCTCCCTGTCTAGCAGTTTAGCTACTAGTAATAAGAAATTCATCCACATACAGTACAATCAATAGTCAAAAACCTGCATTCGATGACATGTAGGCATTGCAGTAATATTTGTACCTTTCAAACTTCTGTGACAGTAAGAACGCATCCATCTTAGCATACCATGCCGTTGGGGATTTCTTGATCCCATACATATATTTCTTTAGTTTGCAAACCAAGGATAAATATTCAATTTACCCATAAGGTTGTCTCATGTAGATCTCTTATTCAAGGTCACCATGTATGAAGGAAATCTTCACATCCATGTGATGTACCGCCCACTTCTTCGAAGCTACAATGGCCAAAACCAATCTTATGGAATCCATTCTTGCAACAAGAGTGAATTTTTTATTGTATCCATCCCATGAACTTGTGAATACACCTTTGCAACTAGTCGAGCCTTGTAATTGGTAGTGGATCCATCAATTGCTAGTTTTTTCTTGTAGATTGATTTGCAATGAAATATCTTTCTTTAATGAGGTAAGCAGGAAAGCTTCTAAGTCTTATTATCTTGTAGTGGATACAATTCATCATCCATGGCTTCCTGCCATTTTGGATCATGGAAATCCTCTTTGTAGGACTGTGGATCAGACCCCATCATCATGAAGCACCTCTCTAGGAGAAGTGGATCTATATGGTAGAGTGCAAGGTTTTCATCTTGAAACTGATATCTTGTTCTTCTTTTTTCAGATGGATCCCCGTCACTATTCCCAACAACTTCAATGAGTTTTTGGGCCCATTTGGGACTAGGATTGGGAGTATGTGATGGATATAGATTTGGATCTGCTTGAGATTCATTCCCAATATCAATATATTTATCATCTTGATGCTCATATTCAAACTCATAGAATCTGAAATATTATTAGAGACATCATCATATACAAATGGAATTGATTGAGTAATTATACCTTCCTCTTTAGTTGGATGTAGATCATGCATAATATCTTAATTGAATTGAACACTCCACTCTATGAAGCACCTTATGGTAGCAATCTCCATTAGTTTGTAATCCTTTGCATCATCTGCATATCCATAACAGATAACGAAATCTTGCAACTTAGAATCTATAATCTTTTGAAGGCAGAAGAGTCTAGATCCAATGCCAAAGAACGTTTTAAGCAACAACGGGAAGTAGAAAAATGGTGGTTTGATAAGCACAAAGCTGGAACAAAGGAATTTGAAGTGGGAGACTTAGTTCTTAAGTGGGATCACCCGCATGATGAGAAGGGGAAGCACACGAAGTTTCAACAGTTATTGGTAGGCCCTTTTTAGATTGTAGCAAAACTTGGCCCCTCAACCTACAAATTGCAACATTTACAGGGGTGGGAAGAGAACTTACAAGTTAATGGTTTAGTTCTCAAACCTTATTTTTCCTGATTTTTGTTTTTGTTTTGTACATAAATAAATTGATTGCTTGGTTGTTTATTTTTTATTTATTTTATGTTTGTTTGTTTTTAGTTTAGATTTTGATTGTTTTCAATAAAAGAAGCTAACTTTTGGTTGCATGGAGAGCATCAAAATTCTGGATCAACTAACATCCTTCATTATAAGACTATGTACTATTGTTTTATCTGAAAGAATATCTTCTAGTTTAGCAATTTTCCTAAATGGATGTAAACACATTGAAGTCCTACTTAACCCCTGTAAAATAACTCTAGATCAAAAGGTATGGAATACTATTTTGAGGCTCCATCCATCTCACAATTAAAATGTCCTAGGGGGTGATAGCAAAAGACCCACAGAAAGGAAGCAGGGTAAAAAGTATATTATATATAAATGATCCCATGCCAAGAATTGAAAGAAAAAAGGCTAATAAGAGTCAAAAATCCTAAGAAAGAAATATGTATCAAAACAAAGTACTGAATCATATGATCACAAGATTGCCAAAAGTTCTTCTCCGTCCGTGAGCTGAAAACTAAATACATCTCTCACACAAAAGGACACTATGGATAGAGGAGCCTGAATAAAAAATTCAGAAAGAAAGGCATGAGGAGGACTCAAAAGGACAAAAAATTCCAAACAAACAAAAAGTGCAAAATGGCATGGGAATGAGGAGCAAATGAATATTTCTGTTTACCATATGTTACAATCCTATGGTGTCCAAGCTGGAAGCTACCTGAAGACAGAGGTAATAAATGAAACTCATATTCCTGGCCTCAAAAGAGTTATCTTGACTTTGAAATCTTGGTTTCCATTTTCCTCATTGGACTATCATCAATGATTAAAAGCACATACATTTTACATTCGGGAATTCTAGACATCTATAAGAATTCAGCATGTTGGTTTTATTGTTAAACAATCTGTTACTTAAGGAAGAAATTGTCCAGAGATCTGGGTTCACCAGGTAATCGCCAATTGTTGCAGCTGCAACTATTTCCCAATTTTTTTAAAATTTTGGACCCTCCTTTTAATTTTGTCTTGCTTAGATTTGTTTGCATTGCTGAACTTTATTGTCTTTTGCTACAAATTTGGATCATGAAGTTAAATTGGGGTTAATTGTTTTCCATTTTCGGGAGTTTGAATGACTATCTTTTGTTGGACTTCAACTTGAAATTTTGTTTTTCGCTGTCAGAAGTCTTTTGAATAGTAAATCGGGGCTGTAGTTCTCTACGCAGTGGCCATTGGGGAAATTAAACAATGAACGTTCTGATGCCCAGTTTTTATTTTTTCACCAATGCGCCTTTACCTATTTTGTTTTCTTTGGACGATCGACATTTTTATTTTATCATGGTCGAAGCATCGGCCTTCTATATCGTTGTTGTTTCGGAGGACAGATAAAGAATGGGCCGATGGTTAGTTTTTCTTTCGCCGATTACGTGACTTTGTTGGTTCAAACTTTTTCTTTGCAATGACTTTTTATTTTTTCCCTCGGAGCAGTTTATGACTTTGATTGAAAGTCATAGTCTTTTTTATTCCCGCCATTGCGGCTCCGAAGCGGACTAACCATCCGGCATGGTTTGTTCTGATTTTCGTCGATGGTTTGATTTCACCGTTGTTTTATATTATTGCGAAACCCTTAGACCATGCATCATCTGTCGTTGTGGCTCCTTAGCAGACTAACCGTCTCACTTATAGCTATTTTGCTGATTTGTTATGGTTTTTGCCGATTTGTTTTATTTTCGGCGGATCCCTTAGCCTGATTGTTCTTCATCGTTGCAGCCCTGTAGCGAGCTAACTATATGATGCTATAGTCGTTTCGATGTTCAATGCTGCTATCTCTGGTGTTTATTTTGCTGGCATTTTATTTGGTCGTGGAGCCCATACTCTGTCCGTCGCCTGCCGTTGCGGCTTCTCAGTGAGCTGATCATCCGATACTTAGTGTTTTTGCTTCCGACTATTGGTAGGGTTTTCTCACCGTTTGTTGTGTTGTTACTCTATTTTTTGGGATGATGGAGTTTTCCCATGGGTGCTGGTTGAGTCAAGGTTTTTTCTAAAGTGAAGAGTGCAGTTTGGGGGTTTGGTGTTTAAGAGGTGGTGGTTGCATTGTCTAGATTCATGCTTCTTTCGTAGGTTTTCTAGTTAGTTCAGTTGCGGTTTGGTTTTAGATGAAGAATATGTTCTGTTTGGACTGTGGTTTTAGTGGGATGGTGGGATTAGAAGTTTTCTGAACCCAGCTTGTGATGTTTTCTTTGCCTTATCACTTTCTTTTCATGTATTAACATTGTTTATAGTTCATTTTATAGAATGCATGTATTAGTGCAGTTTGTGTTACTTTGATGGTCTGAAATATGCTATGTTCATGACAGGGTGACTACTGTAACAAGATATATCTAGAATCCAAAGCGGAAGGGAGGCAGCAAGGAAGGAAGAGGATGAAGCATACAGAAACAAGATAAAAAACAAGACCAGTAGATTCGATAGCATCATATGCTCAAGGAAAAGTTGATCAGTGATCAAGCTGGTCTCTCGTTATAAAAGTGTTATTAAATTTTAATGAAATGTAATGTATTGTCTAAATCATGAGCACTCACAAAAGGAAAAAATTGTGATATTAAATGGTTGAGGATCCCAAAGGTCACTGAGGGGAATCCCAAGAGTTTGCTTGTAGTATAAGTATAGGAGAATTAGATAGGAGGAGGACTTTTTCCCAGTTAGACTTGTGAAAACATGTTGTAAGAAGAACTATTTCCTTTTGCAATAAATAATTACAATTTTTCCTGTTGGAGAAAGCTTTGGTGGAATGTTAAAATGTTGTGCAATGGATGTTGTTGAAGGGGAACTATTTCGTTTTCAGCTTTTGTCCATTAACTGTGAGATCGTTCTAACTTGTTGAACCTATGTTCTTGTATGAATGCTCTCTAGTTTATTTTATGGAATTTCCACTATGAGTAATGAATGATTTTTATAAAAAATGAGATATCTTGTTGTTCATCTATCTATTGATGTTTTTTGTTTTGAAATAAAGAAAAGATACCTGTGATTTTTCTTAATGCATGAACAATAATACATTACTCATTAAATGATAATCTTGCTCCCTAGGGACAGTTTAGTTAAGTTAGTTTTAGTTTTCTTGTTGTGTGTGATTTAGATGCGAGAGAGTTAAGACGAGAGGTAAGAACCTGCGCATCACATTGTGACCGCTCCTCGTATTCTCTATCAATTTGTATTCTTAGATATGCTCTTCCATATCATACTTAAAACTAAAAAGCTAAAAAAAATACATGGTGGACCAGGCCGTAACCGATAAAACCCTTTATTTTTGTTACTTGACCTATGGTAGCCGAACCGCAAACCGGATGGATTCCCCATACCAAACAGTAACGGGCTAGTTGGCAACGTTTACTGGGGAGAATACCTTGCCATTGTTTCCTGCGATTTTCCAGGCCTCAACAGACATTATTCAACATTATTATTTGTATTAGATGAGATAATCCATAGCTTATATGGCTCGAACTTAGGTTGTGATGGTTAATTGATTGTGATATTTGTTTATCCTTTAGTTAATGACATGTATACATTTTTTATAGATGATATATGGTGTTTATGTTATTTATTTATTTATTAAATGGTGAACACTCATTTAGTTGGAGCGTATGAGATTTGATTTAGTTAACTTGACATTTGATATTGTCTTGTTAGTTCTATTTGTAGTATAATATAGGTCACTATTTTTTGTAGGTAGTTCTCAGGTTTAGAAAAGGTTGTGGAATCCCGTCAATCCTTAATAGGATTCGATGTTGGGAAGAACTATAAAGTTTATGTTATAGTTTTGACTTTAATAGTGTAACCATTATTCCTCTTGAATTCATGGATGGGCTGTCGGCCTTCCCATGAGGAATTCTGGTAAACCTGTTTGTTAACACAATTTTTTATTATTTATTCATAGATTGGTTTTATGTATTATATAGTTGGGTTGTTGGCAAATATAATATACCAGCTCTGCGTTGGTTTATGTGTTTGATTTATTTAAAGGGATTTGATCCCATGTTTTAATGTTTATGGATATGTATTCAATTTGTATATTAATTGTTTTATTATTGGAGCATGGTTTATTTAAGTTTTGGTTTAGATAGCTAATTCAGTTTAATATCTAGTTTAGTTTTTAATAAGGTCATAGACATGTACAAGTTCTTTGTAAAAATATATGTAAGGGTTTAAGTTTTAGTAAAATGCTGACAGAAATATGGTTATTAGTTTTATCTAGAAACTAGGGTAAATTAGATCTATACTAAAACTTTGACATCAAATTCTAAAAATTGTTTAAAAAGAATTTTAAGAGAAATTTAATGCTAAAACCTATCTAAGAATTTAAAGGATGAGTTTCAATTAAAAAAATGAAACAACGTGAAGAATATATTCAACTGGAAAGTAAAATTTTAGATCTTTAATTGAGGGTATAATAACTATAAGTATAACTTGTAAACATAATTAATATAATTCGGAGATGTAGAAGCCTCATACCTGCAACTATTCCGCTTGTTAATGGATATGAACTTTGCACACTTAAACAAACAAAATTAATAAAACCCTATCTGCTTCTGACCTTAAATATGATAACTGAATAACTTTGGAACTACCAAGGTCCTCCCAGCCATAACCTGAAACCATTCATGGTTCTAATCCAGAACCACCCCCCCGAGCTGGCTCCAACATGCAAGTGATCTAGAACTCCTAAAGGTGATTCTGCTCTTATTTGAAATACCAGGCTGTATATAAGAATGCTTGATTTTGAAAATGCTCTCCGAAACTATTTAGGAATAATGATGAGGTCCCCAAGACTTATCTTGGCTTAGTTATTTATAAAAAATCTTTTAGGAAAGGGTGGCTGTTTTAAACTTCAGTTAGATAAAGAATCCATAATTTTCTTGAAAATATTATTTAATTGGTTTATGTGGATTTAATAATTATTTTTTTTAGCTTAGGAACTTTTTACTAGTTCCTAATTTGAACTTTATAATGTAATATTTATTTAATCATTTTGGTTAATAGTAAATACATAGACTCTTTATTATTTTATTTATCTTTATTTCCTTATATATACATATATATATACAATTCTTCTTGTATTCATAATATATATAAGCTTTACATATTATCTTTAATATTTATTTATGCATCATATAACATAGTATCATTTATTTGATGCATCCCTTAGCTTATACTATTTCTTTTATTCAAGGCCTCATGTAGGGTTGTTCAACTAAGTTAAGAAGTTCCAAATCCTTCTTGCATGTTGGATTACCTCGTGTATCATGGTAGTTTTTCCAGTCCTTGAGGACAAGTAAATTTGAAATTTCATTTAATCAACTCAAAATAAGTATCATAAGGGTCGGTGCTATTCAGAGTCGTTCTCACTCAAAACTCTTAATTTCAATAATTCCTAGCACTATTCAAAGCCCAAGCTAAGCACTAAAAATTGGGAGTTACACTTAGTGCAATTCTAGAGCCTCTTTCTCAACACTAATGCTAGGATTTACTTGTATAATACACCTAGGGATACAATGGCCAAGGATCCAATGCTCCAGATCTTATGCTCAAAATCAATTTGGAATGCTCCAAGGATTATGCCCAACACTTCCAATATTATAAACCATGTGCTCCAGAGCTTATGCAGAACAAAATATTTCATAACTCATGTGTTCCAAAGCTTACGCTCAACACAAAATCGCATCACTCATGTGTTGTAGGGTTTACACCCAACACATTATAGAACTCAATCATGCATTAGGTCTTCTACACATTTCATTACAATAATCATCTAAGTATATGCATTAAGCTAAATCACATAATAATACATCTAGTACATCGTACTACGACAATAATCTGTGTCCATCAAGGTCCATGCCCAACATATACAATTGTATACAAGATAATAAAACATATGCATTGGCTTATGCCCAATATATCTAACTAATCAACATAACTCCTGTGAAGTGGGGCATATGCCCAATATACAAACATAAACATGAAAGTAGCTCACATGCAATCGGACTCATGCCCATTATAGTTAAGGTCAAAATTCGGGATATTACACTTTCTATCCCTATTCTGTTTTATCTTTCTTTCTGCTTTATTCTATTTCCTACTTTATTCTATTTTCTGCTTTATTCTGGTTTTTTCTTTATTCTTGATTTTCCATATTGTCCTTCCTTTTTTTCTTTATCCTTATTTATTATTTATTATGCCTTATGTTTTATTGTGCTTTCCTGCATTGTACTAATTTTCTACCTTCCTGCTTTATGCCAACTTTCACTGCTTTCTCCTGTCTCATTCTTTTTATTCTTTCCATATTTAGTGTTTAATTTATCAAAGCTTATGATCTTCATGCTAGAATGAAACTCGCTATGAAATAAGGTTGAAGAAGGAAGAACAAATTCAATACAATGATCAAATAATCAAGGTGAGATTGAACAATCAAGAGATAAAAATTGGTCACCATAATATTACTCTCATTATCATTAATCTCTATGTAATACAATTATGATACAATAAGGAGGATTCGAGTCCACTTGGTGTGATTTGAATTCACCAACTTGGACTAATTCCAATGTTAGGTAACTGTGGAAAAATCACCACTGGGAGCTCACTAATTTAACTCAGAACAGCTAAATCAGTTCACAATCAGTTAACTAAATAAGGTAGGTAGGAAAAGTTCCCTAACCTCCTTAATTTTGTAAATGTGGTGTTAATATAAATGGATATTAATTAACTGATTTCCATCGGAGGATAAATCAACACATACTAGGGTGAAATGATGGTTTGACTCCCAAGGCTCAGTGTGGATAAATTATAGGTATAGGCCTGTGAAGCTCCTAAACTCATGCAAATTGGCACATCAAGTGGTAGGTGCACCCCATATGAGTTCCCCATGGAAATAGTGAAGTGGCCACATACTCCTAAGCTAGGAAATGATATTTTAGACTATAGCGGTAAAGGGAGGATTATAATTAATCCTAAAACCCACCCTTAATAAAAAACTTGGAAAACCTTGACCCTAGAAACTAAGACCAAATGTCAACCATAAAATCTAATGAAAAAATAACTGCTCAATAAACCAAGGAAATGTGGAAAACATCATGGAATCCCCCCCCCCCAAAAAAATGAACAATGGAACTAGTAACAATAACTGAATCAAACCTTCAGACCAAGAAGAGATCTGATATAGACAAATCTCTTTCAAAGTGAAATATTTGTTCAATATGTATGCAATATGATCCTCTATAGGGAAGTAATGTATAATTATAGCATTACTATGCACTGGTTCCCAAATGTAGTGCATGTGGACTTCAATGTGTTTGATTTCCTGCTTCGGTACTCGATCATTGGAAATTTTAATTGTACTTTGATTATCAAAGAAGAGGTCTACTGAAGGAAAAGTATGAATTCCAAACTCTGTCAGAATCCCATGTAGCCCAACTTCCTGAATAGTTTCATTCATAGCCCCTCGATACTCTACTTCAGATAAAGAGAGAGAAAGCGATGTTTTCTTCTTGCTTGACCAGAATATTGGTTTGGATCCCAAAATGAACATAAATCCCGATGTATATTTTATGTCAGTATTGTCACCAACCCAGAATAAATCAGTAAAACCAACCATATCTATCTAAGCACGAGTAGAATAGTGAATCCCAAAATTTCTATTACCTTGCGCAAAATTCAGTATGTGCTTTGCTTCCTTCTAATGCATCTCATGTGGCTCCTGGATGAACCTATCAATAATGCTCACAACATATGTCAAGTTTGGTCTCGAATGAGTAAGGTACAATAGGTTACCAATCAATTGTCTATAGTGAGTACTATCAACCTGGGGTGTAGAACGACCTTCTTCCAATATGATGCCATAAAAGAAGGGAAAGAATGTTTCCTTGCAGTCAACCATGTGGAATGTTTTGAGAAAATATCCTATGTATCTGGACTAAGTAATCATGACCCTCAAATATTTTTTATTCACTCTAATGCCAATAAAATTCTTTAGTATCCCTAGATTCATCATGGAGAATGTCTCACTCAAAGCTAACTTGATGTCTCCCTATCCAGTAGTTTAGCCACTAGTAATAATAAATTCATCCACATATGGTACAATCAATAGTCAGAAACCTGCATTCAACAACATGTAGGCATTGCAGTCAGATTTGCACCTTTCAAACTTCTGTGACAGTAAGAACGCATCCATCTTAGCATACCATGCCCTTGGGAATTTCTTGATCCCATACATATATTTCCTTAGTTTGCAAACAAAGGATAAATATTCAATTCACCCATAAGGTTGTCTCATGTAGATCTCTTATTCAAGGTCACTGTGTATGAAGGAACTCTTCACATATATGTGACGTACCTCCCACTTCTTCGAAGCTACAATGGCCAAAACCAATATTATGAAATCCATTCTTGCAACAAGAGTGAATTTTTTATTGTATCCATCCTATGAACTTGTGAATACCCCTTTGCAACTAGTCAAGCCTTGTAATTGGTAGTGGATCCATCAATTACTAGTTTGTTCTTATAGATTCATTTGCACTGAACTATCTTTATCCAATGAGGTAAGAAGGAAAGATTATAAGTCTTATTATCTTGTAGCGAATACAATTCATCATCCATGGCTTCTCGCCAATTTGGATCATGAAAATCCTCTTTGTAGGACTGTGGATCAGACCCCATCATCATGAAGCACCTCTCTAGAAGAAGTAGATCTATATGGTAGAGTGCAAGGTTTTCATCTTGAAACTGATATCTTGTTCTTCTTTTTTTAGATGGATCCCCATCACTATTCCCAACAACTTCAGTGAGTTTTTGGGACCATTTGGGACTAGGATTGGGAGCATGTGATGGATACAGATTTGGATCTGCTTGAGATTCATTCTCAATATCAATATATTTATCATCTTCATGCTCATATTCGAACTTATAGAATCTGAAATATTATTAGAGACATCATCATATACAAATGAAATTGATTGAGTAATTATACCTTCCTCTTTAGTTGGTTGTAGATCATGCATAATATCTTAATTGAAAATAGCACTCCACTCTATGAAGCACCTTATGGTTGCAATATCCATTAGTTTGTAATCCTTTGCATCATCTGCATATCCCAGCAGTATCCATTGGATACTTTGAGGCCATAAGGCTTTCCTCTTGTCAGTTATAATTCTAGACCATGCTTTGGAGCCAAAAATTCTTAGATGTGATACATTGGTCTTATGTCCCATCAATTCTTCCAATGGAGTAACCCCAACCACCGACATATGAGGAACTATGTTCTAGATTTACAAATCACAATTAACTACTTCATACCACATATATGATGGAATATTTCTTTCTTCAATAAGGAATGTATCCATCTCTTTCAAAGATATGTTCTTTATCTCAGCTAAACGATTTTTTGCGATCTATATGGGACTAATTGTTGCATTTGAATACCTGCTAAAGAAAATGGTTGTTGGAATTCTCTTTTAATGCGATCTCCTCCATAATATGATCTAAGTGCTTTTATCTTCTTCCCAAGTGTGTTCTTAGCTAACAATTTGAAAATTTTAAAGGTTTCAAACACCTCATACTTCTGCTTAAGAAAGTAGATCCAATAATACCTCGAGTAGTCATCAATGAAGGTCAAGAAGTATATATATCCATTCATAGATGTTGTAGGAATTGGTTTGGAGACATCACTATGAACCAAATAAAGTGTAGATCCAACTCTTCTCACCTTCCCAACATCATACCTTCACTTGGGATGCTTACCTACCAAGCAACCATTGCACACACCTTCAAAGGATTTGATGAGAGGAAATCCCTCAACCATATCTTGATTTTGCATCTGTTGGAGATATTTGAAATTCGCATGACCAAATATTGCATGCCAAATCCTGCTTGTATCATTATCATGAGTCAATAGGGAACTAGGATATGAATTAGGAAGAAAATGAGAAAACACATATGCCTTGAAGGTATGATTCGCAACTGTTTTCTCTATCATATTTTTAGTAGATATTTCTGAGATCTCCACTAAGTCAGGATCAAATGTGACTCACTTGGGTGCGCCAATATGAGTCATATTGTATATAGACAACAAATTTGTTTCTTGGGAGGTCTCATAGAGGACATTCTTGAAGACTCCATGTTCAAATTTGATTGAACCTTTCCCAACTGATGTGATTTGTGAGTCATCTCCCATGTGCATTTTTGAACCACCAGAGATATCTAGATACTAAAATGATTGCTTGGAGGAAACCATGTGGTGGGAGGCTCCAAAATAAGTGACAAAATCTTATGACTGAGAAACGTATTCCATTAGTACATGGAATCTCTCATGATATTCAATCTTGTTTCCTTGATCAGGATTCCTTGAACCTTTAGGAATGGAAATACTGTAATGTTCAAGGAGTCTACACATTTGATCTATGATTTTCTTCATACATAGGTTCTCTAGATGATTACCTCTCTTGCAGTATGAGAAATTGGCCTTGTCAAACTTTGTTTCCTTTTCCTTATTGGAACCTTAGGCTCCTTCAGAAGGATTATTCTTCTGCTTAGGCTTGAAATAAATGCTATTATTTTCCTTTCCTTTCTTCTTCCACTTTTCTTGCACATTCTTAGTCTCCCCAACTAAGAGAGCCTGTTTTTTGGAGGCTTTGAGAGATCCCATATGTATCACCTTATTGTGTTCCTAAATAAGAGATTCTGTGAAGGAATCAAGGGATGGGATTCACTAATTAGGAGTTGTCAGTATCCCATAGTAAAAAGTGGATATGAACATTGATAATTCTGGGCCAAGTTTTCTTAGAATTGAGAGCACCAATTCCTTATCCTTCTTTTTAATCCCACATGCTTTTCACTACATTACCATGGATTTGAGCTTGGTGAAAATCGTTGAATGGTTTCAAAGTTATTGGGATGAAGAGACAACAAATCATTCTACAAAATATGACCTATTAGCTTATCATGATTTCCAAATAGTGATTCGATATTCTGCCACACTTCTTTTGGAGTGTTTAATCTATCTAGGTGGAATAGAAACTCTGTGGAGATATGAATGCACATGAAACCAAATGCTTCATCCAGTTTGTTTAGACACTTCAAATTCTCAATACGTTCTTGAGGTTAGACCTTATTTCCCATGGTAACCCTATACAGACCTTTGTTATGCAACACATTTTTCATATCATCCCTCCAATCAAGATAGTTGAATGGTGTGAGGATCCTCGCTATCAAAGTTGTTGGGTTCTCCATCTTGCAGCTTCAAGGAGAAGCACAATTATTCTGAATTATACAATTTAGCTGCAAAAACAATTCAAATTCAAAGGAAAACCAATTCAATCACTCTCAACTTCGACATGTACACATTCTCTAGGTGCATCACACCTACCTAGACTTCTTTGGACAAAATCTAGAGGGATCAAGGAAAAGATACCAGGAATTATGTGAAACCTAATTGCTTATAGTGCATCAATGGAATTTTCTGAGGATTGAAGTTGGCATGATTACCTACTTTGATACCATGTTTAATTCAGCAAAGATTAGTATCTTAAGGATTGAATGAACCTCACTCTGAAAGATGGTTAAAGGAGGAAAAACAAATTCAATACAATGATAAAACAATAATGGTGAAATTAAACAATCAACAAAAAAAATTGGGCAACATAACATTACTCTGATTTCCATTAATATCTATGTAATATAATGATGATACAATAAGGAAGATTCGAATCCACTAGGTGTGATTTGAATTCACCCACTTGGACTGACTCGAGAGCTAACTAATTGTTGTAAAATCACCACTAGGAGCTCACTAATTTAACTCAAAACAACTAAATCATTTAACAACGAGTTAATTAAACAATGTAGGTATGGAAATGTGCATAACCTCCTTAAGTCAGGAAAACATTGTGCTAGGCAAACATGAGATTAACTAATTGATTCCCATCGGAGGGTAACTCAACACAGACTAGGGTAAATTGATGGTGGGACTCCCAAGACTTAGTGTACGTTCCTAAATTATAGGGATTGTCCTCTAGAGATCCTGAACTCATGCAAAATGGTGCATCATGTGGCAGTTGGGCCCAAGATGAGTTCATCATCGCACTAGTGCAGTGGCAACATATTCCTAAGCCACGAAATGATATTCTAGACTGTGCTGGTCAAGGGAGGATTATAATTAATCCTAACATTTAGAATATTTCTCCTTTCTTCCTTCTTTTGCATAGTTTCTTTTGAGTAAACCATTATCTCCTAATGCGCCTTCATGGCTCATTGTCTCAATTATTTTATTAAAATAAAAACTTATTCATAAAAATAATTTTTCCCAAGTGCATCCTCAAACATTAGGAAATACTAATAACTACTTCTAACTAATTAATTTCCTAGTTTTCAAAATTTAATCCCATAAACTTAAAGGATTTTCCTCTTAAAAACATGGGGACTAAATAGCTAATAAGATGATCCATAAGTCACCAAAATGGGGTCCCGACAAAAAAATTGGAAAACTGCTAGGAAAAAAAGGCTTTTTGAGTAGGCCACTCTTATCAAAGGGAAATGAGTGATCCCAGTCACTTAAATCATGCAAATAGGTGGGACTCAATGTAAAAACTTAGTTTTTTAATCAAGTTTCACCTATTGAAGATAAAGGTGTGACTCAAGTCACTTAGACAGCCTAAACAATCATGAACTCGAACAAACAACTTAGAAAACAATAAAAATAATCTTGACTCGATGTACATGGAGGATTTCTAGGTAGAGGAACCTATGGGAACATTGAAAAAGTAACAATAAAATAGAGAAAATTGAAACAAAAAAATAAAAAACTCAAACCAAGGGCTGAGAACTAAAGGACATACACAATCGGTGAAGGATCATAGATACTCCACAGTGTGGTCACCAAAAACTGTAGCATGTGATTCGACACATACCTAGCTAAAAGGAATCTGCTAAGGGTTTGTGGTACCTTAACAAAGATTCAAAGCGAAAAGAAAAAATAAATAGAACAAAAATTACAAAGCTAATGAACATGCAACAAATTAAGATAAAACTAAACTAATAACTTCTTCACATCCTTAAAAAAAAGTACACATGTAAAGGTGTAATGTAAATAATAAATATTTTTTTTTCCTTTTGTATTAGAAATGGGATTTTACAAGGAGAAGAATCACCTCAAAAATGCACTGAAAGCAGAGCTTGCAACTATCTGAGAGAGGGTTTATGGGTGTCCTACTAGTCTCGCAATCCTCTAGCCACACGTCACATCAACGATCTCCAACATGTAAGACAGGAGAAAGAAAAGGTTAACTCCAATCTTCGGGGGAAATTTGGCAGAATGATAGTTTAAGCTGATCAATGCAGAATTATTTCGGATGAGGGACCTTGGGGTTTCCTTTATAACCATGGGAAATGGCTTCATGGATAGGGATTGAGATAGATTTGTTTCCCCCAAATCCATATGAGCTAATTTGGTCCTTAGAAGATTTGTGCTAAAACTTTCCTATTTGTGTGAGGAAGAAAAACAAAAACAACAAAATCATGTTGGGGTTGATGTCACTCTTAACTGAAGGAACAATGCCACTTCTAGGTCGCTCATATTGAATGGTTTTGAGTGACTTAGGTTACTTATTTCTTAATTACAAGTGTGACCTAACCTTATAAGAATATATTGTCCCTTTCATGTTTGATTTTATTTTTTTCCAAGCTAAATTGGGTGAAAATGAGGCAAAATGATGACATATGCACACCACTGGTATGATGACATAGAAGGTGAGAAAATTTGATGGTTAACACACTATGATTGAATTTATTATTAAAATCCTAACAAACAAACCTAATTACAAAGCATATTTATTACTCTAATCCACCAACCCTAAACCTAAAACAAAGAGAGATTTCTAAACTATTATACTAAATAAGAAATGAAATAAATGTAAATTAATAAACAATATAGTTGGATGTAATAAATAAGTATGTATCCTAAAAATAAGCACATTAATAATACTATTGTGTAGCACATTTTATAAAAAAAATTATTATTAATGTTATTAGTTAACATATACATAGGATCAAAACAATATATTAGTAAATGCAATTAGAGTTATTGCATAATGAAATTTAATACTATATAAAGTTATTACAATATTTTTAATAAATACACGATACATATTAATATTTATGAAAGAAAATCATAATAAAATTAAACAATTTATAAATCAATTATAAGTAATGCTAATTTTTATACCTGCCTCAGCAGGTATATTGTAATCAATTGCAAGTCAAACTCTTTTGACTTTGTATTAGTTGCTCTCTATCAAAAAAATTAAATTATGTTTTGTAAAGTATAACTTAGGGATTTGTAAAATATTTTTTTTAATTTTGTTAAAAACTATTTTGTAAACAACTTATTGGTTGATAGAAGATGATGTAAACTTTGGAATTTGGTATCTGGATTTGAGTTGACATGTGGCAACAATAACATCATAATAATAAAATTAAAAAAATAAAAATTATATCCCATTGCCGGTATTGATCGTCAGATTTAAATTCGAATGGGAAGGAAAAGCTTCTTTGTATTTCTACAAGGCCCTGGTGCTCGTAATAGCCCTTGGATTTCTCTGTCTCTTGCCGTCACAGTTTGCTATATTCGGCAGATATTTCAGACGCGCCGTGCTTGCCAGGACCTGGGACGCTGTAAATATTGTTCTCGTTGGTTTCGCCATTGATTATGGAGTTCTGGAGTTCTGGGATGCGCCCGTATGGCCGACCCTGAAGTTCAAGAAAATGACCTAAACAGAAACATAAACAATGACCCTGACCCTGTTTACAGACGCAAAGAATTTGCATTCGACTCCAGTGTCGACATTGTTGCTGAGAATGTTGTTTCTCCACTTGTTTGAGAGGATGGGGAAAAAGAAAGAATGCCAAGGTCGTGTGTTCTAATCTGATGGAGATGCCCCAGGAGCCGCTACTTGAAATATACAGATTCGTGGAATCGCCATCTGAGCATCGCGATCCCTCTTCCACCTCCCCCTCCACCCCCTCCATTTTCCTTGCTTGATCTGTCTGAAACAAAACATGAGAAGAAGAAATTTTCCTCTGCAGCATCTGTTGGATCAGAGTCCGAGCCTGAACCTGAGCAGGGCTGGGCATTTGTTTTTAGTAAGCAGTCTTCTCTGTAAATATTGTACGGATCGTAAGGCCTCTCCTTGAAGTACCGGCTCTTATAATAGCTAGTCAGGACGGGACGTGCAAGCAAGCCTCCTGGAGTCTTTGCCTCTGATTTTATGAAGAACAAATACATTCCCTTTCCCTTTTCAAGTCCTTTCATGTATCTGCGTAACAATAAATAGGAAGAATTGTACAAATACGTGAAAGACAGCAATGAAGTTCACTACGAGCTGGATTGAGCGTTATTTAAGAAAATAATGACTTACAGATTCATGACGGGCATGAGAAGACTATACAGAAGAGTTTTCCTCTCCAGTTCCTCCTCGATTGTGGGCATCAGCTTCCGTTCACCAGCAGAGGTTCCCAAGCTGTACAAAATTTGCCATCGAATTTCGTCAAAAGGGTCTCAACCTATTGGTAATGAAAAACGTGGAGAAATTTATCAGTATTATAAACAGTGAATAATAATTAATCAATACAGATTACAGAGTAAAGTGAATCAGGTTAATTTACCTAGTGAGTAATTCAGAAACTGGATGAGCTGAAAGGATGGGGCAAGTGTCTCCGCTAGCAATACGACGTATCTCAGGCTTGAGATCGTCATAAGTAATTACTGGGAGACACTTCTTGAAAGTGGCTCTATCACTTCGTCCAATGAGGCCGTATCTCTTCAAGTATTCAGTGTCCACATTTCTCGATAAGATTGTAGAGAGGACCTAAGTCTGCACCTCGTCTGCGTTTATGGTGACGGTTTCAATGAATTCCAGAGCTCTCTTGTCTCTGTCATTGGCCCGTTTCCCACAGTCGAAGAACTCATCTAAGCTTCCGGCAGAGTATACTCGTAATAGAAAAACCTCTAAGTTTCTCAGATTAAATTTCAACAGCATTGGGCCAAAGCCAATGGCGAATTTATTTACACGGATATTCTGCAGATAAGCTTCCAGGAAGTGCCCACATTCATGCACATTAACTATTGCTGCCAACACCCCTACTGCCTGTAACACTGACTCCGCCCCCTCCAACCTTCCTACTGCAGGAATTGATAGAAGGAACGTACTTGACAATTTAGTGAAGTGCCCTAATACCATTCTGCTTTCTGTGCCTGAATCTTCTGAATCTAGGCGGCTGCTGCAGCATATGCAAAGAGACAAAGATGGGACATTCTTACATTTTGATTTCAATGCCTTATACAAGAAGCAATGCTTTAACGCCCTTTCTCTTCTCGCATGCAATCTCCTTCCTCCTCCGTTTTGGAATGATGGGAACGCTGAGACTAAGAATCTCAAGGAGGATTTTGTGGTATTGATGGGGTGGATCATGGTTGTGATGTTGGTGGGAATGACAGAAATAAATAATGTTACAACAAAAAAATGTACGATTGTGTATACATTCTGCCAGTTTTGATTTGTGATCTCGCAATCTCTATGTTTATCCCATCGATGTAACTTGTTGATTCATCCGATCTACGTCCAGCACTAACATGCCATTGTTGGGTTCTCCTCCTCTTATCCATAGCCCTTTTCAATATCTTTATTACGTTGCTTCCTCGGCCTTCACCGAGCTTCCAACACTCAATCTTTTTCTTTTCTCCGCGATGTTTAACCACGAATACAAATGTTTTTTCATTGCATTAGACCGTAACCAAGCTTATTTATTCATAGAGTCATTGCTTTGGCCGAGTTTTATCCACAGCGTTGAAATCTTTTTGTTAATGTTATTTTTTTTTAATATGTTAAGTTTCATGTTTTTTTCCCAACAAGTAGATATATGCAACAAGTAGATATATGCATGTTATTTGATAACAATAGTTTATTTTGAACTATCTATAAATTATTCTTGGAAAATCTATTATTCAAAATATTTAACTAAAAATATTTTTTTTCAATTTAAAATAATTAAATTTATTTTAAATTTAAATTATAAATTTATAATAAAATATAAATAAACTATTCTCACAACAATGAGATTAATTTATAGTCTTATAAGCTATTATTTCTCATTTCCTATTTATGCTAGTCTATAAAAAAAACACTTGCATATTTGTATAACATTATAAATTTATAATAAAATATAAATAAACTATTCTCACAACAATGATATTAATTTATAGTCTTATAAGCTATTATTTCTCATTTCCTATTTATGCTAGTCTATAAAGAAACTTGCATATTTTTATAACATAAGTCAAGAATATTACTAGATGTAAGGACGCTTGAATATGCTTGTTTTATGCTACATTGCAATAACCTATATCGTATTTAAATGGACATTTTTTAATTCATTTTTGTTTTAATTTCTTTCAAATTGTAATTATATTTGTTTTATCATATATTTTTATAGCAAAATTATCCTATTGCTATATATTTTCAATCTCTTCTTAGGAGGAAGGTACTAAGCAACTTTGTTGCTTATTCCACTTGTTTAAAATTGATTTAATACCATTATTTCTTGTAAAATTTTATTAAATTAAAATATGTCATGAGATTTTAATAAAGGTATATATTAATTAAATTAATCATAAATAATTTGTATTAAGATTAAGAATTGATGAATTATGAATGAATTAATTATAGTAATTATAATGTATTGATTTGTATGATGTATATTATTCTTCATAAAATTGTTTTTGAAAGCGAAATGAGGGAATGTATTATATTGAATTAAAAAAAAAATGTATGCACAGTCATGCATACAAAATTGAAACCGAGGTTTCAGATGATTCTCAAGGAAAATTGAAACCATAAAGTCTATGTCTATATGGGAGATTTTGGAATTCCTGAGATGCTTCCTAAAACATTCAAGCCCTTTGAAGGGTAGATTCTAACAAACTCTTAAGAAAAATCCAGAAATACATCTAGTAAAAACATAGTTGGTGCTTCTACTTTTTATTTCCTTCAATCTTGTGAGCAGGCTTCACAACCAAAGTTTCCTCCACTGGTTGGTTTCCTTGGTCTCGGGTGTCGTGGCAGTGGCTACACTGATTCATGTTGGCCATCTTCAAAACCTATTCTTTGATGAAGTCCACATTTTTCATCATCTCTCGTAGGTCGCATTCATTGTCATCTATCATGAACTCATGGAATCCCATTTGATTTTCTATGAATCTGACATCAGACACTACGTCCTTGTTATCGTGAACACTAACACACACCATTTAATAAGCCCTGCGGAGCTGGAGTTTTATGTCTTTCAGAATGGATTTTATCTCAGTAATGTCTGAATTCCCTGGTTTGTCCACAATTGGGATCTGAGATCTGTTGCAAGATGCCCACAAGAGAGCATAGTTTAAATCCTAGGTATTTTGGGTTCCAATTTGATCCAAAGTTTCCCAGCTTCCCTTGGCTCTGTAACTAACCAAACCTTCAAGCATGTCATGTAACTGTTGATTTTATTTTGTTGATAGACTGCCTTTGCTTCCTTTCTCTCCTTCGCTCACTAAAAAAAAAAACTTCGAGCTGAAATGGGGAGGGGGCTCTAAAATATTCCATGCTCCATGTTGACGGTCAACCCAAGGCATTGAGAAGATGTCAGATAGGAAGATATTTAAATACCATCACATGAAGAGGGTCACCACTTGTACAAGGTGGTGGACGCATGTTGGTGGAGTTAAAATTGTCACCATCGGGAGGTGGCTTTCGAGATGGCCATGGAGTAACTCCCCCCAAACTAAGCACTAAAAATTCATGCTGACTATGGAACATGCTTTTGATAGTGATTTTGGTCCTTGAGTGTGACCATTCTAGGTTTATTCATGACCCCTTTATTGGCGAGTTTATCCACAGTTTATTGTTTTCTTTGAGAATATGAAGATAGATGAATTATGGGATATGGTTTAGATGGAAGATTCGATCATAAATTATTTTGTTGTTGGTGAAGACATGATTTTAATCTGATATCATATTTTCAATAACCTTCCTTGAGTCTCCAAAGACAATGAGCTTTGGAATATTAGATTTCCTTACCAGTTCCATTCCAAGGATAAGAGAGAGCCATTCTGCTTCATTGTTGGATCGTTGTCTGAGTCCCTAAGCATAAGTATTTACTATGTTTCCTCTAGGATCAAAGGTAATCCCCCCTGCACCTGCCTACCCTATATTTCCTTTTGAGGCACCATTGAGGAAGACAGTGTAATATTTCTGCTTCAATCTCCATTGGTGGAATTCTTATTTTCTTTTCTTGATCTCCCAAGGCTGAATTTTTGGAGCGCGTTTTGTTTGAGGAGAGATCTGTATTAAAATTTTGTGGCATTAGCTTGCTTCCTTAGCATTGATATGTTTTGTCCCCGTTAGGTAGACATGTTTTTGTGCCATATTTTTGTGTGTCATATTGAGAAATATGAAAGCTACCCTAAGGGGGTCGAATTTCTTTCCTTAAAAAATGAGTCTATTTATAGTGAGCTAGATCTACCGATAGGTGTTCTTTGGCTTTGTGTTCCATATTCTGAGAAGAGATGAATTTTTAGAAACATTTCCTGGATAGTAATATCTCCATTTTTTTTACCAATTCACAGGTGTGCATAGGTAATTTAAACTTGCCCCAATACTTCCAATGATGTGTTCCCAAACGTGTACAATGAAGGAGCATGATAAAAAAAAATGAGAGGCGGACTCTTCTTGGGAATGGCAGAGGAGACATCTAGAAGGGCCTTGTATTTCTGTTTTCCTTAGATTGTCTGCATTCAAGTGTTTGTGTTGGACTAAAATAAAAAATAAAATGTTAACTTTGGGGATGCATTCAAAATTCCAAACCTTTCCCCAGAAGTTGGATTGTGTCCGGTCGCCATTGTTCTTCAGGATCTTACAACCTTATTTAATAGTGTAGAATCCATGAGGACCCAAACCTCTTATATCTTGATTCTTTATATTCGAGAGAGCTATGCCGTGGAGGTGGGAGGTGAAGAGAGAGTAATTCTCCTCCAAAGGAGGTGGGGCGTGCAAATCCTTCCACCTTATCCAATTGCCAGAGATAGACCATAATGAGATATCTTGAAGCTTTATATAGTTGTTCTCTTGCATCCAACTATGAAGATTGGCTAGGTTTAGCGCTAATGTGAAAGGGGAGTGCCCCATAATCTTGTTTTCCCATATATTTATTTTTCATCCATTCCCTAGAATGGGCATGGTTAATAAATTGAAAACCCCTAATAAAGGAGATTCCTCGAATGTTCCCTTCATATTTTAACATGTTGATTCTTCAGCTGAGTGAGTCTGCAACTAAAATGTAGATAAAGGGGGACATTGGACAGCCTTGACAGATTCCTCTTTGGGCTTCCAAAAAGGAAGATGGTCAACCATTCACTAAGGGAGCTATCTAGGGACCACTTATGCATGATTTGACCCACCTTATAAATTTGGGGCATAAATCGTACCTTTCCAAGACTTTAAAGATTAATTCATGCTTGATTCTATCAAAGGCATTTGCAAGGTCTAGTTTTATTGCCATAATTGCTTCATGTCATTTCTTACTAGAATGAACACTTTCCTTAATGACATCATTCTTTTGGGAAGTTCATTGACTCAGTTTGTAAGAAGACTCAAATCCTCCCTTGAGATTTCCCTATCCTATCTATACCAGTGCTATGTTCTTTTCTCCTAATATCGTTATCAATAGTCTAAGCATAGAACTCAGAAAAATCCTTTGGCAAGGAAGGAATACTCAAGGGAAAAAGTTCCATTTGGTAAACTGGGCGAAAATTATGGAAGACAAAGATAATGTCAGGCTTGGGATTAGAGATCCAAGACTAATGAACAAAGATTTGGGATCCAAGCTGGTCTGGAGTCTAATCTATGGGGGGAAATAATGGTGGAAAGAGGTGATAAGGAAAAAATATATCAAGAAACCAAGATGAAGATTCCCGACAAGTGATTGGGATGGTAAATGCACCCTCATATGGTGCCTTTGCAAACTCTCTGTTGGTCTAATTAAAGACAATCTTTATTGGAGATAAAGAACTAAGAGTAAGTTCTATTGTTGTTTTCCTTTTTGGGTGTTTCCTATATGATGAATATGTTTACATGCCCCTATTCTATATTTCGATGTGCTTGTAGTTCATGTAAATGTTTATCTAGTTTACTGATGCTGCTGATGTTATGTTTTTCATGTTTTTCTTTCAAATTACATTACCTAGTTATTATTTATATATGACGAAGAGGATGAATTACCTCTGTATGTAAAGGGGTGGAGTGGTGGTATTTTTCCCTATCGACTCACTTAGAAAGGTAACAAATCCTTTGATATTGGGCTTACTTATTTCATTGTGAACTAATGCATGTGTACCTATCTTACTGCAGATGACTCCGCCTATAAACCTAGGCTCTTGAACGTGACGAAAGGAATCCTAGCATCTACAGCTAGCTAATCCTAAGCACTAAGGTTTTCTCAAAGAAAAATACTAAACCCTACACTCACAAATTTGAGCTCACTGCTATAGGAAGAAAAGGTTTTAAGCCTAAAAGTAATATGTATGTTTTTCCCCTATGGTATTTAGGGTTTAAGTTTTAACATTGGTTGTATTCTTTAAACTATATAACGTGGATGGTTTATACTATAATAAGCATGTGGAAACATAAACTATGGAATGGTTTAATATTTTCATGGCAAGAAGTATGATGTTGAACTATAGGCAAGGGGGATTTGATTTGAGAAATGTTGGAGGGAAGACCAATGCATTCAATGAGCCATATGATGGCTAGCCTCAAGCCTTAACCCTGGCGTTAGGGTTTTTCTCCTGTCATTTGTTTGGTCTTTCGTTTTGGTTGATGGAGGTTTATGCTCCATTGTTGGAGGTGTGCATCCTCTATTTGGATTACATTGCTAGTGTGAAACTCTTACAGGTATGCAAAGGATTCCAATGTGTTTTGTATTACTTACCTTCTCATTATGTTTTGTTATGTACTGCATACTTCTCATATTTCTCTAGTTTTTTTTTGTGTAGGTTTGGGGATGGAGAGAGTGTTTTGAAATGTCAAGAAAGAAAGTGGTTTTACTTCCGCAAATACAAGTAAGCCCATGTGGAAGGGAATTTACCCATTTGCTTGGTCTTTTACATGGTTTCATGGTTTCTATCTTGCGAGGTCGTAATCAACCTATTGTTGGGTTTCAATCCCGGGTCTGGGGAAATGATGATAGTAATAATTAAGTTGCTATCCTGTAGGTTTGGCTTTGGTGTTCTCTCCATGTTTAGGTGTTTTTGTTTCTTAGATGTGATGTGTAAACATTGATGGTTCTGTAATGGATAAAAATAATGGTAAATTTGGTTAAAATTGATTCGGCTCTACATTTTTGTGTATGCTACGAGCTCTATGATTTTTGTTGGATGTGTTTATAAATTCTGTTAGTTCCATTGCATTGCAATGGCACTACGATGCCATTATTTCGCTATTGTTGTTTGACGATGGAATTATCGTGGGTTTTTAATAGGATTGCTGCTAATTATTTAATGGATTCGTTCTCTATATGGGTTAAGCTTTGTCAATGGATTTATTTGGTTGTAACATAGATAACTTACCTCTGTTTAGTTGATGACAAGGAAAATCCCTTGATTCGTATGGAATTTTGTTTGTGTGCGAAAATTCCATGTCTGTGTATTTGTTTTTAAAATGGAAGAATGCTGTAGGTTGCCGAGGGAAATCCTTGCATTATTTGTATGTTAATTATGATAATTTGGTTATTTTAAAGGCAGTCATAGCGAATTGGCCCAAGCATTTTATCATTTAGCGTAGCCTATGGGTAGAGTTTATATTTTCATTTATTATCATACAGACTTATGAAAATTTGTTTAATGGATACGATGGTGATTATTTGTTAATTGTATGTTTTTTCAAAGCTCCTAGATGGGACCTCATTTGATTCGATCTTGGGTTGATTGTTGGCTGGGGTTTAATGTTTATTTAATGTTGTGGTTATTGGTAAAGCGTTGTACATATATTTATCTATCAATAATAATAATCCGTAGCTTATGAGTTTCGACCTTGGGTCACGTGGTTTAATTCACTGTGATAATTTTTGTATCCTTTGGTTAAATATATGTATAAGTTTTTGATAGATGAGACATGGTGTTTATGTTAAAAGTTCAATGCTATTTTAGTTGGAGTGTATGGGTTTTGATTTGGTTAACTTGTCATTCGATATTCACTTTTTAGTACTGTTTGTAATATAATATAATGATTTATTTGTTAAATTAATTGTTTACAATTTTTACGTAGATATGATATATGGAATATATGTTTGTGTTTGCTGGAAAATATAATATGCCAGTACTGCATTTAACTTATGGGTTTGAGTTTTGTTTTAAGGGATTCGATACCTAGTAAAAATGTCTATGAATATGTATTGAATTTGTTTTTAATATTTTTTTTAATGTTTGTTCAGAGTTCAAGTAATGATTAGTTTGAAGAATAAACTGAGTTTAGTTATCATTAGGTTTACTTAGTTAATTTTGTCAATCTCTAGTTTATTTTAAAAATAAGATCATGGACCTATACAAGTTATTTATAAAAATATACCTAAGGGTTTTAGTTTCAGTAAAATGGTGACACATATATAAGTAGTTAGGGTTTAGATCTAGATTTACACTTTGATATTAACTTCTAAAAACTGGTTAAATATAATTTTGAGAGAAATTTAACCCTAAAACACATTTAAGAGTTTAAAAGTCGAGTTTTAATTTAAACAAATGAAACAACGTAAAGCACATATTCAACTAGAAATTAAAATTTGTATATATTTAATCCAGAGCATAATAACTATAAGTATACCTTGCAAACATAATTACTATAATTGGGAGATGTAGAAATCTCATACCTGCAACTATTCACCTTGTTAATGTTTATGAGCCCTACACACTTAAACACAAAGAATTCATAAAACCCTAACTACTTATAACCTTAGATCTAATATCTGGATAGCACTGGAACTACCACTTTCCTCCCAACCATGACCCGAAACCGTTCTTGGTTCTAATCTGGATCCCCCCGAGCTAGCTCCAATATGCAAGCGATCTAGAAATCCTAAAGGTGGGGTTGCTCTTGTTTGGAATATCAGGCTCTGTATAAGATTGCTTGCTTTTGGAAAATTCTCTCCAAAACTATTTTTGGAATAATGATGAGATCCCCCTAGCCTTCTCTTGGCTTGGGTATTTATAGACAATATTTTAGGAAAGGGCAGTTGGTTTTAAACTTCAGTTAGATAAAGAATTCATTACTTTCTTGAAAATAATCTTTAATTGACTTATATTGATCTAATAGTTATTTTTGTTTAGCTTAAGAAATTTTTACTAGTTCCTAATTTAACATTAGAATATAATATTTATTTAATCATTTTAGTTAATAATAAATACATATATTCTTTATTTATTATTTCAGTTACCTTTATTTCCTTGTGTGTGTGTGTGTGTGTGTAATTATTCTTTAATTCATAATATATATAAACTTTACATATTATACTTAATGTTTAATTATGCATCATATAACATAGTCTCATTTATTTGATGCTTCCCTTAGCTTAAACTATTTCTTTTATCAAGGCCTCACGTAGGGTTGGTCAACTAAGCTAGGAAGCTCTAGATCCTCCTTGAATGTTGGATTATCTCATGTATCGTGGTAGTTCCTCCAATCCCTGATGAGATGTAGATTCAAAATTTCATTTAATCAACTCAAAATGAGTATGATAAGGGTCAGTGCTATTCAGAGTCATTCTCACTCAACACTCTTATTTTCAGTAACTCCTAGTGCTATTGAGAGTCCAAGATTAAAAAAAATGGGAGTTACAATTAGTGCAATTCCAGAGCCTCTCGCTCAACACTAATGCTACGATGTTCTTGTATAATACACCTAGGGATACAATGTCTAACGATTCTATGCTCCACAGATTATGCTCAACATCAATTTGGAATGCTCCATGGATTCTGCTCGACACTTCCAATCTTATAACTCATGTGCTCCAGATCTTATACTCAACACAAAATCTCATGACTCATGTGCTCCATAGCTTATGCTAATAACACATGCATTCCAGAGCTTGCGCTCAACACAAAATCTCATCACTCATGTGCTTCAGGGTTTATGCCCAACACATTATAGAACTCAATCATGCATTCATACTTCTGCACATTTCATCACAATAATCATCTCAGTATATGCATTAAGGTAAATCACATAATACATCTAGTACATCGTACTATGACAATAATCATTTTCAATTAGGTTCCATGCTTAACATATACAATCAAATACAAGATAATACAACATATGCATTAGATTATGCCCAATATATCTAACTAATCAACATAATCATGTGTACTGGGGCATTGCACCCAATATAAAAACATAAAATCAAAGTAACTCATATGGAATAGGACTCATGCCTATTATAGTTAAGGTCAAAATTTGAGATATTACATCCTCCCCTCTTAGAACAACACCGTCCTAGTGTTCTAGGGACCAAAAATGAAGTCATGAAATAAGGTGGGGTAAGCCTCTCTCATGGTGGCTTCATGCTCCCAATTGGTGTCATCAAATACAAAGTGCTTCCATTGCACTTCGAGCTAGACTATGGTTCGCTTCCTGATTTGTACTTCTCTTTTGTCCTGAATATGAAGGGGATCAGGTAGAAACTTCCCTTCAAGTTCAACCTGTAGCAAGTACCAATCAATAACATGTTTAGTATCATATATATATCTCTTCAATAAGGATGTGTGAAAAACATTATGAACCTTTATATGAGTAGGTAAAGCTAATTCATTTTCCACTGGACCTCTCTTTCCGAGTATCTCAAAAGGGTGCACAAAATCTTGGTGCCAACTTTCCTCATCTTCCCAAGCTCAATGAGATTCTCTTCACCTTTATTGTTAAGTAAACATTTTTGCCGATCTAGTAGTTTTTATCTTTTATTTTCTTATCATCATAACATTTCTGGTGGTCTTGCGCTTCCTTGAGATTCTGTTATAGTTTGGTAACTAACTGTTCTAGTTCCTTTAGTAAGTTTTTCCCTAACATAAGCCAGTCCACCAGGCTATCCCAAGTAACCGGTGTTCTACACTTTAGGCCATAGAGTAGCTTGAAGGGACTCATCCTGGCGAAGGTTTGGTATCTGTTTTATCATGCAAACTCTGTGAGGTGCATATAATCCTCCCACTTTGTGGGATTTTTCATAAAATACATTCTAAGCATGTATTCCAAAATATGGTTTACTCCTTCTATCTACCCTTCTATATGCGGGTGGTAGGCAGTACTAAAATTTAACTGCATCTCTAAACTGGAGAAAAAAGATCTCCAGAAGTTACTGGTAAACTTTTTTTCTCAATCCGATATGATTTCCTTGGGTATCCCATGCAATTTGAATATTTATTTTAAGAATATGTCGACAATGTGAACTTCCTTGTAGGTTGACTTAACTGGGATAAAGTATGCGGCTTTAGATAAATTTTCAACCACTAGAAAGATGTAATCATTCTACTTGTTTCTCTTTTGTGGACCCGTAATAAATACATATTGATAACCTCCCACTTCCATTTCGGAATGGGTAACGGTTGTACTAATTTCGAAGGATGATGGTACTCATCTTTGAGTAGATGACATCTTGACATTTTGCGATGAATAACATTATTTCATCCTTTAACTTAGGCCATGAAAATTGTTTCTTTACTGCTGATATCATCTTTTGATATCTTGGATGCCCCGAGTAGGGATTCCAATGGAACTCCGTTAGGGTGTTGTACCGGATGTCTCCTCCTTCTAGCACAAACAATCTCTCATTGGACCAAATAAGTCTAGTCTTGTCCACCTTATACTCCTTTTGTTGTTGAAACAACTTGTCCTCTTAAATATTCTGGAGGAATTCAACATATAAATAGTCAATTTCATTTGTCATCCTGATCTTCTCATGTAAATCCAAATCGGTTTGGCTTAAGGTTACCTCATATAACATATAAGCTCATCGACTTAAAGCATCATCGATTTTATTCTCCTCTCCCTTTATATGCTTTAATTCAAAGTGATACTCACTAAGGAAGGCCAACCATCTAGAATTCTTGGCATTTAGATATGGATGGTTGAACAAATACTTTAGACTCATGTTTTCTATCTTTAGAAGAAACTTCTTCCCCATGAGGTAGTGCATCCACATCTTCAAGGTGTGGATAATGGCTGCTAGCTCAAGGTAGTGGGTGGGATAATTTTTTCCATGTTCCTTTAATTTACATGACTCATAACAGATCACACAATCATTCTGCATCAGGATCCCCCAAGTCCTTCCTTGCTCGCATCTGTGAAGACAACAAAATCCCCATCGGTATCCGTAATTCGTAGTATCATTACAATAGTCAAAAGTTGTTTAAGCTTCTGAAAATTTTCCTTGCACTTGGTTGTCCACAAAAACTTGTTTTCCTTATTTCGTAAGGCGGTCATGGACATACAATCCTTGAAACGTTCTCAATGAACTTTCGATAGTAACCTGCTAATCCCAAAAATGACCTAATGTTTGTGACACAGGTAGGGGTAGTCCAATATTCTATGGCTTTAATCTTTTATGGGTCTACAACTATCCCATTCTTAGAAATTATGTGACCTAGGTATTGTATCTCTGGTTTGTAAAAATCACATATGTTAAACTTAGCGTAAAGATGGTGTTCTCGTAACATGCATAGTACTATATAGAGATGATCCTCATGTTCTCCAATACAAACTTATCTAGGTATTTATTGAATATATTGTTCATCATGGACATAAAATTTTCTTGTGCATTGGTTAGCCCAAAAGGAATTACTACAAACTCGTAATGGTCATATCGAGTCTGAAAGGCCATTTTATGTATATCTTCATCGCCGATCCATACCTTATGGTATCCATATCGTAGTTCAATCTTTGAAAATATAATTTCTCCTCTGACTTGATCGAACAAGTCATTGATCCTAGGGAATGGGTAATGGTTCTTGATGGTCATATTTTTAAGTTGGTGGTAATCAATTCACATTAGCATCGTACCATCCTTCCTATTTAAGAAAAGTATAGGTTCTCCCCAAAGGGACACACTAGGTCGGATATAACCTTTCTCAATCAACTCTTGTAACTGTAACTTGAGCTCCACCAATTTAGGTGTGCTCATACAATGTGGGGATTTTGAAGCAAGTATTGATCCTGGTGTAAGTTCTATGGAAAATTATAAGTCTCATTTTGGTTGTAATCCCTGTATTTCCTTGGGAAATACATCCTTAAATTCCACTAGAACTGAAAATTCCTCGATTTTTTGTTCTCTCTCAGATTCTACATCATTGATGTTCACTGCAAAAAGTTTGCAACCCTTACTTATACACTTATTCGCTTGTAAGGAATATATCTATCTAACTGAAACCTTCTTGGGTATGCCTTAAATATTTATCTGATTCCCTTGGTTATCCATGAAAAAGAGTGACTTGTTTAGACAATTGAGCATGACATGGTGTTGTTCCAACCAGACCATGCCCATAAGTAAGTTGTACAATCCTAAGGGTAAGATATTTAGATCTATATTAGCTAGAAACCTGTTCAATTTTACCTCACAGTCTCTCACTAGTTTTGAAACCTTTATTTTTGTACCAGTGGATAATTGTACCATCCATGGTTTCTCATGTTTTACTTTGTTCATTTTAAGCGTGTCAACAATATTGGGTGATACATAGCTCCAGTAAGGACCAAGATCAATAAAAATTGAAATAGAATTGTTTGAAACATTACCTTCTATTTTGACCATAGTGGCCTGATGGTCTTCTTGTCAACCATCAAGTGCTGCATAGATCCTCGATGTGCTGGCCATTTCCTCTATCGTTTGTTCTTCCTGTAGATTTGTAATATCCTGAATTTTGGACTGAACACTTATGGGCATGAGCCTCATTGATTATGATGTTACCTTGATGTTTTATTCTGATATACTGGGTCAAACACCCCACTGCATATGAACATGATGATTTGTTTGATATATTTGGTGTAAGCCAATTGCATTTGATATATATATGTTTGATTTTGTTGGGCGTGGACCCTGAAGCACGTGGTTAATGAGATGTTTTGTGTTGAGAGAGGAGCTCTGGAGCATATGGGTAAATTTATGTTTTCTGTTGAGCAAGAAGCTCTGGAGCATGTGAGTACTTATATTTGTGTTGAGCGAGAAGCTCTGGAGCACATGAGTTTTGAGACATTTGTCTTGATCATGAAGCTCTGGAACATTGGATCCTTAGCCATTGTATGCCTAGGTGTATCCTACAAGTACATCATAGAATTAGTGTTGAGCGAGGAGCTCTCGAATTCCACTAAGTCTGTAAATCCCTATTTTTAGCATTGAGTATGGGATCTAGATAAGTGCTAGGAGTTACTGAAAAGAATTAATTATGTTGAATGAGAATGACTAGAGAAAAAATATTGATCTCATCTGACTTATTTATAAGTGATTAAATTAAAATTTGAATTTGTGTATCTCATCAAGTACTGAAGAACTACCATGTTATACGAGGGAATCCAACATGCAAGGATGTCTAGAGTTTCCTAGCCTAGTAGACCTAACCACTTACCTGATGACCTTAGTGAAGAAAGTTTCATAATTTTAAGGATCATAATGTATGCTACCCAAAGACAAATGTTAACAAATAATATATTATTATATATTTTATACATGGTATGTATAAAGATTGAGCATAGCACCCCTTTGAAAGTAACATCATAAACTAGCGTTGGACTCTTATCCTCAGCTTTGATCTTTGGCTCACCTGGAAAGAAAGAAACAACAGAATTTTAAAAAAATCCGCATAAAATAGCGTTGGACTCTTATCCTTAGCTTTGATCTTTCGCTCACCTGGAAAGAAAGAAACAGCAGAATTTTTAAAAAATCCGCCTCCACTCACCATGTGTTGTGGCAAGCAATCAACAAAAAGCTCCATGAAATCATCCACTCAAAATGTTGGTCATCTGCCGACCTCCCTACCTCTCAAAATGAAAAATGCATCTTACTTTCTCTCAACTTTGATGTCTCTAGTGTCCCAGCCTCCTGCAGCAATCCCACCATGATCCCGAACAGCCCCTCTCACTGGGATCCTCCACCTGAGAATGTGCTTAAACTCAACTTTGACGGAGCCTCAAAGGGCAATCCTGGTAAAGTTGGTTTTGGTGGCACTATTAGAAACTATCAAGGCAATGTCAACCTTATCTTTTATGGAAACTCAGTGTTTAACTCTAATAATGCAGCTGAAATCAATGGCCTATTAGCAAGGATTTATTTAGTCAAACAGAAATGTCTCCAGCCGATTATTGTGGAAGGAGACTCTTCCATCATCCTTTCCATGGCCTCTAAACTTCTCCAAGGCTCTCAGGTCTCTAAAGTATCCACTAGTTGGTGCTTGGCTCAAGAGCTCAGCAGTCTGACCGCCCTCTTGCAACACATGCAAGCCATAACCTTTCACCATGTATGTAGAAAATCCAACTCCTTAGCTGATTTCCTCACCAACTCAGGAGCCAATTCTACCCTCTCATTGATCAAAGGAACCCTTCAAGATCCATTGGATGAGCAAATTAAAACCAAATGTCTCCAACTTTCCTGCTCTGATCTGCTCCACCCAGATGCAGGTGACAATAACACAGACACCGGTGCACCCAAATCCATCGACACGTTTCCTTCGCCTCAAACGACGACACATGCAGACAGTCATGACTTCCCATGCCCAGAATCGTATTCCTCCAACGTTCCTCTTCGAGCGATCCCCGACGACACTTGGCATAATATCCGGCTACTAGGTTTAAATGATGTTAATACATGTGGCCATCACCCTACTCATGAATGTCGTCAATCCACGCAGGACCCTTTGTACATGGAAGATAATGCTCGAGTCAAGTCAAAGCATGCGAGCTGAGCTGGATCTAGTTCTTCATCCTAGGCTCATTCAAATCCTATCCAATCAGTTTAATGGAGACTGACAGGAATTTTTCGTAGTTGATTTGTGCTCACTATGAAATGGATGAAAGGCATGTTAGTCGTGAGTTCAGGGTGTTCTACCATTGTTTTATTACTACGGTTGCTAATATTGCTGGTGCAGATCATTCTAGAGCCTGTGAAGTTGTTTTCATCCAGCAGCATTTTGATCTCAAGATTAATTTGGCCATGCCGTGCCAATGTGGTAACCCTAGGTGAGCCAATTCAGAGCATGCTAAATCCCAAAGGAGCAACAGTGCCCTCGTCTCTGAGGATTATGAATCGCACATTTCTGGGCATGTTCGGATGCTGGTAGAGGCATGGGAAAATAAGGTTCTAAATAGAAATATTTCGACAGGAGAGGATGGTAGCCATATCAACCATTACTGGATGATGAAAAACATGCTTTGTAATCTAGCTAAAGATATGCTCAGCAACTGGGAAGAGGCTAAGATGGCGGTCCATACTATGAAAATGAGGATAGCTGAGATTGATGCAATGCTAACAGATTTGGATAAAACCTTTTCCTGGAAAGGCACAACTATCATTTCTAGATTAAACATCCACAAGTCGGGGGGAGGAGAATAGGGGGGTGCTAGCAGTGGAGCAAGTGGAAGGGAGACGGGTGGGAAATCCTTTACCAGTCCGGGGGGAAGTGGTGGCTCCTCCAAATTGCCTCGAGCTAAACCGTTCAAGGTCACTTCTCCAGTGGAACCCCTCTCCAAACGATAAAAGGACTCGCCACCAGCACAGGCCGGGCTTCTCCCATCGTTGTCTCTCGTCCCTTCGGCGGCCACAAACTCGCCCACTAAGTCATAGGAGGAGCGATGGGCATGCCCCATCACTGAAGATCCCCCCTCTGCTTAATGAGTGCTCTGTACAGGTTTCCTTCTGGCTTGAATTCATGCAAGCTTTTAGATATTATCTATGTTTTACATAAGTTTTACTTTATGTCTCTTTCTCGTTTTAGAGGGGCTCGGCTGGTTACACAACCCAGTTTCCCTGAGCATCTTTCAAGAACAGTTTTTATAGTTTGGATTAGTATTAGTATGCATCCAAACAAATAGGAGTCTTATTTTTTGAATGGATCTGAAGGAGGCCTAGTCTCCTTCAACCTCTGTCACTCATGAGAATTTTACTGTAATTTTTTTGCCCCTGTAATATAATTTTCTGTGCAGCTTAAGAAAAAAAAAGGAAGAAAGGTACCAAAGATTAAATGGAGCTTTACAAAAACTTATATTATTTGGTTTATCTTCAAAGACCTTCACATACAAAAAAACAACAAGCATGCCGTAGGAAGACAACTCCTCTATATCTTCTCCAACTGCACTAATCAAAGATAGATATAATATAGAACTAGAAATCAACATAAGATTGAGCATGGAACAATGTACTCCTTGACTAAGTAGTGGACTTACTAAACTTACTGACTAATCCATTGTTATATATTTGTTCATAAGGTTACAATCACATGAATGACAATTAGAACCCCTTCTTAGGCATGTGTTTCCTCCCATGAAGGTCAAATTCAAAGGTACACATGTAAAAGATCATGTAGCAAACTGGTAAAGCATTTTTCCAAGTGTGTCATGGGTTAGTTTTGATCCCCATTTATTCCTCCCAAGGGTAAAGGATTGGACCTTAATGATTCTAGCAAGTACAAAATCCCTACATCTACAAATGTGATATCCACTTGGTTTAATGAGAGAGTTTGTTAGGAAACTTACCTTTTTTATGACCAAATAGGATATAATCATATTGGAATGACTAGTGTGTGATGTGCAACAAAGTGTAAAAGAAAATATGGCACGAGGTTGACAATATTAGGATTTTATACCAATGCACACACAACATAATCCTCGCAATCATATTGGAGAGAATGATAAATGTCACATATGTTAATAATGTTGTAACCTATACATCTATGAGTTCTTTAGGTGGGTTACCCAATATACAAGTACCACTATCTCAAGTTAATCATGCCCCAACTTTAGGGGTATATATCCACGGGGGCTTCACTTTTTGACCAATATCCTATCAAATTAGTTCATATTGTGCGTTTTAAAATTATCAAAAATTGAACCAATATATTGCATGTATTAGGGGGGATGAGGGGTTTAAGGTGGGGGTGGGTAGGTTGGTTTATAAGGATTAAGGTATAAAAAGGGCTGGGGAGGAGTTTTTAAGTATTGGGATGGGGTTTCAACAAAAATAGTTTGGGTCATTATCTTTGGAAATTAAGGGTATTATTTAATATCCCAGGATCTCATGTGTTATGTGAGAGGTTCACTAAGTGAAGTCCTCGTGGATATATCTCATGTCTGGCTCATGACTGCTTTAGCTAACTCTCGGGAATACCTCTATTGCACTTTATGTCTCTTCTTGCTATCATTTCTATAAGTACTCTACTAGACTGAACATCTGCTCAAGGTTTTAATCTCTTAAGGGACATTGTCTCTCTTTTTATTATTTTAATCATATCGAGTATAGAAGGTGTTCTCTAGTTTAATGAGAGAGTTTAATGAGAGAGTTTGTTAGGAAACTTACCTTTTTTATGACCAAATAGGATATAATCATATTGGAAGGACTAGTGTGTGATGTGCAACAAAGTGTAAAAGAAAATATGGCACGAGGTTGACAATATTAGGATTTTATACCAGTGCACACACAACATAATCCTCGCAATCATATTGGAGAGAATGATAAATGTCACATATGTTAATAATGTTGTAACCTATACATCTATGAGTTCTTTAGGTGGGTTACCCAATATACAAGTACCACTATCTCAAGTTAATCATGCCCCAACTTTAGGGGTATATATCCACGGGGGCTTCACTTTTTGACCAATATCCTATCAAATTAGTTCATATTGTGCATTTTAAAATTATCAAAAATTGAACCAATATATTGCATGTATTAGGGGGGATGAGGGGTTTAAGGTGGGGGTGGGTAGGTTGGTTTATAAGGATTAAGGTATAAAAAGGGCTGGGGAGGAGTTTTTAAGTATTGGGATGGGGTTTCAACAAAAAGAGTTTGGGTCATTATCTTTGGAAATTAAGGGTATTATTTAATATCCTAGGATCTCACGTGTTATGTGAGAGGTTCACTAAGTGAAGTCCTCGTGGATATATCTCATGTCTGGCTCATGACTGCTTGAGCTAACTCTCGGGAATACCTCTATTGCACTTTATGTCTCTTCTTGCTATCATTTCTATAAGTAATCTACTAGACTGAACATTTGCTCAAGGTTTTAATCTCTTAAGGGACATTGTCTCTCTTTTTATTATTTTAATCATATCGGGTATAGAAGGTGTTCTCTAGTTTTATTTTCTCTGTGTCAATTTTTCTGTTGCAAGAGGCACTTGATAGTAATACATTTAAAAATGTTTGACAACTACATCAAGACACAGTTTCATGTGACAAAACGTTTTCCAAATTTACCCAATTTCCAAGATTGCAGGGTGAAAATATTTTGTACATGTAGAAAATGCTTGAAAAATCTATCTAAAAGCAAAGGTTGGAATGGAAAAAGTTCCTCAACTAACTTAGACTTGTATCCAATTTAATTTAAGTAAAATTTAACTTCATAAAAAATGTAAATATTAATATATTTTTTTCCTACACCTCAAAGAATGTCCATCAACTTCCACTGACCCTTTCTCCTTCTACAACTTATCAAATCAGATTGAGTTTTGCAGGTCTAATATTTTGAGGAGATTATTTTGGTGTATCTTGTTTATGTTGAAATGGTTATGAAGATGAAATATCTCTCTTGGTGGAGGTGACTCTATTTTGGCTATGTGTTCCATGTTTTGAATTCTTGATGCTTTTACTAGGATGTCAACCTCCAAGGGACATTGCAATCATTGGGCCTTGGCTTGCAACTAAACTAAAGAAAAACATTCCTTAGCAATGATGCTGAGGAAGAAAATTCTATGTATAAGAAAGATGAATTGTAGAGGAGAAATTATATGTTGTGAAGGAAAAACATCCTCTTAAATCCATTTGAGGGAGTGGTGATTTCTAGTAGGTGAGCAGCATGAGTGCTTTTCATCAATTTGCAGAGATCAAGAAGTCGAACATTAGCATGATGGACTTGTTGTTGCATGATTTAGAATTCCTATGATGCAAGGATTATCTACTACAGACCTGTGCATAGGGTCTTAAGGAAATAACATTCCTTAAATCTTGATTACATAGTAGTGTTAAAACAAAAGTCTCTATTTCAGAGAAATATCACAGTAAATGCAGCCTTAGACATTGGCTCGAAATGGAAGTAATAAGAGATGATGGATCTGCTCCAAATTATGATCAACCTATTTGTAATATCTCCTATATTATGCCTTGTCTTTATGTTAGGATCCATTGGAAGATCAAATCCTCTATAGACACGAGGTATGAAATTTAAACAATTCACAATTTAACCCCCATGAGAGTTAGCTTCTACAGACTATAACAAAGGCATTACAGTTAATCATAGGATCCATCCCCATGAAAATATAGTGTGCATACACTATCAAAGTTGAGATTGATAGTTGCTTGATTGATCTCCATGGACACATTTTGCATATGAAGTACCTTCCAATCAATACCAGTTAAGGAAACCAAAATTATGCAAGGAATTCTAAGAAAGACTAGATAATTTCACATGGGCTTCACAACAAGACAACAAAACTAGTTTTTTAAAAATTAAGAAGTTCATTCAATGTTGTAAATATCAACGTACATATCTTTGATTTTACAACAAAACTACTTTTCTAAAATTAAGAAGTCATTCAATGTTCTAAATATCAGTGTACATATCTTTGATTTTATTGAGAATTGTTTCTATCATTTTTACCTCTTACTATTGTCCATTCATCTCTTTCTAAATAGAATAACAACAAACAAATAAACAACACCCTAGTCCTCATGCAAGAGGTCACTTATTTAGAACTTAACACATGTATTCTGTTTTTAGTTGCATGTATATACCACATCAAAAGACCAATGTCCATAAAGTCACGTACTCCCATACGACAATTTATACAATCCCTATTCAGTGCTATATGTATCGTAGCCCCTAGTAACTAGTGGAACAAAGAATACTACTTGACTTTGAGACATTGCTGTGAATCTTTTTCTCTCAAGTGTTCATACGTGAACTGTTTTGAAATTTTGACGTTCAGCGTTATCCTTTCCTTTCTCAAATTTTGCTCTGTTCTAAATAGAAATTTGATATTTACATTATTCTTTTGTTATCATTGACAGGATTTTGTTTCAGATGATTCAATCTTCTGTGGGGTTTTTGATGGCCATAGTCCTTAAGGTCATATTGTTTCCCGTAGGGTTAGGGATTAATTGCCAGTGAAATTGCATTCAATTTGGAAATATTTCAAGGATAAATAAAACACCATCAATGCGTCTGATACATACAATAATAAAAAGAAAGAAAAAATACCCAAAATGATTTGGGTGGTAACAGCCAAGTCAGTTCAGCAAAGGAGTCTAGTATTTTTTGTTTATGGAAAGACACCTACCTGAAAGCATAGAAAGTAATGGACAAACAATTGAGGTCTCATCCAACTATAGACTGATTTTGCAGTGGAAGAACCACAATTGTAGTTGTTATATAGGTAATTTGTGATTAGTTGATGTACTCCATATCTATGAATTATGCATGTAATGTCCTTTGTTTCTTTTTTTGTCATGGTTTCTGCTATTTTAAATGAAATACATGATATAGAAGCTCCTTTTAGTGAGGTGAAATTCAACACCTTCTGTTTATAAATGTATAAGCTAAGTATCTTACAATCTCAATGTCCAAAAAGTTAAAACTAAACATCTAAAAAGTATAAGACTTGTTGGCATCTAAACAGAGAAAGCCAAATAAAGTATTCTGTTGTGAATCCTAGTTAGACTTGTATTCTGGAGAAGTTAAATATTGAGTTCATCCAAATTTATATCTTAAAAGAATATCTCTTATGCTATTAAATGTATAAAAATTTAAGTAATTAGTTCATGTTAAAGACTTCTAATCACAAGGGCTTGTGTTTCATTCCTGGAGTTCAATGTCAAATTTTGAGGGTTTTTATTTGTTTCTTATCTCAGGGAGATACCTTTTCATTGGGAATATTGGGGATTCCTAGGTTGTCCTTAGAACAAGAGCAGCTGATGGTTATCTCGTTTCCATTCAGCTAACAATTGATTTAAATTCGGACTTACCAAGTAGGTTTTTGGTGCCAAGATGCAAAAGTTGGTTTAAGAACTAATTATCTGGGAGTATGCTGAGGTCAATGGAATTCCATTTCTGATTAACTTTTTATTGAAAAATTCCATCCTTTTCTTTTTTATCATCCCCAATAAATTTTGCAATTGCATGTCTTTTCATGGGAAGCTGAGCGCATCCGACGATGTAAGGGTTGAGTTTTTTCTTTGCAAGATGAGCCTCAAGTACATAAGGTATGGTTATGCTGATGCACCAGGGTTGGAAATGTCAAGGGATTTTGGATATTTTTGTTTGAAAGAATATGGTGTAATTTCCATACCTAAAGCTTCTTACAGGTTGTTGATAGAGAGGGACCAATTTTTGGTTCTTGCATCTAATGAGGTGAGTCCTTTATATAGAACTATGCACTTTTATACATTTGTGATTGTCATAGCATTGATGAAATCGTACTTTTTGTAGAATTTCATTGAATATGGAAATCAATATATCTCAGGAACTTTGTTAAAACAGATGTGAGTTCCATCTTGTATTATATTACAATGCATTCATTTTTCAATATACCTGTGTAAAGTATGATTATTATTCCAAGCATCAAGAGCCTGTGCTAAGATTACATTTGTTGATTGTAACCTATGCTTGTTCGTTCTAGACTACTTGGCTGACATATTTTCGCGGAAGTCCTCATTTCAAAACAATTTTTAGTTATCTATTTTTTCAAAATAATCATCCCACAGTTACCCATATTTGACATTAATTAAATCATTTTTTTCTTATTCCTAGAATCCTAGATTCCCTCTCTATGCTAGTTGATTTATACATGTTCCTAGAAGTCAATACTTGCTAAACTAGGTCATGGAGCACTTTGGAATCATCCTAGAAACATATTTAGCATGTTTTCTTTATTCCTAGTTTCTTAAAGCGCATATCTACTTTTTCTGAAAGCTACCTTGCTTTACATTTATTTTAAGGAATAAAGGAAAAGCTAGTCTAGGGGAACTTGCCTTGTTTTTTGACCACATCATCCTCCTTCCTTTTCTCCATAAAAAAGAATCAATGAGTTGTATTTCCATCACATATTAGCTTTCCCACTTGCTTTATCTAATTCGTGAGGATATTTATGGATTTGGACCGTCCTTTTTGCACCTATTGGGGATTTGACTTGTTTTAGTAAGCCTGCTTTTTGACCAATTCAAATAACAACCTAGTGCTTTTGAATATCTCATGAAATTATATATTTGAGCAGCCTATTACTTCATATGGTTATATAATGTACACTTATTCAATACATGATTAAGTTATGCTGCAATTTCAGTCTCCTTTTGTGTGAATTTGCATGTTTGATTAGCAATTTTGTGAGTGTAATTGATCTATCTCTTTGAATAAATTTCCACATGGTATCAGAGCCTTTGTAGATCGATTTTTCTCCTTCCAAATTTTTATTCCAGGTTTGACATCACTAACTAGGAGTGCATTCTGCTGATTGAAGGGCACAGGAGCTGAGATATGGACCAATCTCAAAGGATCATTTTGACTCCATTCAATTTCTTCGAATGGAAATATGAGATGGAGATATTGTTGAGAGTGAAACATCTCTATAGGGTTACGATGGCTACTAAGGCAGGTCCCAATGTAGCTACAGAGAAAATCAAATGGAACAAAAGGAGGGATGATTCCTATGGTCTTTTGTGTCTGAGTATTTCAAGAGACCTCCTCTTTCATCTTGATTCATTGACATATACTAATGAGGTGTGGGATAAAATTGAAGATATTTTTGGAAATATAGATGAGATGAGAGGACATCAAATCAAGAATGAGTTGATCTCCTTGAATCCTAGTAGATTTGAATCATTGCAACTCTATTTTACCAAGTTTAAGGCCCTTGTTTTGCAGTTAAAACAATGTGGGATTGAAAATAAGGAGGAGATACTAGTTTTGATCATTATCTCAAAGCTTTGTCCTAACTATTCAATGTTTGTTTCAACCTTCTATGCCACTAAATTGATAGCTCGAACCTAGAAGACGCCTAAGCTTGTTGATTTCATGGAATCCCTCACTTAGGAGCAAGATAAATTGGTGATGATGCGAACCATCAAAACTTCCAAATACCAAGATTTGGTTACTGGATATTTGAAGGTGGATTCGAAAAGCAAGAAAAATGATAATATTCCACCTGAGCAAAAGAGAGACAAGGAAAAGTCTCAAGAGGAGTCTTTAGGCTCCAAGAAGAACCCCCAGAAGAAGAAGAACAAAGGAGAAATGAGCAAGTGCGCATATTGCAGTAAGGGATATCGTCCTAAGAGCTCTTGTATGAAAAAGCAGATATACATGTTGACTGAATTCCTGGAGAATAATAAAATCTCCCTTCCTGATTGCTCAAAGAAGAGGGAAGGAGGATCAAATTCACAAGACAAGGAGAGAGTACATGTCTTGGTTGTTGGCACCTTAAGCTCACCTAGTTTCATCATTGATTCTGGAGCTTCCTGACATATGGTTTTGACAAAAGAGATATTCTCTTCTCTTGACATGTCGAAAGGTCCACCAATATGTTTGGGAGATAACTCTCTAACTAACAGTATGGGAAAGGGTAGGATTGATCTTGACCATGGTAATTTCAATAATGTGTTGTATGTTCTAGGTCTTGCCTCTAATCTCTTGTGAAAGTATCAGATGACTCACACTGGGTCTCCAAATAAAGTCATCTTCTTCCCCAATGAAGTTGAAATCACTGATATTTTGAATGGTAAATTTATAGAAAAAGGTGTTGTTGATCACACTTAGAAGGTATAAAAGTTTTCCCATTTTCTACCCTACTAAAACCCCTATGCTCTTCCTACTCATGCTAATGAAGAAAGCAATATTTGGCATGAAATATTTGGCCATATTAACTAAAAGTATCTTTCTAATTTGAGTGAAAAATATATTGTCATAGGGTTACCAAAGATCAAGTTTTCTAAGGGAGTCTGTTAAGGTTGTATCCTAGGAAAACACCCAAAGAACAAGTATGAGAGAGCTAGTCATGAGAGAACCTCTACACCTCTTTAGTTGATCCATAGTGACATTGCTCATCCATTCCCTCATATTTCCATGAGTCAATACAAATATGCACTCACCTTCATTGATGACGTTTTTAGGTATTTTTGGGTTCACTTCCCTAAGCATAACTCTGAAGTTTTTGACCTCTTCAAAGTCTTTAGAACCTTGGTTCAAAACCAATATGGGAGGAAAATCAAGATCCTAATATCTGACAATGGTGGTGAGTATGTCAATTCTGAGCTCATCTAGTATTGCAAATATGCAGGTATCTAGATGCAGCATTCTATTCCTTACACACCACAACAAAATGGTGTTGTTGAGAGAAAAAACATATCACTGAAGGATATGGAAACTTGTCTGATGGAGGCTAAAACTTTACCACCAAAGTTTTTGGATGAAGCTATAAACTATGCATCCTATATCCATAATAGGGTGCCACATAAGTAGCTTGATGGTATGACTCCTTTCGAATCTTGGAGTGGGCTCAAGACAGATGTGACCCATTTCAGGATTTTTGGCTCAAAGGCTTGGGCTAGAATTTCAAGTGAAAAGAGGAAGGATTTGCAACCGTAGAGCCAAGAGTTCCTATTTGTTGGGTATTCTGAAGATTCAAAAGGGTACAATATGATCAACTTGAGCACTAACAAAGATTTCATTGAAATAAGTGTTCATCTCGAAGAAGATCCTTTAGCAGTAGTTGAAGTTGGAGAGTCCTCTTATGAGTTTTATGATTCTGATATGTCTGATAATGATGAGTTAATTGTAGATCCTAACATCCCTACAATACCAAATTGGGAAGCAAGGACCATTCATGCAACTGGGGAACTAGATGGAAATCCTAATGACACGAGGAGGACTAGATCTCAATTTGAGAGTGCCCTTTGTCTGAAAGATCCACTCTTTGATGGGAAGTGTTATTTGATGATAGATTATGTTGGGCACCCAATATGTAGTTAATTACAGCTAACATATGGAGTGTGTAATATTTATTGTCAACCCATGGAAGTCTTTTATTTCAAGGATCACATGCACTATATATTCTTAAACACTGAGTTGCTGTAAGTAAACAATCCTATTCTATGTTCAGCTACACTCATCCCAAAGATTCACTTAATCTAAGTTACCTTCTAAAGAATACAGTCACAATTACCTTCTACTGCTCTTAATCTAGAATTGAAAGATTCATGAAATCACATCTAGATTACTTTTGCAGAAAATGAAATCATGTTTAGAAAACCATCTTAATGTTTTAACCAACTATTATTCTAGAAATTCAAAAGATAGAAATTGAGTTCAGCTATTCTAGCAATTCAAAATACAGGAATGGAATTATGCAATCATGAAAGCAAAGGAACAACCTGGAAGAATATATGGAAACAACAATTAAAAGATCTAGGGATGAGCAAGGCTGTTATAGGCTACCACGCAGTTGCATAAGGAATAATTACCTACACAGTCGATTGTCACACCATGCCACTACAACTTTCCAAGACATGCAATTAATAACACACTGTAAATCCACAACTATTACAGCTTCCTATGAAGAAATGAAATTAACATAACATCACACAACAGAATAATTAAAAATCCTAATTCAACTCAACAATCCCTGTGGGAAGGCGGGCCCAGCCTTCACACAGAAATGTTGGATATAATGCACGTTAAAACCCTTATATCTAAAGTAACTCCTTGTATTAAAAAGGAAGATCAAATACACAATCCTTAGTCGCAGCTAATACAATAAATTGGTTAAGGGTTCCACTCCTGGCTCAAAACAGTTACGCATATTTATACAATGTAAATCATAACATCCTATCCCTATTATTGGGCAGCCATGGATATATCTAATCTTCAGGAGTCCTAAATTACAACAGCTGTTACAACTGTGGTAGGATGAAAGTAGGAAATATAGGGAAACTGTTAATTGACCCAGAAATAATGATATCCTCATATCACAGCTATACACAAGTAGCAACGAATTGTTGACCTCCAAATCTGTCGCATTATGTTGCAGCTATCCTTGTACAGCTTTGCTTGAAATAATATATTGAAACCGCATTATTTGGGCAATAGTAGGATGGATGGTGATAAGCTTGAGCGATGAATATACATCCTTTCCTTAGCATGTTCAGCCCGCTATACCTAGAGTCTCTATATCTGAAAATATCTTTATAAACCATCATATGTTAGCATATTTTAAATATATAAATCCTTAATTACCATAATCATAAGCATTAATAAAATAAGACAATAACCAACCATACCTTGGTGACTTGAGGAGCAGAGTGAGGGAAAAACATTTGTTTAGCATGCTCAATAGGGTAGGATAAGGAAAAAAGAGGTGTATAAGGATGGTCAAAAAGGGGCCATTTCTAGGCCCAACATCTACCCCCTACTGTCCTGTTGCATGTCCTCGTGCAACAACCTCCACTATTCCAAATCTGAATCTTGCACTATGCTCTGTTCATGGAGAGAAGAAAAGTTGTAGGGGATCTCAGACGTTCCTTCTTTTTCTATGAACCCCCTATGGGTAACCCAATATCTCAAACATTGCTGGTCCTCTGCCTTGGTCAATGAGAAATCCATCCTGTATGGTTTTTCTAGCCACCAGATGAGAGGAAATTTGAATTTCAGCCCCAACCAATTAACTCCACACTCCCTGATACATCCAACATAACCCTCAATCCTCAAAAGTGCCTGTTCAAAATTTCTAAAATAATAAGGGTCTTTATTCCTGAGGGTTGGAAAGGCAACCTGCCATTTGTGCTTACTTCCTTTCAAAGCTGTTTGTTGATGTATGGAAATCTGGCTAGTGCAAGTAGAAATAACCCCTTCCTGTAGCTCCATTATATGTCGAGTTTGGATGGGGCATGAAATTAGACCCTAGTGTCGAGCAAGGAGAAGACTAGGATTTTGAGGTTCAATCCAAATCCACAAGTTAGAGTGGGCTTCATTGTGAGAAATTTTTTGAAAGGACCTTTCCCACTGAGCGTGATTTCTCACAAAAGAGGAAAAATCCCTCAAATGAACATCTCCTAAAAAAGGAACAAGGTTCGAATGGCGGTCCAAAGGAAAAGCCATCTCATGCAAATACAACTCACACAACAAATTATGGTCCTCAAAATTGCTTCTCAAAAATGTCTCCAAGAATTTTGTTGAGGTTGTTATTTCGTATGTTCTTCCTTCTTTCACAACCCTTAATTTAAACCAAATAAATTTATTGAATAGAAAGACAAGGTAAGAGGAAGAGGGTACTCTAGTGCCCAAAATTTCTTGAGAAAGAGAATACATCGGGTCTTTTTCCTCTTGCATAGACTTGAACTTTTTCATCTCCCTTAGCTCCTTCTGTAGTTCTTCCTCTCGAAGTCTCTAGGTCATGTGTTCTTCTGCCCATTTTACCTTCAGTCCCCTGATGGTATTTTTATGTTCAATGAGGGAAACCATCCCTTCTTTGTATTCTTCCACCTGGCTCTTCCACTTTCTTACTTCCATTATCAAAATTGAGATTTCTTTTGTAGGTTTCAAGGTTTCTTATTCTTCAAAATACTCCTCCTTATCAGAATCCAGGTCAATAAAATTTTGAAGGGATTCAGTCTACACCTTACCACCTGATGTGCCACATTGGACATTCTGCGCTTTTGAAGTTACTTCTGGGAGTGCTGGTTCTTGTGTAACAGCAACCCCTCCTAGAATTTCTTCAGAAACCACTTCCACCACTTCTGGAGATGCTGGTTCTTATGTAGCAACATCCTCTTCCTAAGGTTCTCCTTTGGAAACTTTGGCAGCTGAATGTGAGGATGTTGGTTCTTTTGGAGCAACTTCCTGATGAATTTTAATCTTATTCTCTACCTGATCATCAACTGCTATTTCATCCAGAGAATGTAAGGCTGTTGGTTCTTGTGCGACAGAGCCATGTTCTTTTTTTTCCTCATGCTGCTGTGATTGGATGTCTTCTTCAGTATGAAGTTGTTCCTCAAGGATTTCAGTATCACCTGAGGATTATGATTGAACTTGTTCATCTTCACCCAAATCCATATCAAGAATGGCATCCACTTCAGGGTTGGCATCTTGTTGCATCCCAAGAGTCTCTACTGCATTTTTCAAGGATGTTGGTTCTTGTGTGGCAACATCCTGATTTACTTCTTCATCTTGCTATTGTTGTGATTCCATTTCTAGTACCTTTTTGTCTTGAGACAATTCTGGAGTCGTAGTACAAATTTAGTCATTAAACTTTAGAGTGCCTTCAATCCCCTATTCTCCTTCCGTCATGTGGACAGCCATGTCAGCAAGAACATTCAAGGATGCTGGTTCTTCTGTGGCAGCATCCTGTTTGACCTCATAATTGTTTTGTTGTTGTGGTTCCATTTCTATTATTTGTGTCATGAGAGGATTTCGGGGTCTCAGTGCAATCTTCATCCATAAAATCAGGAATAAATTCATCCTCTGGTTCCTCTGTCCCAAGGTTAGTGGCAATTTCAACAGGAATATTCAAATATGCTAGTTTTTGTGTGACAACATCCTGCTCATCTGAAACTTCCTTCTCATGAATTTTCTCTTTGGGATTCCCACCATAATCTCGAATCAGGTTGTCCCTATCCTTCCACAGTTGGAGGTGTAGAATGTTGTGTTGTAAAGGCACAAACTATAACCTTATAACATGACTCATCAAATATTTATCCACATGTAGGACAAACCACTCTTTCTTCCTCATTACCATCCTTGGTAGGATGTGATCCTTCCAGTTGATCTGCAGCTTCAACCAATGTGTGCAGCTTCCTTTCAACCTATTTTCTGCATGCTTCCTTCCAATTTTCTAATTCCTTTCGGAGTGCTTGCACTTCCTCTTTTAATAGCCTATTTTCAAACAGAAGTCCTTCAATTTTCAGTTCTTCCGTGACTGGTTCCTGTGGGGTGTCAATTGTTTTGGGTCTAAGAATGGGGAACTCAATTTGTGCTTCTAAGGTTTTCCATTTTTCTCTTGCTGCTTCTACTGCTGCGACTGACCTAGTTCTTTTTCGTCTTATTGGTGGTGATGCCCTAATTTCATCCTTTGATCTCCTCCTTTTTTTCTATGGTGCTGGAGTTTCTAAATTCGCAATTGATGTGGAGGGAATATCCTGAGTTCCATCATTTTCTTGTTCTTCAGAGTCTTCTTCCTCAATCAAGGTTCCTCCCCATTCGAGGGAATATTCAACAGTCACCACCTCAGTGTTTTATTCTGTTATCATGGCTCTATCATCTTCGAGTTCAACTATCGCAACATATAATGCTGCTCTAGTTTCACCCTCTACTATCAGAGCTACCCTACTATTTATTTCTTTCATAGGGTCTTCATGTACATCCTCCCCCAATTGTTCTGCTTGTTACCCTGACTAATCCTCCAATCCATTCTCATCTCCCCCCCCAACTAAATTAGAGGGTCTCTGAACCTCCTATTGCTCTACATTTCACCCCAACTGTGGATTGACTGGCTCTTCTTGATTTTGAATAGACCCCATGAGTACAGGTACGTCCATTTCCTATTCTATTGGAACACTGGGTAGAGGAGCGGGTTCCTAAACTCAGGCTATAAATTGCTTCCAAGTTTGATTTTGTTGAGCAAGGGTTCAATATTATTAATTTAATAAGGCCATGGTGGGTAAGTGAGGAGAGTGGCTTCTTGGTAGCTCGAACAAACCTCGCCATATGATGTAAATCATTGAGAAAATAAAATGGAAGGTTTAACAGAGCTTTGTGATGGAGATGAGATAGTAAAGGAAATTCAGAATGATAGACTGTTTGGTACCTACCTTCATAGGTGATGTATTTCTTGAGAAAAATGAAGAATTTATTCCATGGCCATGGCAATGACTGTAATTATATCCCTCTTCGTGTCATTTGAATATGATCCCCTTCCCTTAGAAAATCCTGTACTACTGTAGTAGTGGGGATTCGATGTCTGAACCAAGCTCTTCCCTCCTAGGGAATACCAGTGACCTTAGCCACTATGGCTTCAAAGACTTCAATACACAATCCCCAAACGTTTGAGTGGGTTTCTATAATATTCAAGGTGAAATGTAAATCTACGTCATGGTGAAATCCATTCAGGCGTTGGAAAAATTCAGTCCAACCCACAGCTTGAAAGATGGCAAAAAATTCAACATTTCTTTTGAGTTCTCGCATGTTTGAAGGTTCATACCGAGCTGGAATACCCATGTTTTCTACCTTCAGAAGTATGTTGCAGTCTGATAGATTACAAATTTCAACAATGGAGGTTATAGCATAGAGTATGCATGAACAGCTGAGAGTGGAGTTGGGCGAATTCAAATAGTTTCAGTGCATTGGATTATTTGAACTTTATCCCGAATTAGGAAAGGTGGTGGTTATTAGGTAGCATAATTAGTCATTACGTCGCACGAGTGAAGAGTTGATGATGCAATAATGGGCACAAAAAGGAAGGTATGATTGATATTTTCACATCCAATTAATACTTAATAAACTAGTTAATCAAAGCCATACCTTCGAAAATGCGCGATGGATGATGTCCTTTGGAGAATAGTAGAACGTATGATGTGCAGTCGTTGCGAAAGTTGTACTCATGTGATGTGCAGTCATTAAATGTGATCATTATTATAGGGGTGATGTAATAACCTTTTTCGCTGGTGAACCAAAAACCATCGTGTTAAAATGATCGAAAACATGATGAGTGCTAGAATATGAGTCCAATTGTCGGCATCAAGAATCGGGGCCATATCTAGAGGAGATGCTATCTTGCAAAAAGTTATGCCAATAACAAAGGAGTTATAGCCACAAGCCATAAAGAAATAAGATAGTTTAGCACAGGTGTGGCCTTGGAATATAGAAAAATCAGCCAAATGTAGCGTAGTTGCAGCTGTCGGAAAAAGGTGTTGTAGCTGCCAGAAAAGGGTGTCGCAGCTACTGAAAAAAGTGTTGCAGCTATCGGAAAAAGGTGTTACAGCTATGCAAAATGATATTTATGGGAAAAAGTGAAACGGTGTTGCTGCTGCACATACAGGAGTTATGGGAAAAGGTAAAACGGAGTCGCAGCTGCGCATATGGGAGTTATGGGAAAAGCTAAAATGGAGTCATAGCTGTTGGAAAAGGGTGTTGCAAATGCTGGAAAAGGGTGTTGCAGCTATTGGAAAAGGGTGTTGCAGCTGCTGAAAAGTGGTGTTGCAGCTGTGCGAAATGGGATTTATGGGCAAAAGTGAAATGGTGTCGCAGCTATGAATAGGGGAGTTATGGGCAAAGGTAAAATGGAGTTGTAGCTACCAGAAAAGGGTGTTGCAACTGCCAGAAAAGGGTGTTGCAGCTACCGAAAAAAGAGTGTTGCAGCTGCCGGAAAAAGGGTGTCGCAACCGCCGAAAAAAGGGTGTCGAAACTGTGCCAGATTTATTTTAAGGAAAAAAAAAAATTGGTGCAGGAAGTTACAGAAGAATTTTTTTGGTTGCCAGGCCCGATAATGACTACCAATCTTAGGCACTTTCCTGCACATTTTATAAAAATAAAAACGGATCAAGTGCAAAAGGAAAAGATAACAATTACAAAAAAAAACAATGTATTTATGTACAAAGATCGATATGGGATTTACAATGATTAATTAAGGATTGATAGGGGCAGAGAAAAATTCCTACCCGTGTGCTATCTGGTAGTCTGGATCAATTGCAATTTGTGAGATAAATGAATCCTTTGAAATGGGCTTATGGTACAGTCGCATCTCGTGACCATTGGCAAATAATGGTGCACGGTTCTCATCAATGGTTACAAGGCAGACCGTACCATTATCAAATACTCTATCTACTAGGTATGGACCCAACCATCTTATGTGTAGCTTACCCTTAAAATCTCTTTTTAATCTTGAGTCATATAATAGTGCCCAGTCTCCCTCACAGAATACCTTCTTTTTTATGAATCAGTCATGCCAACTGGATCACTATTGCTGAATTAACACTGTTTGGTCCATGGCAGCTAACCGGTTCTCGTCCAGTTCATTCAATTGCTTCAATATTCTCTTCTGGGCTTCAGTTACATCTAGGCTTACCTCTATTTCTGTATTCAAGGTATTAATTTCAAATTCAATTTGGAAGACGACACTTTTCCCATACACTAAGTCGTAAGGAGAGAAATCTGTATTGTTACGCCAAGTGGTACGATATGCCCATAATGCTTCCAGAAGTCTATCAACCCAATCTCTACAATGGCTCTTGACCGTCTTGGTAAGGATAGCTTCAATGAATTTTTTAGTGCTTTCCACCTGGCCATTGGCTTGGGGATGGTGAGGTGAAGCTATCCTGTGCTGAATGTGGTACTTTCGTAGCAAAGTTTCAAATTGATGCAACACAAACTGCAGTCCTCCATTGGTAACCACTTCCTTGGGTACCCCAAAATGGGTAAAGATTACGCTATACAGGAAATCAATCATAGCCTGGTCATTAGCCTTCGCCAAAGCCACAACTTCTACCCATTTCGTCATGTAGTTGGTACAGACCAAGATGTAGGCTTCCTGTTTGGAATGAGGGTTAATAGGACCAACAAAATCTAAATCCCACCTGTCAAAGGGTTCAACCACTAACTGTGGTTGTAGAGGCATTTGATCTAATCTATTGGGCTGACCCATCCTTTGGTAGCTATCGCAAGACTGGACATATCTTTTTGTATCCCTGAAAAGAGTTAGCCAATAGTAGCTCATTCTCAGTGCTTTGTGTCATGTCCTTCTATTTGCAAAATGCCCCCCACAAGGCTCATCATGGAAAGCCTTCAAAATATATAATATTTCATCTTCTCTCACACATCTTCTGATCTCAAGATCAGGGCTTGTGTAGAAGAGATGATTGTTTACCCAACAATACCTGGCACTTTGATGAATAATTTTCCTTTTTTCTCTTTTGGACAAATGCGCTGGAATCTTTCCTATAGCCAAGTAATTAGCGACATCTGCATACCAAGGGGAGTGAGCTGAACCTACAAATAAGTGTTCATCTAGAAAATAGTCCTCAACAAGAAAATTATCATCACTGTTATTGAAATGAGATAAGAAATCAGCGACAACATTTTCTCTTCTAGGTTTATCTATAATGGTAATATCAAATTCCTGTAATAATAAGAGCCATCTAGTCACTCTGGCATTAGTAACAGGTTTATTCATTAGATATTTAATGGCAGAGTGGTCAGTGTGCACAAATGTAAGATATCCAGTAATATAATGTCGAAATTTGTTAATGGAGTAAATAATAGCTAAGAAATCCTTCTTGGTGATAGTATAATTAAGTTCAGTGGGGGATAATTTTTTACTAATATAATAAATTGCATAAGGTACTTGACTATCGTGCTGACCTAAAACTGCTCCAATAGCAGTATCAGAATCATCTGAAGAAATGTGGAAGGGTAGGGTCCAATTAGGTCCTCTTAAGATGGGGGTTGTGGACAATTTCTCTTCAAGTTTAACAAATGCTTTCTGGCATGCCTCATTCCAAACAAATTGCACATCCTTCATGAAAAATGAAAACAAAGGAGAGGCAAGTTCGGAAAAAAATTCTATAAATATCCGGTAATATCCAGCATGCGCTAGGAAACTTCGCACTTCTTTTTGAGTTATAGGATTAGGCATATTTTTTATTACCTTAATTTTTGAGGAATCCACCTAGATGCCATCAGCAGAGATGAAATTCCCCAATACTACTCCTTCACTCATCATCATATGGCACTTTTCAGTGCTTAAAGAGAGCTGGGTCTATTCACAGCGAGTTAAAACCTTTTTCAAATTTTCCAGTGCTTCCTCAAATCTTTGCCATAAGGAGTAAAATCATCCATAAAAATTTCCATACTATCATTAACTTATTCTGAAAATATGCCAATCAAAACTCTTTGAAGTTTTGTTGGTGCATTACACAAGGCAAAGGGAAGCACTCTGTATGCAAACGTTCCCCAGGGACAGGTGAAGGTAGTTTTATCTTGGTCTTCAGGAGCAATATGAATTTGATTGTACCCACTAAACCCATCCAGGAAGGAGAAGAACTTCTTCCCCGATAAGGTGTCGAGTACTTGATCGATAAAAGGCAAGGGAAAATGGTCTTTTTGTGTTGCCTTGTTCAACTTCCTATAGTCCACACAGACTCTCCATTTACCATTTTTCTTGGGTACAATTATGAGTGGGGACACCCACTCTCTATCTAAAATGGGATATATAAATCCTACTTCCAAGAGTTTTTGAATTTCTTCCTTCACCATGTCCCTAATATTGGGGTTCATTCGTTGTTGAGGCTGGCACATAGGCCGAGATTCATTTTTAATATAAATATGATGGGTGCACAGGTTAGAGGGAATACCCCGCATGTCTGTGTACTCCCAAGAAAATTCCCCCTTGTGTTCTTTTAAGAGACTGATTAGGTGCTTCTGTTCATCTAAGGAGAGGCAAGGGTCAATATTCAGGGTTTTTCCAGACTCTACCTCGATAGGAATACTTTTTGAATTTTTCAATACTGGAACTATATGCATGTTAGTGAGTAATGCTTCTTCCATGAGATTTTCTTGTTCTTCCTCACCTAGAGTAATGTTCAGGATTTGATAAATTTCTTTATTGACCGAAGTGGGTTCACTGATGAAATTATTAATGGCATCGTATTCAATTTCATCCTTAAAGGTTAAATCCTTCCCTATCGTTAATAATGGCTGAACGCCCTCTTCTTCCTCTAGCTCCATCCATAAAGGAGTTTCAACTTCTAGGCTCGGCCGAGCTGGAGGATAGAGAGTGAGGTTCTTTGTCTTAGTGCCGTTTGATATGGTCATAGACCCAAATCAGCAGCTGATGCAAGCATCAGCTGTGGCTAACCAAGGCCGTCCCAGGATCAGTGGGTGTCCTCCTAGCTATGACTTAGGTTGTGAAACTAAGAAGTCAGCAGAGTACTCCCAAGAATCAACTGAGATGACAAGATCATTGAAAATTCCTTTAGGTTTAATGGTGGATCTATCTGTCAGTTCTAAAATGGTCAGGGTTGGAATAAGATTAGTGAGCCCAAGTTTTCTTACAGTTTAGTGAGCCCAAGTTTTCTGTGTATGCCCAATCTACACAGTGACAATGGGATTCCCAAGATCGTCATATTTGGCCATAAGGGTTTTTCCCATTATTAATGAAGATAATTTTCCTATAACATGAACAGTGGGAGAATCCTTGGGTTTCCTTCATGGTTTCCTTGTGCACAGATCCTGAACAGTTCTAGAATAGATAGGTACATCTTGAAGAGCTTGAAAGAGGGGAATTTTAACATAAATATTCTTTAACTCTCCTAAGAGGTTAAGCTGAGGTTGTCCCACTACCTTTGGTAGCATTAATCTCTCGGGGTATGGGGGTTTCCTAATAAGCTGGGTAGGCTGTGTGTCGCTAGATATATTATTCTATGTTTTAGCTGACACATTAGTGGAATGTTCAGCATCTTCAATGATGGGGGTCATATTAGATAGATGATGTGGGTTCACCCCTTCTTCATGTACAGGGGATGGAACATCTTCAATGATTACATGCTCTACTACCTTTCCTGATCGTAAGAAAATATCGTTGCAAGACACAGGAGTAACAGAGTAAGAAGGCATGTTGACTGTCTCAAATTGATGGACTGTTTTATTATTTGGGTTAGGATTAGGTTGAGTAGGTAGCTAAGGTCGTATCGGCATGTTAGGGGTAGCATTGTTCTGCAATTGCAGCTGCGACTACTGATAAGGATGAGGATATTGAGGAGGGTATGGTTTCTATTGATGTGGAGTTTGTTGAGGAAACTGGTTCCCTAGATGGAAATTCCTCCATCCAGGAGACCAAGAATTTGGTTGGTGTGGTGGCTGAACCCAGAGGTTCCAGGAGTTAAAATTTTGCATTGAAGGTTGATAGGGGTACCATTGAGGATTGGAATAAGATGAAGGGAATTGTGTATTCATTTTCTACATATTATTCCAATTATTCATATTATTTGAAAATGGAAACGAGTCTGGAGTCATACCTTGATTTCGAGGCTGCCAAGGCTTCTTTTGTGCAATAAAGTAGGTTGGTTCCACCTCTGGATTTGATGCCTGCAGAACAACCTTCACTTGGGGAAGTGACAGTCATGCTTTTGTGTCATGGTTCAACTTGCACAGCTGACACACTTCTATATTATCCATCGATCACTCCTTCAGAGGATGGTTTTTCTACATCGAGGAAAGAACACTCCCAGTGTGAGATCCTCCACTACTTGTTTCTGCTTTTCCCTTAGGACATCTATTTCCAAGGAGATAGAGCTCATCATTTCTGTTTTAAAATTTTCAAGGAGATTTCCTATCTCTGCATGGGTGGCTCCTCCATTAGATGACTTCTGAGTTCTGTCGAAGACATCACATTCTAATTTGTCCCACTTGTCTCGCTTGTTATCCCTGGAAGATCCCCTGGAGTACCTTTTACATAGTTCCACAATTTTCTCAAAAGGATCCTTGGATATATCCCCATTTCCTAATAGGTTTAACATATCTAGGTAGTCATCCCTAATCCCGTGAAGCAGTATTATTTTTAGCACATCTAACCCCATATTAGTCTGTCTAGATCTTTGCACATTGTATAAAATCCTCTCAACAAAATCTTCCATACTTTCATCCTCCTTCTGTACCATTTTAAAGAATTCTTCTCTCTTGTCCTTGGTGTTGGAATATTCTTGGTATTTCTCCAAGAACACTTGTTTCATCCTATCCAAATTAGTAATAGTTTGGCCTCCTAGGCTCATGAACCAGCGTAATGCATTGTCCTTTAGAGTGACAGGGAAGAGCTTCAGCTTCTATGCATCGATGGTGTAGTCATAGCTGCGACAAAGGATATCAAATTCGAAAATAAATTCATCTGGATCCTCTGCCTCTTTTCCATGAAAGCGAGGCAACACTGATGGCGATATATTTTTCATAGGGGTTTTCCCTTCCAGTTGTTGAATTGGGAACTAAAGTGTAGCCACTGTCCCTTCAGGTCGGGAATGACCTTCATGGGGATGATTTTCTCCCATTGCCTCTTCCTCGTCAGATTCGTGTCTATTACTCATTCCTTCTTTTGTTTTCTCCTCTTCGTTCTCCTCTTCATTCTTCTCTTCATCCTTCCACTGATCAACGAGTTTTTGATGGAACTATGTCCACTCCTCTTTAGTTACAACCTTTCCATTAATTTGATAGAGTGGACCTCGATCAGTAGATCCTGTTGTACTAACTTTGTCCTCTTTTGTAGGCGTATCTAAGGGTGTTGTAGATGCTCGCGTGTTCTCCACTGTAGAGCCTAACGCTGGGACTCTAGGATTGGAAGGGCTTCTTCTGATAGATGTTTCCTGATAGCGAGCCCTAGTAGAAGAATTGGTTCTATCAACCAAATCATCAATGAATGTCCTTCTCCCCAATTTTGGACCTCGCCCACAACCTCGACCACTTGCACTATTAGTATTTTGCGGGGTTTTTGGATTTGTAAGATGGTCACGCTTTACCCTTCTTGTATTCATGCAACCCAAATCATTCCAACAAAAAACTGAAGAAGACTAAATAGAAACAATTACAGGATGCAACTATGATAGTGTTTAATACTTATCCTCCCCGGCAACGGTGCCAAATGTTGGGAACCCAATATGCAAGTTAATTACAGCTAACATACGGAGTGTGCAATATTTATTGTCCACCTAGGGAAGTCTTTTATTTCAAGGATAGCATGCACTATATATGATTAAACATCGAGTTCTTGTAAGTAAACAATCCTATTGTCTGTTCAGCTACGCTCATCCCAAAGATCCACTTAATCTAAGTTACCTTCTAAAGAATACAGTTACAATTACCTTCTACTGCTCTTAATCTAGAATTGAAAGATTCATGAAATCACATCTAGATTAATTTTGCAAAAAATGAAATCATGTTTATCAAACCATCTTAATGATTTACCCAACTATTATTCTAGAAATTCAAAAGACAGAAATTGAGTTCAGCTATTCTAGGAATTCAAAATACAGGAATGGAATTCTGCAATCATGAAAGCAAAGGAGCAACTTGCAAGAATCTATGGAAAAAACAATTAAAATATCTAGGGATGAACAGGACTATTATAGGCTACCACGTAGTTGCATAAGGAATAATTACCTAAACAGTTGACTATCACACCATGCCACTATAGTTTTCCAAGAGATGCAATAAATAACACACTGTAAATCCACAACTATTATAGCTTCCTATGAAGAAATGAAATTAACATAACATCACACAACAGAATAATTAAAATTCCTAATTTAACTTAGCAATCCCTGTGGGAAGGTGGGCCCATCCTTCACACAGAGATACTAGATATAACACAAGTTAAAACCCTTAGATCTGAAGTAACTCCTTGTATTAAAAAGGAATATAAAATACACAATCCTCAGTCACAGCTAATACAATAAATTGGTTAAGGGTTCCACCCCTAGCTCAGAACAGTTCCCCATATTTATACAATGTAAATCATAACATCCTATCCCTATTATTAGGAAGCCATGAAGATATCTGATCTTCAGGCGCCCTAAATTACAACAGTTGTTACAACTGTGGCAGGATGAAAGTAGGAAATATAGGGAAACTGTTAATTGACCCAGAAATAATGATATCCTTATATCACAACTATACATGATCAGCAACGCACTGTTGACCTCCAAATCTGTCGCATTCTGTTGCAGCTATCCTTGTATAGCTTTGCCTGAAATAATATACTGAGAGCACATTCTTTGGGCAATAGTAGGATGGATGGCGATTAGCTTGAGTGATGAATATCCATCCTTTCCTTAGCATGTTTAGCCTGCTATACCTGCAATGTCTAAATCTCAAAATACCTTTATAAACCATCATATGTTAGCATATTTTAAAGATATAAATCCTTAATTACCATAATCATAAGCATTAATAAAATAATACAATAACCAACCATACCTTGGTGACTTGAGGAGCAGAGTGAGGGAAAAACATCTGTTTAGAATGCTCAATAGGGAAGGATAAGGCAAAAATAAATGGATAAGGATGGTCAAGAAGGGACCATTTCTGGGCCCAACATATTCTGATCCATAGACATATGAAGATGCAGCACATGATCCAAGATGGAAAACATCCATGAAATAATAATTCAGCTCGCTCCAGAAGAACAACACATGGGAACTGGTTGATCTTCCCCTAAAGAGGAATCTAGTGAAGTGTAAGTGGGTCTTCAAAACTAAGTTTGCTACTGATGGTTCACCTTTGAAATATAAAGAAATATTGGTAGCCAAGTTCTACTCTCAGATACATGGTATTGACTACAATGAGACCTTCGCACCAGTGGCAAAGATGGACTCCATAAGGCTTTTCGTAGCCATTGCAGCTTCAAAGCAGTGGGAGGTACATCACATGGATGTAAAGTGTGCCTTTCTAAATGGAGATATGAATGAAGAGATTTATATGCAGCAACCAAAATGTTTTGTATCTAATTCATCTTTATTGTGTAGATTGAAGAAATATTTGTATGGGCTCAAGCAAGCCCCCAGGGCTTGGTATGCCAAGATTGATGGATTTCTGCCGTCACTGAGTTTTGTTCAATGAAAGTATGATCCTAATTTCTATTTGAAGCTGATTCATGTTTCTTTAATTCTTATTTTTCTCTATGTGAATGACCTACTGATTATAGGAAGTTCAAAGAAAGAGATTGCCTCCTTGAAGGATGCAATGAACCATGCATTTTCTATGATAGATTTGGGATTGTTGAGCCAATTATTGGGTCTTGAAATTGTTCAATACCAACATGGAATCAAGCTTTATCAGTAAAAGTATTCCCCCACCAATTTCATCATGAAATATTGCAAGCCAAGCAAGACTCCATTCCTTTCAGGAGTTAAGCTTGAAGAAGCAGTTTCTTCTCCTATGGTAAATAATACACTATATAGGAATTTGATTGGGTGTTTACTTTATCTTAGACATACTCAGACTGAATTATCTTATGCAATTAGTCTGTCTTCAATATACATGGTTCAGCCTCATGATATCCATTGGAGAACATCCAAGACGATCCTAAACTTTGTTCAAGGAACAAGGACTCATTGGATTTTCTACAAAGAAAAATCTGACTTAGAGCTAGTTGTATTTACTGATAGTCATTGGGAAGGTGACAACACAGATCGAAAGTGTACCTTAGGATATGTGTTCATGATTCCATAAGGACCAATCAGCTGGTCAAGTAAGAAGCAGAGTGCCATATCACTCTCATCTACAAAGGAAGAGTATACAGGAGTTGTAAATGCATCTACTCAATGTTTATGGTTGCAAGGAATACTTGGAGAATGTGGTTTCAAATCATAGTTTTCAGCATTCACCTATTGTGACAATCAAAGCACCATTCGAATCTCCACTGATCCAGTTCAAAGACAAAGAGCCAAGCACATTGAGATCCATATGCACTATACCACGGAGCTTGTGCATGATGGTACCGTTGCTCTACTCTACTACGCATATTCAGAACAAGTAGCAAACATATTCACCAAAGTATTCTGTGAGAAGACATTCAGTAATATCAAATCACTGCTGGGGATTTCTGATCATGTGGTGAACAATGATTGATGACAAGATTTCCAAAATTTTGTTTTCCTGTCCATGTTTAAGAGAGGATTTTCCCACTGGTTTTTTGCCTCTTTCCTTGGTTGTATGGACATGCAATATGTAAAAGGGTGACTAAGCCTTGTTTCTAGGCCCTATAGTTTTCTGATATTTACTCATAAATTCAGGCTTAAGGGGGGGTTTTAGAATAATCAACCCATAGTTACCCACATTTGACATTAATTAAATCATTTTTGTCTTATTCCTAGAATCCTAGATTCCCTCTATATGCTAGTTGACTTCTACATTTTCCTAGAAGTCAATAGTTGCTAAAATGGGTCATGGAGTGCTTTGGAATCATCCTGGAAACATATTTAGCATGTCTTCTTTATTCCTGGTTCCTTAAAGCACATATCTTGTTTTCTAAAAGCTTCCTTGCTTTACATCTGTTTTAAGGAATAAAGGAAAAGCTAGTCTAGGGGAACTTGCCTTGTTTTTTGAACACATCATCTTCCTTCCTTTTCTCCATAAAAAAACATGAATCAGCTATCTTTCCACCAGATATTAGCTTCCCCACTTTATTTAGCTAATTCATGAGGATCTTCATGGATCTGGAATGTCCTTTTTGCACCTATGTGGGATTTGACTTGTTTTAGTAAGCCTGCTTTTTGACCAATTTGAATAACAACCTAGTTATTTTGAATCTCTCATGTAAATTTATATCTGAGCAGCCTATTACTTCATATGGTTGGCTGATGTACACTTATTGAATACAGGATTAAGTTATGCTCCAATTTTAGTCTCCTTTTGTGTGAATTTTGCATGTTTGGTTAGCAATTTTGTGAGTGTAATTGATCTATCTCTTGGTTTCAATTTCCACATATTTGACCACATATCTAGATCCTTTTCCCTTCAATTTATTGCATTTCTTGTAGTTGTGAATCGTGATAGTTATGGTCAATTTTACTGCTTGAACAATAAAGAATTAATTATTTGTTATGGATAACAACAATTAAGGATAAAAGTATCCTTGTCAGTACTATGCTTCATATATTACTTTAGAGAAAAAAACACATAAAAATTCAGATAGCTACATCATGGAGACAACAGGAGTGCTAAGAAAGTCCTGGTCTACAAAAGCTAAAAATGCCAATATATGAGCCCAGGATCCCACAGCGAGGTACTCAACATCATGAAAATGAACAGAGGTGGACTTGTTGTAGTATAACCAACTCTTTCTAAAAGCATTGTAAATCCCTAAGAGTCAAAGGATTAGGAACCTCATTGAATGTGACTTTACTATGCTGTTTCAATAGAAAGTCATCTTTTTTTTTTGAAAAAATATGTTTTATTTTCATGAAAGAATATTTACAAATAGAAAATGAAAGGGTATATACAGTAAGTTTCATAACCTCTTCCCGAGAATGAATAAAGCAGAAATAAAATCACAATACTGAGTAGAATATGAAGACTCAATGTCTTTAATCCACAATATCCCTTTGGCCAATAGCTGGTAACTTACCTCATCTTTCCAAAAAGAACTAAATGTAGAAAATTGTTCATCTTTGCTGAATGTTCACATGGAAAATGTTTTGCTTGAAATAGCAAAGCACAAAAAGAAAAATTAGGTCCTTCAAAATGTTTTGATGCTCGTGTACCCTCCTGGAAGACCTTTTATCTTCATAAATTTCACTTTCATAAACACTCTAGTATTATTCACTGCTAGGACGGACGGTTCACATATATCAGAAAAGGGGAAACACAACATACAATGAAATCACATACAATCACATTGACCATTAAACCAGATTGGAATCAATCATCTCCTTTTACTACATCAAAAACTGTTGCCTGACAAAGCATTAGGCAGTCACTGTACAAGACTTGGTCTTAATTTTTAAACCTCTATTTCTATCCATGCATTAATATAAAAACCTTTTATACCAATCCAAGTACAATTCCAGATTCTTAACTACTAACCAACTATAGTTTGGTTGCATTTTGTTCCTCTATTAAAAGTGCAATAATTTGTCATTTACCTCATTGAAAATTGCCATTAGTTGAGCTGGTGGTTCACTGCATAGTAGAATTGTAATTAGGTGGGCATGTTACTTACTAAAATTTCTACTTTGTGGGCTCACAACTAAGTTGAATTACCAAGGGTATTAAGTGTTTTGGCGGGAAGGGGGTTTGTCTTTGACCCCAAAGGAAAACAAGTCATTGAGTTTGCATGGGGAATTGGCATCACTTCTAATAATATGGTAGATGAATTAGATTTACTCCAAGCATTCCAGAAATGGTGATTGAAATCATCCTGAATCTGCCTTGGTTTGATAAACAAGCCAATAGCATGAACTGTCAATTAATATGTTGTTACCACTCATTATGTCCTTTATGTCATCATTCTTTGTATGCTAGTGCCTCATGTACTGAAGATGAACCAATAAAATATATACATCAATTCCTATATGTCATGCTAGGCTTGTATAACAGTGGTAACATTATATTTGTTGTAATTTCTTTTCATGTTTTCTGTTAGATGTATGTTACTGTATCCTCACTATTGTATTTACTGTGCATATAGAATATGTATTTGGATTAACTTCATCAGAAAATTCAAGAGCATCCTCCTTGTAAGAGATGGTACCTCATTAGCAAAGTATGGACATATACACACTGAGAAACTCTTAAATCTCATCAATCTAAAGGAACACCTAATTATCAAATACACATTGGGGAAAAGTTGGTGTTAATAGGTCCATAGTTGGAGTAGAATTAATTCTACTCACAATAGGTGCTATGACAGATAGAAAATAACATGCCCAGCTTGTCGAAGAGATTGTTCACCGTTCACTATCTATTCTACTCACGCTAGGTTCTATGTTAGATAGCAAATAATGTGTCCAAGTTATTGAAGATATTGTTCACCATTCACTATCTAATATGCAACCAGTGGTAGGGGGTAATTTGCTCCACTATGATATTAACAATAAAAAGGAACTCATGCTTGGCATTGGTTTGAAAATAGATTCTCACCATAGAATTCAGATGTACTATGGTACCTCTCGTAGTTTGTTGTCTGTTTTAATCATTTTTGCATATAACCTTGTCAACCATATACTAAAAGTAGTATCAATTGGAGCCATTATATCAACCAATACCAAATATTTTGCATCTACTGTCTTACTGATTTGATTTTAACTATCAATAAGAGCATGACCTCGTCCTATTTTTTTTGTTTTCCTCAACATGATCAGGCCCCTATATTTTAAGGACTCTTGCTTACATCGTTGGAATGCTTGAAAACTTCTGTGCTAGTCCTTGTTGAAAGGTCATCCACCAAGCACCGTACTCAAGATCTCAATTTCTAGTTTGTATAATTTAGTTATCCAGATGTTTTGAAACTTTACTAAATCCATTGAAATATCCTACCTAGTTTTTATTTTAATATTTTGAGATCAACAATCAAATTCTATGTGCATCCTTTTATATCTTTTCAACTCGAGTTTCTAATGGTTTGAATACTGAGAATATTCGAACACAAGTTTAACGAACATAACATAAAATTATGTCTTTCACAGAATTGAATATGGGATGAAAATATTCTTTCCTAACCATGCAATTGGAATAATCAAATCCCAGGAGGATACATTTATCTACATATCATAGGATATCTTTCTATCATTTTGAACATATTCAGTCTATCCACAATTTCTATCCTCATATGGTAGCATTACACATCATCAATGTGGTACTATTTTTTTACCTCAATTCGGTGTTAAACATAGAGAAGGATTGAATTCTCTTTCTAATGATGATGTCTGGGTACTACTGAGGGCTAGAGGACATGGATGGATGTTTTTGGGAGGCATCCAAGAAACACGAGTATACCCTCTACCAATACTTGATGCCACAGAAATTAATTTCATGATACGACTCTAGCCCTGGTTGGGATGTTGATTGAATCTGTGAAGAGAACATTTGTGCCTAGTTTTTGTGGGAAAGACCCAAACAACTCTGGGATTATATGCTATGCATGGTATCATAGACTTGATGTTGGATTTGCTATCCATCAGAAGATCTTCCTATCTCTTAGCACCACCAAGTGCTGAAATAGGGTTGAAAAAGGTGCTAAATTATGGCATGTCCTATTATGGATTAGATATATAATATTCTCCATGCTCTTAAAACCTCTTCATTCGTATTCCTTGACCCCATTACCCTTTGTATTGGCTTTGGTTTTGGTCCACCATACCATTTACTTCATTAATCTAGTGGAGTGTGGAATTCATTAATTCAGTTTGTTCCATCATGAATCATTTCTAGTATGGAGTTGATGGCAAAGTGTTGAAAGCTACTGGAGGTAGTAATTCATCTACTCAAGTTGTTGTACCACCTCCTGATGATGCATCAATTTCAATGATTGTTGAAATGGTTTTCTCAACGGAAATGGCTGAATAAGCCCTTAGAAATGTTCATCCAAACCATGTAGAGATGGAAATGGAATGGTTATTTACTCATGCAAACAAGCCCTTGCAAGAAGATGATGAAATTTCTTGAGTGTTAGCTCTGTTATTTGGAAGTACTGAATCTTTAGGTAAGGAAGATATAGCTAGAATACAAAAGGATATTGACCAGGAAGAGGATTTGGTACAAGTTCCTTCTATTGAAGAGATATTTTCCACTTGCATTAAGTTACTCATTAATGGTAAGGAATATCTAGATTTTGCTTTGAAGGACTTGTCACTAACATCATGCACTCAAAACGATGGTCAAGCAAGAGCCAAAGTTATATTATTTCTTGTATAACAACTGAAATATTGTAATTGGGATATTGGAAAGGATAATAGCATGGTGTCCCTACCATGTCATGCTTTGGATATAATTTTACATGAATACAATAGAATTTGTGAAATTGCTACTGACAATGGTATTGTTAGTGTTTTAATAGATATCTTATATAGTATTTACCTCGATCCATCAAAATGTGACAGCCTTCCAGATTTGAAGTATGTGATCCCCATGCTACTAGTTGTTGATAATTTTCTATAGTTGAAGAAAAAATTCGATTATAATATTATGATATTTAAATAGTCGAAGAAAAAATATGGTGATGTTGATAATACTGAGAACTTGGAGTCTAATCATCAAAATCATACAAAGCCTATGTTTGTTGTGCCTGAAGGGTACATAACTACTGAAGAGTAGAAAAAACTGTTAACATAGTCTGCAACTTCATTTAGATGAATCTTACCTCAACTGTTGTACAAGCTCTTCTCCAACTATGTGCAAGGATAAAAATAGTGCATGCCATAGCATTGTGTTTCCTTGAAAGAGATGGATTGGTTTCTTTGCTCATATTTCCTACTAGTTTCTTATTTTTAGGGTTTAACGATGTTGCATCAACCATTGTTTGTCATATTCTTGAGGATCCTCATACGCTTCAGGAAGCTATGGAGTCACAAATTTGAAAAGATATTGTAGCATCTTTAAATAAAAATATAAGTGGAAGTTTGAGTCCTCATACTTTTATCTCAAACTTATCTCTTTTTATCTCAAACTTATCTTGGTCGAGCTGAAGGTGATTTTCTGTTTGATCCATTTCATGTGATGCCTATTGAAATTTTTTTGGGGGAAAATAGATGATAGGTAAGTACTACCTCTATCTATAATTTTATAGGAAGGATGGCTGATTATGGAATGAAATTTCAAAATCCACTTCTCATTAAACCATCTACCCCATTTAGATCATTTTTTTGTTGAGTAATATGTAATTTTTAAAATTTCTGGTTGTTGAACATCTGCTAGATTATAAATTGTTTTTGTTGGATTCGAAATTTAGAGATAATCCTTTAAGGACATATATAATGTAATGTGTCTATGATTGCAGAGAATTATAGGGTTGTACGAGAGAGTAATATTGAAAGTACTTCAGCTCCGTCCTATTTGGATTCTATTTGTTGAAAATTTCGATGTGGGCAACCAATAAATCGTTTGAGTAGCTTGGTTGATGATAATTAGCAACTTAGAGGAATTATTGGCACTAAAATAGAATTAGGAATTGAGGATAATTTTGTTTCTCATTTATAGAGGGCTCAACCAATTGATGACACTCGATCAGATTATGCCCATGATACCACTAGATCATAGGAAAAAGGTGATGCTACTCCCTCACAAGCTGCAGATGTTGGTACTGTAATGATAGAAACTTTACAATCATAGGAAAATGATATACAGAGAACCAAGGAATGTAATCAATCCCATGTTGAAGATAATACAATCTATCATCCTTTTTCTACCATTAGATACTCAAAGTTGTGTATTGATCATTTTTACCATTATAGAGGACTCTATAAGTTAGGTTCCCAACTATTTAAAGGGTTCTAGCTCAATGGAAGAGCACCTGCCTTACAACAAGGAGGTTGTTGGTTTGATTGCTGCATTCCCTAATGATATTATAATATCGGTTAAATACTAAAAATGGCTAAATTAATGACCAAAACATGAGAGACGTGAAACTAGGCATTAAAAAGGATGCAACACGTGGTGCTAATGATGAAGCAAAACATGTCATTGATATGGTAGAAAAATAAGACGTTACTTTGGATGAAAAACATGGCTCTAGATAGGAAGAAAAATATGGTGCAACAATAGAAGAAATATTTGGTGTCATTTTGGTAGCAAAACACGATGCAAAAAGGGAAGAAAAAATTGGTGCAAATTTGGAAGCAAAAATTGGCACATATTTGGAAGTAAAACATGGTGCAAAATGGGATGCTAAAGGGGTAGAAAAAATGGATAAATATTGGATGATAATTTGGATGCTAACATGGTGCTATTAAGGATGCACATATGTCACTAACGGGGGTGTCATTTAAGAAGCAAAAGCGGACACTCGCTAGGAAGAAAAATAGGACGTTATTTAGGAAGCAAACCTCAACGTTGTTTAGGAAGAAAAGTTGGATGCTATTCTAGAAGCAAACTTTGATATTGTTTAGGAAGCAACATTGGACGCTATTCTGGAAGAAAAAAAAAAGACGCTATTTTGGACGTCATAAAGGATGCTATTTAGGAAGCAATAAAAGACGTTTTTTGAGACGCTTTAATTTTTTTCCATGACACATCCCATTTAGTGTCTAGTTTGACCACTCAATTGAAAAAAAAAATTACACTAAAAAGGGACGCTAAATGAGACACTAATTCCAAGATTTGTTGTAGTGAAATCGAGTTAGAATTAATTTCATCATAAAACAATATAAAACATATGATAAAAACCCACAAAATTAAAGTATTTTGATTTTATATTAAAAGTAAAAATCAAAATTACTTTAAAAATGTCAAAATTACTATAAAAAGTCAAAATTTTGATTTAATCCCAATTACCATTAAAAATTAAAACTCTTCACCACACCCCTTAGCTCTTAACCATTAGATCCCATATAACTCCTCACGCCTTAAACACTATAAAGTTCATTATATATGTATCTCAAAGTATTTATGAAATCTACGTAAAGTCTATTTATTAAAAAGTGTATTACCTAAAATGTCAAAAAAATATCCATCAAAGTGTCAAGTATTAATGTTCTCAATGATTATGTAAGAAACTCTATCATGCTTAATATCCATGCATTCCTTAACACCTCAAATTTCCTTTCAACAATCCCTTGATTTAAAGCAACAATTTCCTTAAAAAATTATTTTTCCAATAATCAATAATGCAATAATGTAGTTATGTGTTGTTATCTATTGTCCATAATAAGGTTCATGTATTCAACATTATTTAATAAAATATAGTAAATGATCTATAAGATTTATGTGGATATTAAACTTTATGTATTAAGTATCAATGTTCTTAATGATTATGTAAGAAACTCCATCATGCTTGATATCCATGTATGCCTTAACACTTTAAATTTTCCTTTTACTAATCCCTTGATTTATAGCAATATTTTTTATTAAAAAAATGAGTTTTCCAATAATCAATAATGTAGTTATGTGTTTTCCATAATGAGGTTAATGTATTCAACATTTTTTAATAAAAAAAGATTAAATAATCTATAATGTTTATGTTGTTATTAAACTTTATGTATTTGCTTCTAGAATGATGGCTCTTAAATATCTCACTCTATTTAGGATTGCATGCAATTCTTACACATAATTGTATGATCTCCTCCCACTTAAAATAATGTTGCAAATCACTGTGGAATTGTTGTTATAGTGTTTTCTCATTTCAATAAGATTATTGCAATTTTTTGGAATGTAACTAGAACTTATCTTGTTACGAACAAGACTATTGCAACTCATTCACCAATTTAGATATTAAACTTCAATATAAGAGATTATTCTAAACATTTAAGCATCACTGGGTTTAACATATAGTGACGATTCATGTGTACTTGATATCCACTCTCCTACCATGTTGTTGATACCTCTTGGTATCGGTTGGAACAATATGTATCCTTTGGTTATTAGTTTCAATAGTATGTCTCCTCTGTCTCCTACCATGTTGGGGATACCTCTTAATATCAGTTGGAACACTATGCATCTTTTGGCTATTAATTTTAATAGTATGTATACACCACTAATAGTTAATCCAAAACCCTAGGTACTTCATCCCTTCATCAATCTAACCAAAGGAAAAGGAAACAATGTATAGATATAAAAATCATCACTTTCCACCAAACCATTAGTTAAAACCTTAGATTTCCCCTCGATTACCTTCATTCCAGAAGCCATGAAGAAACTAGTATTCTTCGTGAAGCCCTGCAGAAACTAATATTCTTCCAAAATCCTTGCAGAAACTAGATAGAATACTGAATAAACAATCCAAATAATTTTTTGACCCATTAAAAAAGAGTATGATATCATCCACAAAAAAACTCATGGGAAACAAACATTATCAATGTTTCTAATAGCTGTATCTAATATTTAATTTAAAATTTAACATAAAGCTATTGCACTTAATATAATAGCTATGAGTTATCTCCACTCCTATCTTCCAAATGGAGGTCCACTAAGCCTTATGCAAATTAACTTGAATCCTAATTTCCAAATGGAGTTTCATTGTCACAAGAGCTCCACATTACCATTCGAGTAAGTACAGCTCCACATGAGTTCCAAGAAATTTATTAGGAGTTCAAAGGAGTTTATTAGAAGTTCGATTGTCACATGGAATACACATTCCTCAACTCCCAGCTGTAAAATGAATTTTGACTAACCCATGTGCACATTAGTTAGACTTCTAGTTGCTAGATGGAGTTCCATTATCACATAAACTACAAATTACAATGCCATTAATTTTGTTAATTATGAATTTTTAAGATGCCCATAGAATTAATTTACAGAGTACACTTGTCTCATTCTTGTCCATAGATAAAAAAGCATAAATAGTAGTCTAAGAACATATGATCCTATTATATTAATCTTATTAATATGGTTGTTTTTAGTCATATAAATGTTATTCACCTATTCTTAAAAAAAATTAAAAATATCATAATATAACAATCACATAATTATTAGGAAAAAGACTATGGAAGGTTCTATGGTGCGCTAGCATTAAGTGATGAGGCCCCACAAGTACTAATTTGTATAGGCCACCTTTGATTCCATATATAATATATTAAGGTGGAAAAAGTAAGATTAAGTAATTATAACCTTAAATCACATAAATTTAACACTAACAAATATTTTTGAGATAGTTCACACATGCCCCATACAATTAATTACTAGATACCCCAAAAAAACAGAAGTAGATGTATTATTTGTTGCGATACGAACTAATTCTTTCGTATTCTTACCCATTCTTTCCTATTATCTCTATGATTCTTTCCTATCCTATATATCATTGTTTCCTATCCTTGATTATAGGATTTGCAGCCTGATTGAGGATTGACAGCTCGATTGTAGGATCTGGAAATTGATCCATTGATGTATATGTACCTGTACAATTTATTGTAATAAAAAACATAATTATTTTTCTCTTGAACTCTATTTTGAACTTGGTATCAGAGCCAAGAAGTTTAAATCATTAGTACTCTCCATTGAACCATGGTCAACTTAGATTCTAAAACATCTAGGAACAAATCTGCTCCCATTATTATTCAATCTAAAGGTTTGTCGTTCAATGTAGGGATTGTACTCGATGAAACAAACTATGATTTGTGGTCTCAAATCATGGAGATGCATATTGTTAAGAAGGAGAAACTTTCTTTCATTCGTGGTAATTCACAGCCACCTACCGAGAAGGATGATGGATATGAGAAGTTGTATGTAGACTTGATCAAAAGGTCAAGAGATGGTTGTTGATGTCTATGTCCCCATAAAACATGTATCGATATATTCGCTTACCCACCGCTTGATATATTTGGAAAGATCTTTCAAAATATTTTTATGATGGAGCAGATGAATTGCGGGTGTTTGTCTTGAATCAGAGGGCCTTCTCTGCGAAACATAATGGCAGAAAAATCTCGGTGAATTATGGAGAATTAATCGAGATATTTTGTGAGTTGGATCATCGTGATAAGGTGATTATGGAAAGTGAGAATGATGTTGAATCTTACCGAAAATCAGTTCAGCGACAAAGGGTGCATATTTTTCTNACAAATCCATGGTGAAATTTTGAAAAAGGATCCTATCCCCAAATTGAAAGCATGTTATGCTTTGGTCCGTTGTGAATCTATTCAACTTGAAATGATGAATGGAGAACCAAAAAAATCTAAAGCTTCAGACATGGTGACTTGAAATCAGTCTAATCAGAACCAATCTTCCCAAATCTAGCCTAAGAACATTGATGGTGTCGATAAATCCACCTATAAATGCACTCATTGCAATCAAAATGGTCATACAAAGAGCCATTGCTTTGAACTTGTGGGGTATCCAGAATGGTGGGATCATAGCTGCGATTCACGGAAGAAGAATTCCAAGAGGACCTCTAGTGCTGTAGTTGTCGAAACAAAGACAGCGGATGGTGTTTCTGTTCAGATCTCAGCATTAGCAGTAGCAGCAGGTGATTGTGGTAAGGTTTTACATATTTATACACTTGTTTCTAATAGTGCATGGATAATTGATTCCGGTGCTACGGATCATATGACGTTTGATTCTAGACAAGTCTCACCTCTTAAACTATCTGCACAAAAATTTGTTTCCACTTCCAATGGCTCTTCGGCACCAATTATTGGAGAAGGGTCTTTACCTCTCACTGATACTTTAAATCTAGATTATGTTTTATTTGTTCTGCCTTTGGATTATAATATGTTGTCAGTTTCCCAAATCACCACTACCTTACTTTGTATTGTAATTGTTTAGCCTGATTTTTGTGTGTTTAAGGACATCCGAATGAGGCAAACAATTGGTTGTGGTGTTAGACGAGGAAAGATGTATTACTTGGACTTAGTGTCAAAGAGTTCGGACATGTTGCATCAATATTTAATGGTGGATGGCTCTCAGGGGGAGAAGAAGAAATCTGAAATCTGGTTATGGCATCGACGTTTGGGGCATGCCTCCTTCGGTTATATGAAGAAATTATTTCCTAGTTTATTTGTAAAAATTGATGTTTCTAGTTTCCCCTGTGATATTTGTGAAGTTGCAAAAATCCATCGTGCTTCATTTCCATTAAGTTTGAATAAAAGTCCAATTCCTTTTATGGTCATACATTCTGATGTTTGGGGTCCGTCCAAAGTCACTACCTTTGGTGGATCACGTTGGTTTGTTAGTTTTATTGACGACTGTACCAGGATGACTTGGGTGTACTTGATGAAGTCTAAAAGTGAAGTGAATTTTGTATTTCAATTTTTTTATAAAATGGTTCGTACTCAGTACAATGCACAGGTTCAGGTTCTCCGTAGTGACAATGGAGGCGAATATTTGAGTTTTGAACTTCAGCAGTATCTGGAAGCACACAGAACTATTCATCAAACTACTTGTCCCAATACACCTCAGCAGAATGGGGTGGTTGAGAGATAAAACCGCCACTTGTTGGAGGTTATCTGTGCTTCATTGATAGAAGCCCATATGCCATTATCCTATTGGGGAGAAGCAGTTACCTCTGCAGCATATTTGATCAATAGGGTACCCTCCAACATTATTAATTTCCAAACACCATCTAAGGCTCTCGCTAAAGTGGTTGTTTCTCCAGTCGTCCCAAATTTATCGCCTCACATATTTGGTTATGTAGCTTTTGTACACCTCCATAAGCATCAGCGCAATAAGTTGTCTCCTTGAGCATTGCGACGTGTCCTTTTCAGATATGTTGCTTATCAAAAGGGGTACCAATGCTATCATCCTCCAACCCAATGAATGTTTATTACATTACATGTAACTTTTCATGAAGAGTCGATCTATTTTTCCTCTGAGCCAGAACTTCAAGGGGAGTACCAGAAGGAAATTCAGACTCTAGACTATGATGATCACATCTTTGAAGATGTGGTTGTTCACATCCTAGAAGTAGGGGAACTCTCTGATGTGCTGAATCAAGAAGTGGGTGAATTGGATGTGGGTGGTTTGACCTTGGATCCAAGTAGTGATGAACACCCAGAAACTAAAGTTGTGGCTCCACCTCTGTCCAAGTCTCTCACACCATAGGAAGCTGATACACCAAACCAATCACTTGTTGAGGATGCTCCTGAACCATCTAGAAAACAGCTACCACAACATCACACCAAAGGTATCCCTAAACCCACATATGAACCCGAGATTTCCAGTAATGTTAAATACCCCATGAGTCATTATGTGTCTAACCATCATTTGTTAGAATCAAATCAATCATTTTTACATCAGTTATCTACTATATCTATTCCTAACAATGTGCAGGAATCCTTAGCTGACCCAAGGTGGAAAGCCGCTATGAATGAGGAGCTGAAATCCTTGCAAGAGAATAAAACCTAGGAACTTGTTGACCATTCACTAGGAAAGAAACTAGTCGGATGTAGGTGGGTTTACCCTGTTAAGTACAAAGAATATGGTGCAATTGAATGCTTTAAGGTGAGACTAGTGGCAAAAGGATACATCCAAACCTATGGGATCAATTATACAAAGACATTTGCACCTGTAGCTAAAATCAATATAGTACGAGTCTTGTTGTCTCTTGCTATGAACTTGGGTTGGCCATTACAACAGTTTAATGTGAAGAATGCCTTTCTACATGGCAATTTGTTCAAAGAATTTTACATGGAACTCCCACCATGATGCATGATACCAGAAATGCATAGTCGGAAGGTGTGTAGATTAAAGAAGTCATTGTATGGGTTGAAACAGCCTCCGAGAGCATGGTTTGGAAGGTTTACAATATCTATGAAAGCCTTTAGTTACTGTCAAACCAACTCACACCACACTTTATTCTTGAAGAAACAACAAGGTAAGATAACTCCACTTATTGTATATGTTGATGACATAGTGGTTACAGGAAATGATCCTAAAGAAAGGGAGGCTCTATAGAATTACTTGTCCAGAGAATTTGAAATGAAAGACCTCATCCCCTTGAAATATTTCCTTGGGATCGAAGTGTCTTGATCTAACAAAGGGATTTTTCTATCTCAAAGGAAATCTGCCTTAGACTTGTTACAGGAAACTGGTATGTCAGCATGTCAACCTGCTGATACACTAGTGGAAGAAGGATTGAAGTTATGTGTTGACTCTGATCAGGTACCAATTAATAAGGCGAGATACCAGAGAATCATAGGAATATTGATTTACTTAGAACACACAAGGATGTACCTTACCTATGCCTTGAGTATTGTTAGCTAGTTTATGCATAATCCTGGTGAGCAACACATGAATGCAGTTATGCTCATTCTGAGATATCTGAAATCTTCTCATGAAAAATGAATTTTATTCACTAAAAATGAAGATTGTGAAAGCGTGGATGCATATACTAAAGCTGACTGGGCTGGAGCAGTCGATGACTAGGACTTCAGGTTATTTCACCTTTGTAGGAGGTAACCTTGTTACGTGGAGAGGAAAAAAATAGAACGTTGTTACCCGATCAATTGCAAAGGATGAATTTATAGGTATGGCACTTGGAGTATGTGAAGCATTGTGGCTAAGACTTCTCCTTGGAGATTTGGGCTATCCACCTAGGCATCCAATTCAACTATATTGTGATAATAAAGCAGAATGTGATATTTCTCATAATCCTATTCAACATGATCAAACAAAACATGTGCAGGCAGATAGATTATTCATTAAGGATAAGTTGGATTAGGAGATCATGGAGTTGCCTAAGATTCGATCAGAGTATCAGTTGGCCAATATTCTCACCAAAGCAGTTTCAATTCGAGTGTTTTCAAAAATTTTGGGCAAGTTTGTCATGTGTGACATCTATGCACCAACTTGAGGGGGAGTGTGTGGAAATTGAACCCAGTGATAGATTAATTTTACTCACAACAATTAACAATTGATCATGCAAAATCACTCACAAAAGAGACTAAAATTGGAGCTAAACACTAAACTATATTAACTCAGTGTACAATAGCCAACCCTGTAATAGGTTGTTGAATAAATAACATACATCAGGGATTCGAATGCATGAGGAGCAATTCAAATCTAGCATAAAGAAGGCTTACTAAAAATAAGCAAATCCCCCATAGGTGTAAAAAGCTGATCCCAAATCTGTCATGGAGCTCACGAATTAGAAAAATGGATTAGGCAAGCTAAAGAGTGGTGGAATGGCAGATCATGCATGCTTTTGCAAGGAGAAAAGAGTGGAGGGTGAAGAGGACAAAAAACTAGTTCACCTCACCTAGTCTAGCTTTTCCATTTTCCTTAAAACACTGAAAAAGAAGGGAATAAAGCAGAAAAAGTAGAAGGGCACCTAG
>LPNX011050017.1:117475-179784 GCA_001517045.1 Pseudotsuga menziesii
CTTAGCAGTGATTTGAGATTGCTGAAGGTATTCTCACAAAATTATTTGGTGAAGATATCAGCTACTTGTTTTGAAGATGAATAGAAGAGTAGGTGAATGGTGCCATCATGCACAAGCTCTCTGATGTAGTGCATATGGATCTCAATGTGTCTGGTTCTCTGCTTCTGAACTGGATATTTACATATTCGAATGGTACTCTGGTTATCACAGTAGATGGTATTTTATTACTCTGGTTCGAAGCCACACTCTCCAAGTAAACCCTGCAACCATAAACATTGAGTTGCTGCATTAACAACTCCTCTGTACTCTGCTTCTGTAGATGAGAGTTCAATGGCACTCTGTTTCTTGCTTGACCAGTTGATTGGCCCTTCTACAAGCATGAACACATATCCTAATGTGGAATTTATGTCTGTGCTATCACCCGCCCAATCACTGTCAGTAAATCCAATCATATCAAGATCAGATTTTGCTTTATAGAAGATCCCATGTGTCCTTGTTCCCTGAACAAAGTTAAGGATCCTTTTGGTTGCTTTCCAATGGATCTCATGAGGATGATCCATGTATATATAATCCACACTTACTACATAACAAATATCAGGTCTAGTATGTGTCAGATACAACAAACATCCAATCAATTGCCTATAAAGCCTTCCTCTTCCTGTCGGGATTCTAGCCCAAGCCTTTGAGCCAAAAATCCTGAAATGGGTCACATCTGGCTTGTGCCCAATCCATGCTTCGAAGGGAGTCATGCCATCAAGCTGTTTGTGAGGCACCTTATTCTAAATATAGGCTGCACAATTGATAGCTTCGGCCCAGTACTTTGGTGGCAAAGTTTTGGCCTCCATCATGCATGTTTCCATCTCCTCCAGTGATCTGTTCTTCCTCTCAGCAACACCATTTTGTTGTGATGTGTAAGGGATAGAATGCTGCATCTGAATACTTGCATCTGCACAATAATTAGTAAACTTAGACTTGACATACTCACCACCATTGTCAGATCTGAGGGCCTTGAGTTTCCTTCTAGACTGGTTTTCAACCAAAGCCTTAAAGACTTTGAATAGGCCAAAAAATTCAAACTTGTGTTTCAGGAAGTGAACCCAGCAATACCTGGAAAAGTCATCAATGAAATTCAATGCATATTTGTCCTGAATCATGGACATATGAGGGAATGGGCCAGAAACATCACTGTGGGTCAGCTCGAGGGGTGCAGAGGTTCTCTCATGACTAGCTCTCTCAAATTTATGCTCTGGGTGTTTTCCTAGGATACAACCTTGGCAGACTCCTTTGGAAAATTTTATCTTGGGCAACCCTATGACCATCTCTTTTTCACTAAGATCACAAAGATACTTGTAATTTAGGTGGCCAAATCTTTCATGCCAAAGCTTGCTGGCTTCATTAGCATGAATCAGAAGAGTATAGGGGTTTGAGTAGGGTAGGAAGTGTGAGAACATGTATACCTTTTGAGCATGATTTGCAACTCCTTTTGCAATGAATCTACCACTTGAGATCTCTGTGATCTCAACTTCATCGGGGGAGAATATGACTTTCTTAGGAGACCTAGTGTGGGTCATATGGCACACTGACAAGAGGTTGGAGGCAAGACTAGGCACATACAACACATTGCTGAACTGACCATGATCAAGATCAATCCTCCCTTTGCCCAAACTTTCAGTGAGAGAGTCATCTCCCAGTACTATAGATGGTCCTTTTGACTTGTCAATTGAGGAGAAGGTCTCCTTGGTCGAAACCATGTGTCTTCAAGCTCCAAAATCAATGATAAAACTGTGTGAGCTTGATGTGCCAGCAACCAATGCATGAACTCTCTCTCTGTCATCTAAACTTGATCCTCCTTCTCTCTTCTTTGAGCTTTCTGGAAGGGAGATGCCATTCTTCTCCAGGAGTTGGGTCAGCATGTCTATTTGCTTCTTCATACAAGAGCTTTCAGTGTGATTGCCCTTATTGTAGTATGCGCACTTGCTCATTTCACCTTTTTTTTCTTCTTCTGGTAGTTCTTCTTGGAACCTTGTGGCTCCTCCGGAGACTGTTTCTTGTGTCTCTTTTGCTCAGGTGGCTTTTTAGCTTTATTTTTGCCTTTTGAATCCACCTTCGAATCTCCAGCAATCAAAGCTTGATCTTTGGATGGTTTGATGGTGCCCATCATCACCAGCTTGTCCTGTTCTTGTGTGAGAGATTCCATGAAATCCGCAAGGCTAGGCATCTTCTAGGTTCGAGCTATTAGTTTTGTGGCATAGAAGGTTGAAACAAACACTGAATAGTCAGGACCTAGATTCGAGAGGATGGCCAGGACGAGCTGATCATCTTTCTTTTCGATCCCACACTGTTTTAGCTGCAAAACTAGTGCTTTGAACTTGGAGAAATATAGCTGCAGGGATTCAAAGCTATTTGGACTCAGAGAAATCAGCTCATTTTAAATTTGATGTCCCCTCATCTCATTTGTCTTTCCAAAAAGATCATAAATCTTATCCCATACTTCATTCGGTGATGTCAATCCATCAAGATGGAAAAGGAGGTCTCTGGAAATACTCATACACAAGAGACCATAGGCCTCATCGCTCCTGTTGTGCCATTTTATCTTCTCTGCAGCTGCATTGGGCTCTGCTTTTGCTGCCATAGTCACCCTGTAGAGGCCTTTTTCTCTCAACAGTATCTCCATCTCTGCTTTCCATTCAAATAAATTGAAGGGATTCAAGATAGTTTTCTGTGATTGATCCATAGCTTAGAAAATCTGTCCCAGCTGTCAGTAGAAGGCTCCCAGTCACTGATGTCGAACCTGAAAAAAAATCTTGAAAGGAGAGAAATCAATCTAAAATGGATCTGATACCATGTGGAAATTGAACCCAGTGATAGATTAATTTTACTCACAACAGTTAACAATTGATCATGCAAAATCACTCACAAAAGAGACTGAAATTGGAGCTGAACAATAAAATGTATTAACTCAGTGTGCAATAGCCAACCCTATAACATAATAGGTTGATGAATAAATAACATACATCATGGATTCGAATGCATGAGGATCAATTCGAATCTAGCATAAAGTAGGCTTACTAAAAATAAGCAAATCCCCCATAGGTGTAAAAAGTTGATCCCAAATCTGTCATGGAGCTCACGAATTAGCAAAATGGTTTAGGCAACCTAAAGAGTGGTGGAATGGAAGCTCATACATGCTTTTGCAAGGAGAAAAGAGTGGAGGATGAAGACGACAAAAAACTAGTTCACCTCACCTAGTCTAGCTTTTCCATTTTCCTTAAAACACTGAAAAAGAAGGGAATAAAGCAGAAAAAGCAGAAGGGCACCTAGAAGGCCAGGAATAAACCAGATTTGATTCCTTGGGCTTTCCCATGCGCTACATGAGTCAAATAAGGAAATTTTGACCACTATGGATAGGTAAAAGACAACTTGTACAAGGTGGGACACATGAACTAGGCTAATAAGACAAAAATAATTAAATTAATGTCTAAGTGGGTAAACTATGGGTTGATTATTCTAACAGAGTGTTGTGATATGAACTGATTCTTTCCTATTCTCTCTACGATTCTTTCCTATATTGTAGATAATTGTTTCCTATCCTTGATTATAGGATCTGCAACCTGACTATAGGATCGACAGCTCAATTGTAGGATCTGGAAATTGATCCATTGATGTATATGTACCTGTATAATTTATTGTAATAAAAAAAATAATTATTTTTCTCTTGAAATTTGTTTTGAACTTTATTCAGATCCGAAAAGTATCATAATATAACAATCACATAATTATTTGGGAAAGCGCTATGCAAATATCTATGGTGCAATAGCATTAAGTAGTGGATGAGGCCCCATAAGTGTTGATATCCAGTACTAATGTCTATCAGACACCTTTGATTCCATGATATTTTATAGAGCCCCATACAATTAGTTGCAAGTCACCCAAAAAAACTAAAGTAGTTGTATTATCCAGATGGGAAAACTACGTTGCCTCTGGAGTCATATAATTTATGAATACCTGTTAGGGTGTGGATACTTGTAAAAATCAAATTGAGTGTTTGTTTTCTTAACTTGAGCTCTGTAGCCCTTCTCAAAATCACTGGGGATAAAAACATATTGGTTTTTGTGTATGGCATGCATACCAGTTGCCTGGAAAATTGCAACTATCTCTACAATGCTAATTTGATAAGGCCGATATACATAATATTCCCGATCTACCTCATCACTCAGGTTCATTTTTGTTGTGCAAACCTGGAAAACAAGGCGCTTCTGCCTCCTTTCAGGAAGAGCGAATTCAATTTTCCTATCGATTCTTCGAGGGTGCAGAAAAGAAGGATCTACTATATCTTCTCTATCAGTAGCCATGATCACCTTCACATTCATAGACTAATCAAATACATCTGAATTAAGAGTTCCATGAGGATCCTCTGAACTTCCCGATCAACTTCGTATGTAGCATCAAAGTAGGTCATGGAAATTGCATCAACCTCGTCAATAAATATGATAGTAGGTGCATTTACTTTAGCGAGGTGAAACACATCATGAACCATCATGTTCCTGTCACCCAAGTACATCTGAACAAACTCACATCCTACAAATCGAATGAAGGCAGGAGTGGTGTGGTGGGAAATAGACATAGCAACCATGTTTTTCCCCATTCCTGGAGGGCCATAGAGAAGAATGCCCCCGCCGAGTGTCAATACCAATCTGCCTATAAATTTCAGGATTTGTCAATGGAAGCTCCACAACTTCCCTGTTAGAATAATCAACCCATATTTAGCTACCTTAGACATTAATTAATTCATTTTTGTATTATTTTCCTAGTTTCCATATTCCACCTTATGCAAGTTGTCCTCCACATGTCCAAAGTGGTAAAACTTGCTAAAACTGAGTCATGGAGTGCTTGGGAAACCACTTGGAATCAATTCTACTTTATTCTTGGCCTTCCTAGTGCATGTCTACTTTTTCTGCTTTATTGCCTGCTTTTGCTGAGTTTTAAGGCAATTGGTAAAGTTTGACTAGGTGAAGTTAACTTCTTTTTTGTCCTCATCATCCTCCACTCTTTTCTCCTAATAAAAGCATGTATGAGTTGTCCTTCCATCACCTATTAGCTTTCCTAATTGATTTTTCCAATTCGTGAGCTCCTAGACAGATTTGGAAGCTGCTTTATGCACCTATGGGGGATTTGCTTAGATTTAGTAAGCCTGCTTTTGACCAATTCGAATGGCATCCCAATGCATTCGAATATCTCATGTAATTATTTATTATGGAAACCTGTGACTTCACAGGTTTGGCTATTGTACACTTATTCAATATAGATTAGTGTTCTGCTCCATATTCAGTCTCCTTTGTGTGTAATTGGCAATTTTTGTGAGTGTAATTGTTCTAAAACTTGGGTTCAATTTCCACATGGTATTAGAGCCTTTGTAGATCGATTTATCTCCTTCCAATTTTTTGTTACAGGTTCGACATCATTGACTGGGAGCATTTTGCTGACTGAAGGGACAATTTCTGAGCTATGGATCAATCTCAGAAGATCATCTTGACTCCATTTAACTTCTTTGAATGGAAAGTAGAGATGGAGATACTGTTGAGAGATAAATGCCTCTATAGAGTGACTATGGCAACATAAGTAGAGCCCAATGTAGCTACAGAGAAAATTAAATGGCACAACAGGAGGGATGAGGACTATGTCTCCTGTGTTTGAGCATATCCAGAGACCTCATTTTCCATCTTCATGGATTAACATCAAAAAATGAAGTATGCGAGAAGCTTGTTGATATTCTTGGTAACATAGATGATATGAGGGGACATCAAATTTAAAATGAATTGATCTCCTTGAGTCCCAACAGCTTTGAATCCCTACAACTCTACTTTTCCAAGTTCAAAGCCCTTGTTTTGCTGCTAAAATAGCGTGGAATCAAGAAGAAGGAGGAGAAACTAGTTTTGGCCATACTCTCAAAGATTGGCCCTAACTATTCAGTGTTTTTTTCGACCTTCCATGCCACTAAGTTGATAGCTCGAGCCTGGAAAATTCCTAGCCTTGTAGATTTCATGGAATCTCTCACACAAGAACAAGATAAATTGGTGATGATGGGCACCATAAAACCTTCCAAAGACCAAGCTTTGGTTGCTGGAGATTCAAGGGTGGATTCAAAAGGTAAGAAGAAAGCTAAAAAGCCACCTGAGCAAAGGAGAGACAAGAACAAGTCTCCAGAGGAGCCCCAAGGTTCCAAGAAGAACTTCCAGAAGAAGAAGAACAAAGGAGAAATGAGCAAGTGCTCATACTGTAGTAAGGGAAATCATCCTGAAAGCTCCTGCATGAAGAAGAAAATTGACATGCTGACCCAACTCCTGGAGAAGAATGGCATCTCCCTTCCTGATAGCTCAAAGAAGAGGGAAGGAGGATCAAATTCAGAAGACAAAGAGAGAGTTCATGCATTGGTTGCTGGCACATCAAGCTCACCTAGTTTCATCATTGATTCTGGAGCTTCAAGACATATGGTTTTGACCAAGGAGGCATTCACCTCACTTGACATGTCGAAAGGTCCACCAATAGTACTGGGAGATGACTCTCTCACTAAAATTTTGGGCAAAGGGAGGATTGATCTTGACCATGGTAAGTTCAACAATGTATTGTATGTTCCAGGTCTTTCCTCTAACCTCTTATCAGTGTATCAGATGACCCACATAGGGTCTCCAAAGAAGGTCATATTCTCCCCTGATGAATTTGAGATCACAGAGATCTCAAGTGGTAAAGTCATTGCAAAAGGAGTTTCAAATCACACTTTGAAGGTATACATGTTCTCACACTTCCTACCCTACTCAAACCCCTCTGCTCTTCTGATTCATGCTAATGAGGCAAGCAATATTTGGCATGAAATATTTCGCCATCTTAACTATAAGTATCTTTCTGGTCTTAGTGAAAAAGAAATGGTGATAGGGTTACCAAAGATTAAGTTTTCCAAAGGAGTCTGTCAAGGTTGCATCTTAGGAAAACACCTAGAGCATAAATTTGAGAAAGCTAATCATGAGAGAACCTCTGCACCTCTTGAGTTGATCCACAGTGATGTTGCTGGCCCATTTTCTCATATGTCAATGATTCAGGCCAAATATGCATTGGCATTCATCGATGACTTTTCCAGGTTCTGCAGGGTTTACTTCCTAAAACACAAGTCTAAAGTTTTTTGCCTCTTCAAAGTCTTTAAGGCTTTGGTTGAAAACCAGTCTGGGACGAAACTCAAGGTCCTAAGATTTGAAAATGGTGGTGAGTATGTCAAATCTGAGTTCATTCAATATTGTGTAGATGCAATTATTCAGATGCATCATTCTATCCCTTACACACCACAACAAAATGGTGTTGCTGAGAGGAAGAACAGATCACTGAAAGAGATGGCAACCTGCATGATGGAGGCTAAGAATTTGCCACCAAATTTTTGGGCCGAAGCTATAAACTATGCAGCCTATATCTAGAATAGGGTGCCTCATAAACAGCTTGATGGTATGAATCCTTTTGAAGCATGGAGTGGGCACAAGCCAGATGTGACCCATTTCAGGATTTTTGGCTCAAGGGCTTGGGCTAGAATTCCAACAGAAAAGGGGAAGGATTTGCAGCCCCAAAGCCAAGAGTTTCTATTTGTTGGGTAATCTGAAGATTCAAAAGGGTACAAGCTGATCAATTTGAGCACAAACAAATCCTTCATTGAAAGGAGTGTTCAATTCCAAGAAGAGCCTTTAGCAGCAGTGGAAGTTGGAGAATCCTCTTCACCACCAGAACCATTGAATGTAAGTGAAGAGATAGTTGAGTTTGCTGATTATGATATGTATGATAATGATGATTTAATTGCAGATCCTAACATTCCTACAAGACCAAAATGGCAAGCAAAGACCATTCATGCAGCTGGAGAACTAGCTGGAAATCCTAGTGATCCTAGGAGGACTAGATCTCAATTTGAGAGTGCTCTGTGTATGAAAGACCCTTTGTTTGCATATAAATGCTATATTATGGTTGAATCAGACCCATATACATATTAATATGTAGCGCATGATCCAATATGGCAAACATCCATGAAAGAAGAGTTCAGCTCACTCCAGAAGAACAACACTTGGGAGCTGGTTGATCTTCCCCCAGGTAGGAAGCTAGTTCAATGTAAGTGGGTTTACAAAACCAAGTTTGCTGCTGATGGTTTACCTTTGAAATATAAGGCAATATTGGTAGCCAAGGGATACTCACAAGTACATGGAATAGACTACAATGAGACCTTTGTACCAGTGGCAAATATGGACTCCATCAGGCTAGCCTTAGCCATTGCAGCTTCGAAGCAGTGGGAGGTACATCACATGGATGTGAAGTGTGATTTCTTGAATGGATATCTTAATGAAGATATTTACATGCATCAGCCTCAATATTTTTCTACTAATCAATCTCTTGTGTGCAGGATAAAGAAATCAGTGTATGGGCTTAAGCAAGCCCCCAGGGCTTGGTATGCCAAGATTGATGGCTTTCTGATATCATTGAATTTTGTTAGATGCAAGTCAAATCCTAATGTTTACTTGAAGCTGATTCATCATTCTTTGATGATTATTTTCTTGTATGTAGATGACCTTCTCATTACAGGAATCTCAAAGGATGAAATTGCCTCCTTGAAGGATGCAATGAACCATGCATTTTCTATGACTGATTTGGGGTTATTGAGCCAATTCTTGGGTCTCGAGATTGCTCAAACCAAACATGGAATAAAATTACATCAGTCCAATTATGATTTGGATTTTCTGAACAAGTTCAACATGAAATACTGCAAGCTAAGCAAGACTCCCTTCCTTTCAGGAGTTAAGCTTGAAGAAGTAGATTCTTCACCTATGGTAAATAATACACTGTATAGGCAACTGATTGGGTGTTTGCTGTACCTTACACATACTCGACCTAATATTTATTATGAAATAAGTGTGGCTTCAATATACATGGATTAGCCTCATGAGATCCATTGGAGAGCAGCCAAAAGGATCCTTAACTTTGTTCAAGGAACAAGGACTCATGGGATCTTCTACAAAGCTAAATCTGATCTTGATTTGATTGGGTTTACTGACAGTGATTGGGCAGGTGACAACACAGATCGAAAGTCAACATCAGGATATGTGTTCATGCTTGTTGAATGACCAATCAGCTGGTCAAGCAAGAAACAGAGTTCCATTGCACTCTCATCTAGAGAAGCAGAGTACAGAGGAGTTGTAAATGCAACAACTCAATGTTTATGGTTGCAAGGGTTACTTGGTGAGTGTGGCTTCGAATCAGAATAATCAAATACTATATATTGTGATAATTAGAGTACCATTCGAATCTACAATGATCCATTTCAAAGATATAGAACCAAACACATTGATATCCATATGCACTACATCTGACAGCTTGTGCATGATGGCACCATTCACCTACTCTTTTGTTCATCTTCAGAACAAGTAGCAGATATCTTCACCAAAGTTTTTTGTGAGAAGACAGTCAGGAATCTCAAATCACTGCTGGTGATTGCTAATCATGCTGTGAAGCATGATTGATGACAATATTTTCAAATTTTGTTTTACTGTCCATGTTTAAGGGAGGATTTTTCCCATTGGATTTTTTCCTCTTTCCTTGGTTAAATGGACATGCAGTATGTAAAGGGTGACTAAGCCTTGTTGCTAGGCCCTATAATTTTCTGATATTTTACTCATAATTCAAGCTTAAGGGGGGGTGTTAGAATAATCAACCCATAGTTAGCTACCTTAGACATTAATTAATCCATTTTTTTCTTATTTTCCTAGTTTCCATATTCCACCTTATGCAAGTTGTCCTCCACATTTCCAAAGTGGTCAAACTTGCTAAAACTGATTCATGGAGTGCTTGGGAAACCACTTGGACTCAATTCTACTTTATTCCTAGCCTTCCTAGCGCATGTCTTCTTTTTCTACTTTATTGCCTGCTTTTGCTGAGTTTTAAGGCAATTGGGAAAGTTTGACTAGGTGAAGTTAACTTGTTTTTTGTCCTCATCATCCTCCACTATTTTCTGCTAATAAAAGAATGTATGAGTTGTCCTTCCATCACCTATTATCTTTCCTAATTGATTTTTCCAATTCGTGAGCTCCTAGACAGATTTGGATGCTGCTTTATGCACCTATGGGGGATTTGCTTAGATTTAGTAAGCCTTCTTTTGACCAATTCGAATGGAATCCCAATGCATTCAAATATCTCATGTAATTATTTATTGTGGCAGCCTATGACTTCATAGGGTTGTATATTATACACTTATTCAATACAGATTAGTGTTTTGCTCCATATTCAGTCTCCTTTGTGTGTAATTTGCATGTGTAATTGGCAATTTTTGTGAGTGTAATAGTTCTAACACCTGGGTTGAATTTCCATATTCCTAAATCTCCTGCTTCTATATGTCGTACCCTCCAATATCATTGTAGCTTACATCTTGTTTATCTGACTGGGAAAAAATGGAGATTGACGAAGCTGACTTAGGGACTCTTCGGAAGGATTAAAGTATCTCCATTGATGCACTCAAAATGCACCTATGAATTTTAAGGAATTTTTTATTAAGTAACTAACATATAGAGAAACCATAGTCTAATAAAAATCCAAAACAACTTACACCGAAACACCTTAAACAATGTTTGTAAATATTAATCAAGCACATAACAAAAAAATTCAATAAAGTCCATAGTTATCCATGGATGATTTATACATTGTGATGACTTTAAACTTTACACGTCTTACGTACTTAAATGAAACAAGTTGTTTTGGGTTCTATAATTCAATCTATAAGATTTTAAGCTTAGTACATACTATTTAGAATATATAGAAGTATACATCAAAGATCCAACGACAGTTTATGAATTTCCAATCAGCCTAGATCCAATTAATTGCTGACAAAATATATTTATTACTTTTTAATTTTTAGAAGTAAAAAATAACGTTACAACATCTACATCATAATGGGCAAGTAAAAATTAAGTGTTACAACATCTGCATTATAATAGGCAAGTAAAACGTAACTATAGCCAACATTCACAAGAGGACGTTACATAAGCTTACAAGATCTCCCCCATACTAGGCTGTAGAGCCCCTCTCGACCCAATAATAGACCTAGGGCTCTACATAAACCTCACTCGACAATGTCTACCACTTTGAATAATTCTTTGTCATCTAAAACAAGTTTTATTCTTATCAACCAGCCTAGATTCAAATCCTACGCTCTATCAAGGCCTAAGAGGGATCAAATCTCTTGAGGTTTAAACATATTCTTAGGTATTGCAATCAAGGAGCTATCAGCTTTGGTGTAACCTATATATATCCATTGATTTGATTCAAACCAAAATGCACATCTTTTTATTTAAGGTCGACATATAATATTTTTATTATTAATATTTAATATTATTTATGGCCGGCATATAGTATTTTTTATTATTTTTTATTTTGTTAGGAACCAACTTTACAACATCTTCCCCATACATGGTTCTAAAACCATGTGCAAGGCCCTCCTAAAACCATGGGTTTTTTAGGAAGCCTTGCACATGATCTTAAAACTATTTGCAAGGCCCTCCTAAACCATGTATAATAAAACCATGTATTTTTTAGGAGGCCTTGCACATGGTTTTAAAACCATTTGCAAGGCCCTCCTAAACCATTTACAATAAAACCATGGGTTCTTTAGGAGGCCTTGCACATCGTGTTAAAGTCATGTGCAAGGGAAACATTTTTTTTCTTCAGATAATTCAAATTTTTATACTTTATTATTTTGTTAGGTAGGAACATTACAACATATCCCCCATATTGTGTTACAAAAGAATATCTACAAACGTTATAAGATCTCCCTCATAATGGGCTATAGAGTGCCTCTCGACGCAATTAATACAACTCAACCTTATTCTCTTCTAAGCATTGCATGTTATTTTTACCTATTCTCATAGTTCATCGTTTTTAGTGAGACATGAGTTTAAGTATTCCAACAAGTGTGAGTTATATTCTCCAACACTATCTCTTAAAAAAAATGTTATTTGTATCTTTAATGTTCTTTGTCCTTTATCTTGCTTCATCTTCACTATTTTTATCTGTGTCTACTTCCAAGGCATATTTGTTGGTTAGCAATTATTTTCATTGTCGATTCTAGATTTGATTAAGTTGTTTTCTTGTGTTTTTTGCTTTCTTATCGCAACATCTTCGATTGATCCAAACTACATCATAAGACCTTATGGGATACCATGGGGATACTTAGTTTAATTTGTATTGACATTGCACGCTTATTTGGGAATTATTTATTTATGGGATTCATCCTCGAATTTTTTATTCCTTCCTTTTGTCTATGCAAATATTGATTGTTAATGTTAATGTCAAAATAAATGCATATGCCAAGATACACGATTTGACATTTGTTGTACCCATAAATTCTTAAGGAAATATTTTCACCTACATGGTTCAACAACATGCGATACTCCCCCTTACTCATAACTTGGCCCCAAAAAATATGAGGCTACCCTTTTAAAAAAATTCATTTGCTCCAATTCAACATCAATTTAGCATATGAATACACCTTACCACCCTTGTACTTACCAAGTAGTTAATTCCACAAATTAATATCACATCGCCTCAATCCATGAAAGGAATTCCCTTCAACTACATTCATGGTCATGCACTACTACAGTACAATAAGCATGACTAAATAATAAGTCTTACAAACCTAGGAATAGAAAAATGCTTAGGCTTAAGCTTTCCAACTAGGACCAAGACTTTGAGGTGTTGTGTAGAAACGATCAAGCGCTAATTTTCAAAACAAGATATGCCCAATTTACATCATTTCAACTCAAGTGTAAGAATCGTTCCAAATGTTTTACAACACAATCAAGGGTACCATCACTTTTTGGTAGACATAGCATGTCTAAATATATAAGTTCATTTCAGAAACTAGTATCAATAAAATTCTTCTCATTAGGCATCACTTTTCCTTTGCCTATAGAATCAATGTTCTTTGTAATTCACCATTTTCATCTTTGGTGTTGATGGCCATCTTATTTTTTCATTATATGTTCCTTATTAGAGTAGTTAATTCCAACAATGATATTATATTGATTTAGACTCAATAAATTTACAAAATTGTCTTTTAGCCCAAATTTGTCTTTTAGCGCTACTTTGTAAAACAACATATGCCCAATTTACATCTATTTCAAGGAATTGTGCAACCGGTGCGGACACCACTTGTTCCTTGACCCTGTATGATACAAGCATTGAACAAATCACCACAGTAGCATATCCTTTCCCTAGATGGTTAATTTACTTAAATAAGATCACTCTCATACCTCAGATCTGAATGTTTTATCCCTTGTTCTATTGTTATTCATGCAATATCCAACACCTGGAAAGAAATATCAAAAGACAAGAAAACAATATGAGAGTAACATGATAAAGTAACAATCTCTGCTAGTGATCAAGGAATCTAACAATAATTAATTGATATTACACAAATCAAGTATGGGAAAGGTTAACACTTTTGTATTAAGGAAATAATAAGGTAAAGCTACAACCAAATCCTTGATGTCCCCATATTTGTCTTCCATAATGGAATTACAACACTCAACAATCACACAAAGATCTATTGTACACAAAACTCACTCAAACATGCCTCTATACAAGATTTCAATCCAACAACATAAGGATGCTCTTTTGGTCCCTCTTCACTCCCTCCATGAAGGATTCATTTATAGGATAAATGAGAAGATATTATTTAGGAAATGGATAAGAGATCATCCCTATGGGTGAGGAGGATGAATGCCACCTCTCCCTAGATAATAGGAACCACTTGCATGAGGGGTTTTGCTAAAAGGTTCTTGAATGTTATTTTTTCTTCTCTTAATCCTATAAGTGCTTTTTTCTCAAAGGGGAAAGCTGCCGATGCTTCTTTCTCAAAGGGAAAGAGATCTGATAGCACCTAATGTCAATGGAAAAAAGGAATCGACGCTCTTCCCTAAGAGGGTAAGTGCACCATTCTTCTCAAAGGTGGAAAAATGTCACCACAAGAATCTCTGACCAAGTTCTTTAAAGGGTGCTCAGGAATCAGTGGATATTTTAGGTGCAATAGAATTACCCCCAAAGTATGAATCTAGAAGGATGTGAAGGGTAAAATACTTTGCTAGATATTGATATGGTAATAGAGGTAATCAGAGATGAACTCACAACTAACATAAGACTAGTAACTGACCTATTTGACTCAATCATGGTTTCGGACCAATACACCGCAGATCTATGAAGATGACCATGTCATGGCTACCAAAAATACATTGTAGATCCATGATCAATGATATAGAAAGAGGAACATGGATATTGAACATACAAAGCAGATCCATGTTATTCGAAACCAATACTGAACACAACCACCAAACATACAATGTGGATCTATGTCATGACACCAAATAATCTTCCATTGCAACCTGAGGATAGGCAATTATGTAGGAAAATCCTAATCGCTCAGGGTCTTCATTCCATTCCCCAAAATTATACGATTCTAACCATGTGAATAAATGTATTACCATTGAACATGGTAGAAACCACTTGATTACCATTCATTGATGTAAACTGTTAACAAGTGTGAGGGAAATCACCATTGATGTCAATGATCTCCAAGGTATCTCAGTACATTCTTACAAGTGTGAATAAAGGTTATGAAGTTGAACACTTGATAGAATCTTTCAATGAAGAGTCAATGATGTAAACTCATACTGAAAGTGAAGTAACCTACCATTAAGGCATGTAGGTGCAAGGTAGTTGACTTGGTTTCTAAGTCTAATTCCTAGATAAGGTGTTGAAATGACAGGGACAGACTTGTCAAAGAAGGGCCATGATTTCCCCCCCATCATTGACACGAAACATGGAACAAATGTTGATTTTGAAGTGACAAAACAACCATGAGACTAACTCAGACATGACCGACTTTATAGGAAGGTAAATTTAGTGATGAGTTGGATCAAAAAAGAGACATCCTTTGAACAAGTTGTGGCACAGAAAATGAATGGGTAGCATTGACTTAACGAGGAAAAAACCAGACGTAATGTAAGGAATATGACAATGCATTCTTTGAATTGACTCAAAGGAGTCAGGTGACTCATGAAAGTGGATCAACTCATAGACAAGCTGAATACCCAACTATTCAAATATGTAAATGTAGAAAAATTCCATGTAAAAAGGTGGACTTTGAGCTTCTATGAATACAAATGCAAAAATACCCCCCTTTCCTTTAATTTCTCCATCATGAAGGATGAGTGCCTCTTTTTTGTTTTTACGAGTTCAAAGAGGGTAACAAACACTCGTTGTAGCTCATCAAATGATGAGTCCATTCTCATATGTTTTGTGAACGTGAGAAAGGAGAGGTTTGTTCCTAGCAAGGGTCTTTCATCATTTGATTTTATTAGTTCGATGAAAGTGAACTGAGTATCATTCATGTTTAGAGAGTTTGACCAAAGACACAAGGAGACTCCAAGAGATCCTTTTTCATAAAATTTAGTCACTAGGGCATGAAAAAGTATAAAATAATTCCCTAGAGAACTCTTTTGGATGATATCAACTAGAGCGTTCTTTTTTTGTAAATAGGCCGAATCAGTCTCGATATCAACTAGATCGTTCCACTAACTAGTCAATCATTCAAACAATTTTATAAGCGTGAACGTATCAAGATTGCTTGGAAACCTTTTTGTGTTTTTAAGGAGACTGAAAAGAGCTTAAATATAACTCCATAAGGGGTTCTATTTTTCATAAGCCAATTATAACGAGTCTGAAAAAGTAGAAAAAGTATTCTCGATACTCTTTTACTAGGTTTTTAACGAGTATGTGAAAAGTATGAAAGACGCTCAGTAATTTTTAATTTGTAGTGAAAGTGTGAAAAAGACAAAAGAAATTTTAGACATAGCCATAACCTTCCACTACAACAAACCCTGGAATTAGCATCCCATTTAGCGTCCCTTTTTAGTGTAATTTTTTTTTACATTGAGTGGTCAAACTAAACGCTAAATGGCATGCATCATGGACAAAACCTAAAGCGTCTCAAAAAACTTCTTTTTTTTCTTCCTAGATAGCATCTTTTATGATTTCCAAAATAGTGTCTATTTTGTTTCTTCCATAATAGCGCCCGATTTTGCTTCCTAAACAATGTTGAGGTTTTCTTCCTAAATAACACCCTATCTTTCTTCCTAGCGAGCGTCTGCTTTTGCTTCTTAAATGGAATATCCATTAGCACCATATTTGCATCCTTAATAGAACCATGTCAGCATCCAAATTAGCATCCAATATTGCATCCATTTTTTCTACCACTTTAGCATACCATTTTGCACCATGTTATACTTCCAAATATGTGTCAATTTTCGCTTCCAAATTTGCACCAATTTTTTCTTCCTTTTCCGCATCGTGTTTTCATAGAAAAATGATGTTAAATATTTCTTCTATTGTTGCACCATGTTTTTCTTCCTATGTAGCACCATGTTTTGCATCCAAAGTAACGTCTAATTTTGCTACTATATGAATGCCAGATTTTGCTTTATCATTAGCACCATGTGTTCCATCCTTTTTAATGCCTAGTTTCACGTCTTATTTTGCTACCATATCAACGCCATGTTTCACTTCATCATTAGAACCACATGTTGCATCCTTTTTAATGCCTACTTTCGTATCTCTCATTTTTTGGTCACTAATTTAGTCATTTTTAGTAATTTTATATACAAATTTTGGTCATTTGTTTTGTCACGTATCTCTCATTATTTGTTCACTTATCTCTTATTTTTTGGTTACTAATTTAGTTGCTTTTAACCGATATTATAATATCATTAGGGCATGGAGGAATCAAACCACCAACCTCTTGCTTGTAAGGCAGGTGTGCTTCCATTGAGCTAGCACCCTTTAATAATTTGGGAACCTAACTTACAGAGTCCTCTATAATGGTAAAAAGGATCAATGCACAACTTTGAGTATCTAATGGTTGGAAAACAATGATAGATTGTATAATTTCGCAATATATGATCAAGCAGGTTATGAAATCCATAAGCCTTTTCTAGGAATTTTGACAAAACTCAAGAAATTGGCTGAATGGGATTGTAAATATCACTATTCCTTAGAAACCATTATGTTTGTTTAAGGTTTGATATTTAATCATACTCTATTAAGAAACCCCATGATAAGAGGACATGAAGACACATCCTTAAATGGGAATACAATGACATTCAAGCAAAATAACCATTGTTTACACCATATTGCAATAAGAGGGTACTGTTGTAATTTTAAGTCATAAACACACTACTAAAACTTCAAAAAAATGATTGTGAGAAACCTCAGTTTAGAAATACCTTTATTTCCAAGCGAAAATAGGACTTGTATAGAGCTGGAAATGGTTGCAGAGTTTATTTTCAAGACATTTGTAATTATCTCTTGGTACTTTCTTCCAAAAAAAAATATTTGAGAGACATAAGTAATCCTAAAAAGAGCTTTTCGGTCGTCACGTCGACGCCTCCATAAAGTAAAACCAGCTGATCTTGATCTTTCATGTAATCTAGTAAAAGATTCGTTTCCTATATGTTGAGGTCCAATAGCTGATTATGTTAGCATTAACTCTTCAGAAACATCACTGCTATAATGAGTGAAAACACTCAATGGTATTTGTCCCTCAAGAGCATTAGCACCTCCAGTAGTTGGCTCCTTCCCATCATCTAGGCTTGATGTTGCACTAGAAAGGGATGAATTTCAGTTGTTCCTTTAAGTTGTTCATGACCATGATTTCTATTGATAATTTCTTTTATTGACTGTAATCCATGTCCAATTTCAATCAGAGATCCACTTCATGTGCTTGAGTTTCCTTGTTCTTCACTAACTTCAGAAGAAAACCCCATATGTCTATTCTTAGACACATGGTCATCTCTAGGAATTGAGAAGTGGCTTGATATATACTGTTAAGCTAGAATATTTCCCAAGGTGTCATCTGCATTGACTTGTTCAGATAAACAAGAATGCATATCATTATCCAACTCACTTTTTATTGGGCCTATTTGGAAGGTTTAGCTTTGATATGGAGTGCATGCTATAAGCTTTGTTGGTTCAGGTAATGGAATACTATTTTACTCGCACCAATTTGCAATCAATTCTTTTATAGTATAATTGGGAATCAAGTTAGTATTACTAAGGGTTTGACGAGTTTTAGGACATGTTGTCATACCCTAGTCAAGCCACTACTGAATATAAGTTCTCTCATATGTTTTTCCAGAAGCAACAATCACTGGGTCTAACATAAGCTGTAGCGAAAGAGGGCATCGAAAATCTGCAGGAATTGGTGCTCCTCCACTTTGGGATTGTTTAACTTCTAATAGGAGATCACACATTTGTGTGACTAAACCAATAATCTTATTAATATGCTCCTCTTCTTTCTTGTCCTTTTCAATGCGAACATATTCTTTTGACTCCTAGAAACCTGTCATTGGAATTCTTAAAAACAGAACTAGAAAACTTGAAAAAACCTAGGAAAAACTCTAAACTCTTCAACTTTAGTCTAAAACTGCTAAGACAAAAAAATTCAAATAAAATTAACTAACATACTAATTAATTAACAAACATTACTAACCGTAGTATTTTAAATATTACAAACATTTAACAACTTCACCTTAAGAACTTAAAATTACCTAATACACTAAATAATTAACTAACTAAATATTATAATAAAAATACCCAATACACTAAAAAATTAACAATATAACCATAATTTCATAAATTATATTAAAAATAATCTAAATACATCTACCCATAAAAAAAATTCGTTTACTTTCTAAAGGCCTAACTATCTTATTAAAAATACCTAGCATACTAAATATAATTCACCACATAAAAAAACCAACATTATCCAAACCCTAATCCATGTAATAAACACTAAATAAACAATTATTAATAAAAATTAATAGAGCTAGCTTACCTCGCTAAGACTTCAAAAGAATTCTCTCCAGACAATAGACTTGCTTCGAGGTCTGAAACTGTCCAGAACAAAATTACCACCATAGATTCAATTCCATCCTATAAAGAAAGAATTATCATCCATCAAAGAATTATCACCCATCAGAGAATATCCATCACGCTCCTTGCATTGGAGCTGGTACGATAACATGGGTGTTCAATTAAATTGCAGTGTCTTCAAGAAAATACCTCTAACGAAAGATAGCTAATAAAATGCTTCTAACAAAACATAGTTATTCAAATAAATTGCAATGTCTTGATGAAAATTTATGATGATTTTGTAGAAGTCTAGCTAGGAATCACAGCAATAACCAAAAATGCAAAAAAACAGAGAAAGAGTTTCAACTTTGATAGAGCAGTGAAGTTTAAGAAATTATCCAAGTTTCCTATGTAGCAGTGAACTAATTCAATCGCAAAAGAAACCCTTTTACTGTGCTTTTAATGTCGTTCTTCAACATTGTGTGATGCTTTCTTGGGACATAGAAGAAGAGTCGATTTGTTGGCAAACCAGAGTCTTGTGCTATTGATATTTTAAGTTGCTTGACTTTCTCCGCACTGTAATCAGCCCAGACGGGAGAATTATTTGAGCCATTCAGGCTGAATCCACCCTGTCAATAACCAGCATTATATTACTGCACATTCGGGAACGAACAATCCTAGGAAATGTCTCCATTACTAGAGAAATGTCTTCCCCAAAATTACCCACGATCATCCACAAGTCTGGCACCTGCTCATATTCTTCCCATATCTTGGACTGATGAGCCCTGTATCCACCCCCATAGGTTCGAGGAAAATCAGCTATATAAATATCATCTTTGAATTTATGGTGTGTGTAGTGAATCCCACACCTCTGACGTTATTGCCTAGTAATATTGAATTTATAAGAGTAGTCTTACAAACATTTTCGGGCCCTATAAAAGGTGCAAATTTCAAGCTTTCCAATAAACTGCTTGTTGTTATGACTTTATACATCAGAAATGCTCTTTTCTCTATCCCTAAAGTCCCTATGGTAGATCTTTCCTTCTCTTCATCGATTTTCCTTCTCTTGCTTGATTGTAAATTTATTTCTAGTAATAAGAAAAATCAGACTGTTCATCCTATAACTCTGTGCCACTGAGAAGACAATAAATAGTTCTCACAACATCTCTGTAATTTAGTATTCTGATGCTTCCATCAGAAACAAAAAAGAAACTTCCATGGAAAAACTTTTAGATGCATTCTGAGGCATTGCAAATTTATTTCTCGTAAGAAATTTAGTATTCTGAAATTCAGGGATGTTGAATATGTTCCTTACAGAAGTAATAAGATTCTTTTCAACCAATATCACTTCTAAAATTGCAATGATCTATGCATATTTACAGCTTAGGGGGCATCTATCCATGCTCCCTGTTAAGCCGAGTTTTTTTGGGGGGTGAATGAAAACCAACAAATTCACAGAAGGACATGGGACTCTAGAAATATTGGCAAATTGAAAATTTCTGCATATAATCCACACATCAACCTCATTTCTTGATATTCTTGGGAAGCAAAAAATCGAGAAGAGCTAGTTTCCAGAAAGAATATTAGTTTAAAAATTTCTGAAAATTCTCTCCAACTCTGTCATCTAGGAAGGACCTTCAAGAATTATATGATAAACTTGGGGTTCACGGTGCAAGTACCAGAACTTTAATTGTTCCTTGGCTATTATCATCTAGCACTGTAGGGCTCTCACTCTTCCAACAAACAATACTTATGAAACTTATGAAATGTGATGTTCCTTGGTGGATGCATTCAGTGACATTTTGAGAGCACCTTGTTTCTCTTGGTGCAATCAATTTTTTTTTAATTAACATTACATTCCCAATTTCTAAAAGCCAAAATAAACCCTATCATTCCACACCCATAACAGTCATCTTTTTCTTTCTTTCAACAATAAAAACACCTACATTGCTGAAATTCATGGCTATGCTTCAAAAGAATATTTTTTTCCAAACAAGGATCAAAATAGACATTATTAATCATTACATCTTTCCTCTTAACTTGTGCACAAATAAACATGTTCACGAATATTTAGAAAATATAAGAAAACAAATGCAAGAGGTAATAACGCATGTGTGGAAATGGAATGAACAAATGTTGCACGCTGCTTCATCTTGATGTTGCTTCCCTCTTATTTTCCCCTCCAAACCTTCTACCTCCTCTCCCCTCCCTCTGACTGGCAACAAATACAGTATTCGATGACTACAGAATTTGCACAGTGACTCTTGAAAACATGCAGAAACAAGGGTTTACTTTTGAAGTAATGCAAACACTGAACTCCAATGTATCGAGCAGATAACAATTGCGGAAGGATACCAACAAATGAGGTAACACATATGACAAATGCAAAAGCAGGATGGGGTAACTGATAGAAGTGGATAAATCTGAGTGAATAATCGAGGCTTCTAGAACTTGTACAATGTCTCTAAAGATATTGCAAAATCAGGAGTTTACTGTTTAGTAATATGAGCACTGCGGTACAATGTATAAATAAAACAATGATTGCAAAGGATACCAAAAAATGAGAGTGCAATTAAGGAATATAAAATATGGACAAATAGGGGATGACACCCAACTCAAGGTGTGAGGGGCTATAAAAAATATGAATCCATAATTTTGCTAAGAATATTATTATATCAGATTGGGCTTGTTGGAGGTATGCCAAAGACCGTTTTCCAGAAAAAGTAAGGGACTATCATCTCATTAGTAATGGTCTTGGTTTTTTTATATAAAAATAGGAATAGGAAGAGCCCATCGTCATATTGAACTGCAAAGGTGGAAGTCATCATCAAAATACAAACGCAAAACACAACAGGCATGACACTTAATCCCACACAATTAATTAGATATATCGATATGAGCTACAATGTGATAGATATAACAATCTACTTGCAAACCTTGCATTTAAATAGAAAGGCACTTGAGAGTCCTTAGAAAGTGGCAAGCAACTCAACCACAGTGTTAAGGGAAATCTCCCACAAGCAAATTTGGAAGTCTAATTCCCTTGTATAGATAGAACCTAGTTTTCACAAAAACCAGTAAGAGTGATTGCTAAGGACCAAAAACAAATCGAGGAACTCAACAATCAGATGGACAAGAGTATGCAACCGGAAAAAAACTCCAATGATAGGTCATTCCTCAATGTTGACTTCACATGGGAACTAAATTACATTGCACTACCTTGTGTAACCTGATAACCTGAGGAGGAAATATAACTGAATAGTGACATATGCAGCAATTCAAGTTAATCGAGCTTAAAAATCAATCGTATGAAACAGTTCAAGTTAATCCATCTTGGCATCCAAGTTAATCCATCTTGGCATCCTGACTTGACTAATCAAGCTAAGAGGAATCAAATATTAGGCAGATAGGTTCCACAGTAGGCTTTCTTTTCTAATCATAAGTCATCTTAGACTATTGTGTGTTCTAGAAACTAGAGCATCTCTCGGTGGGTTAGATCTACAACCATTTATTTAAATTTTAACTGTTTTCACTCGCACAAAAACACAAAATTTTGAATATCTCTAATACACGCAGTTTCTGAATTGATGAAAATGCCTGATTTCAGTGCATTTTTATTTGTTTACCTGAATAATTTATTCTACAAGGACTGCATATTTGTGCAACATATACATTTTGGAAAAATACCTTTCGAAGATAAAGATAGGAAGGGAAGATAGATTTATATTTTTATAGAAATAAAAGACTAACATATATGTAAAACCTATAAAACCAAGGAAAGAACAAATATAACAGGTCACTTTTACCTTCATTTAATTTAGTTGTGCAAGCTGAAGACAATCAGAAAATTGTTTTGTAAAGCTGGGAAAACTTAACAAGGGCTAAAGTATAAAGTTACCAATACCATTAAAACATTCATTTTCATGCAATGCATCTTTCTACCTTTTAAAATCCCTATGGTTCTTGTCTTGTATTTTTCTATGCAGCACAAACTGCATTTCTCATCTAAAAATAAAAAAAAAACAAAAGCAAGAGGTTCAAAAGAACCACTACAGAAACAACCCGTTACAACAAAAGACATCTACTTTTTCTCATCTTTTTCTGCCGCTGCAACCTTCTTCATCCGAAATCCAACCAACCACTCGTTCGTTCTTTCCACATGCAATTTGCGATACGCTTTGAAGTTTTTCATTTCATATGTAACCTTCATAATTTCGAATGATTGTTTTTCTTGACTAATTGGCATATATGTTCCTTGAACCTGAGTAGCTATAGCCAGCTCCTATGGACCAGAATCACCCTCTTGCACATAGATATGTGATAATTATTATGCCCAACCTAAATACCAAAACAACAGCCATCATAAAAGTGTTTCAAAATTAAAAATATGAAATCAAATCCAAACAAAAATCCTAGCTTAGGCTTGCGAGCACTCCTTGGGAAAACAACCAACTTCGCTTTGTATGTTTTCAGCCACTGAACATTGGTTTGAACACCCTCCAAGAAGGGATTTCTCTCGCGATGATCAACTGCAATACCTATTGTCGGTGCATATTTCTTAGTAATTCCTGCTTCTTGTAGAACAAGTTACAGTAACCATTTCTAAGAATAAAAATGAAAAACAATACCTATGTATATATCTCTTTAGCCACTATAGAACTATGGAATAATTCTATATCCAGTTAACTAAAATACAACCCACATCAATTCAAACACTTCAAAATTCTACCAAAATTGAGTTGAATTAAGATCTTACTAACAAATTTTCACTTCAGATTACAACAAGTTTTAAGAATTAGATATAATCCATCACTATCATATAACAGTTCTTATTAGTCTAGGATTATACAATTGTACTAGTTTGAAACTAATATGAAAGTTTCCTTTGAAAATGGACAAAATAACAGATCATTGCTAGTGCATTGTAAAGAACTTGTGAGAAAACAACAAAATTTTAACCTTCAATGGCCCTCCTAACAGGCCTGAACCAATTCTGAGCCATATGGTTGAATATATTAACTAAGCAAGTAACCTCACCTTCTATGAAAAGCTTCAAACAACATAGTTAGATATCAAAAATGAAGGGGATAAGTAAAAAGAACAAGAAGTTGCCGAACCTTAAAAAATGCTTCTTGATAACAAATATGATAAATGCCCATGTACAATGAAAACCATTCTAAAAGAATAATGAAACTGAAACATGCATGGTGCAATGATTCCTCACACCTATTGGAAGCAAGAGAAAATTAGGGTCACAAAGCAAGAAGCAGGAACGCAAAGCACCAATTTCCAAACAACTCCAAGAGTAAATTGTTCCAAGAGCTTTTTTATAGTACATATCTTTATATCTATTGATGCGCCTATATATTCAAAAAAATACATGCAGAATGGTGAATTAGTTGCAGAAAATAAGAAAGCAAAGATCTTTGTAGTAGATTAATGATAATCATTAAAGGATCAACCATTTAATAAAAAAATAACATCAAAGATATAGCAATTAAAACTCACTTCAACAGATAGCATTGGTAGCATTGGTCATCAACAAACTGTAAGAGATAACATCAACCATGAAATGAAATAGGGCATCATGACCAAATAGTTGTAATATGCAATCAATAGTTCAAACTTCAATTGTCATATAATAGGACATCATAACAAATAATTTTAAGTTCTCAAATATATATTCTAAACTAAAAAGACAAATAAATATACTATCTACTAAGCCGCCTCTTACTACAAGCAATTTCTAATTTCTTCTCGAGTGGCCTGATTCCAGGAGCACAAGGAATCATTAAAAGACAAATAAATATACTATCTACTAAGCCGCCTCTTACTGCAAGCAATTTCTAATTTCTTCTCGAGTGGCCTGATTCCAGGAGCACAAGGAATCATTTCAGGAGCACACAGAATCATTTGAAGAACACAAGAATTATTCTAGGAGCACACTCCTCTCCAAAGCTCCTCTCCAAAGATAGCTTCAAAAGCAGGAACATAGAAGAAGTTGGGGACAAAGATTCCCTAAAGCTAGGTGTTGGATGCATGCATTTCGACCATTTATAAAATACATTCTATGATACCCAAAGTTTATTCCAGCAAATTTCCCACTCACAAAGCACAATCTAATAAAAGAGCAATATTTATCTAACTCATCCCACTCGATATGTTGAAGATCATGAGAATATTTGATTTAAAACGCTCAAAGTGATGAAGAAGAGACCAAATGGCCACAAAAGACAAAGCCATAAAATAAATGATGTTAATTAATAGAAGATATAATAGTGTCTGGATAAACATAATGAGTAAAATTTGTGTCACAAAGATTAGCAAAGTTTATGTAAAAACAAAACGAAAATTTATTTAATCTTTACACTACAATTGAATATGGAAACTATAATCTCACCGGAAACTATAATCTCACCTTCAGCTCTTCAAGTGAAAATTCCCTCCCTTCACGAATATTCATGTTGTATTTTTTTGTTTGTCTATGTACAATTGGTCGAAGAGGGCCAGATGTGGGGCATGGAAAGATCTTCACAACGTTTTTTTGACGAGCTGCACATACATGGTCAAACACTTAGGTAAGAAGACAGCATTGAAGAGATAATGAACATGTTGGGTAAGGTATCATTTTCAACAGGAAAAAAATTTAAAAGTCGTGTTTTATGGCATTACCAATGCATCTCCTCATCTTTCGGGCATGCTGATTGAAACATGTCTTTACATAGTTTTGCCAGTGCTTCTTAAAATTCCCATTGGGAACAACATTGTTGTGCTTCACCATCACTTACCTGAAGCAGATGAAATTAAAATATATCTTTCGGGCATGCTGATTGAACCATGTCTTTACATAGTTTTGCCAGTGCTTCTTAAAATTCGCATTGGGAACAACATTGTTGTGCTTGACCATCACTTACCCGAAGCAGATGAAATTAAAATATATCTTTCCTTGAATTAAATAAAAAAAATCAATAAATGAGCATAATGATTCTGATAATGGTTTTCCAAATTTAAATGTGTGTCACCGACTCAACACAAATATGGAAGCTAATCATCAACCATTCTATGTCTATTCTATAGTAACCTGCAATTGTATTGATGTAACATTAAAAAGATATTTTTTACTAATATAACATTAACTTCGATATTCAGTATTTACTCTAAAGGAGCAGTATATGGAACGACCAAAACGCCTCGTAGTCGTCGTAATCTGACATATTAGTAATGGTTGAAACTATAATTTTTGTTCTTTAAATCATAATTCTGATCATTTGTGTGGTTTTAGAATCTGCCATTTAGTCTAAAATGACAATGGTTGATTGTTCAAATCATAAAATTGCAAAAAACTATAATTTTTAAGTCAAATTTTGATCGGTTTCAATGAAAAAATGACCGAAAAGTGGGGCGTTTTAGTTAGCCTTTATCCTATGCGTAACGGGAAACCATCTAGAACCAATGAAGGATCAACCCTTCGTTATTGGAGGGGTCATTGGGTGGGAATATACAATTGCTTAGAAACTTTGAGCTATCCTAGGGGATTGGATGATAAAAATAAACAGTTGATCAACAAGTCAATCGACTTTTGCATGATGGATGGTGAAAAAACGAGAGTTAGTGCTATTGCTTATCTAATTCTCCATAACCCAGCGTGAATTGACACCGTATATTCAAGGCCTTACACAAAATATGTGTACAATGTAGGGTCCTTTCAAGTATTAAGGTCATGCCGAGTAAGGCCTCGATCAACCCAGTAAAGTAACCTTTCAGTCAGGACCAAACCAGTAATATTTTATGGGAACACGTGTTTGGATTTTGGTTTCTAGTTTATTCATGTTTTGATGACATGGTGATCACACTGAAATTATTTTAAAAGCAAAAGTAGATAATATGTTCTCCGGTCATGATCTCATGAATATGTATGTTTTCTCTCTTTTGGATAAATGTCGAGGAGTGAATTTACATAACCATATTTGGAAACGTTGTTCTGAATCAGATTACTGCATCCTAGTTCTTTTTCTGGCATTCATCCAGAAAAGTGTTTCTAAAGGCCACTCTACCATTGTTACTTAAATTACAGGTTTTATTTGGTTTACTCTATGTTCTACAATGTATTCTATGAAGTGATTGTGTTAGGATAAGTCAAGCAAAATTGACTAGAATGCATGCGTTTTCGTACAGTTATTAAAGACCATCTATGCTGAGATTTTTATGGGAATTCCATCTAGAAAAAATATATAAAGTAATTTATTTAAATATATAGGGTTTGTAGGAACCATAATTTGACAGATGGATGGAATACAGAAGGCCAGTGCAATCTTCACTTCTATGAAAAAAAAATACTAAATTCCCCTATTACACGCGAGGATTTTAAGCAATTTTTCAAGATACAAAATTCAGAGTAAAGGGATCTTGGAATGGTTATAGGAAATATTTATGTGCAATTTGACAGTCAAAATCCAATCCTAACTAGAGGACAATTTAAGGATCATCAAGTTCAGCCTTGGGAGATGGAGCACCTGAAGCACATGTTAAGTGATTAGCCACAAGAAAACCCTACAAATTTCCCTTCACTCTGTCATTAGAAGCATAGAAAGGCATGCAACCAGTGATCACTAGGAGCTGAATAGAGTGGAATTTCCTTATTCCCCCCCAACCTTCAAATGGAATTGATGCTAAGAAATTAAAATGACAAAAAATATTTATTTTTGTGAATCCCCTAAGAACCTTCAAGCATGGTTAAACATTTTTAGACTCCATCGATTACTCAAGAAGCCACATACTGGCATAAACTAGCTTAACCAATGATCATGCATATGCAAATGATGACATGTAAGTTGTATATCCAACCTCAAAGTTTGGTGGAAGTACATGTGGAATTGGTTTGACCCATAGGGGTGGAACAACATTGTAGAACCAATTAATTTTCAAACAAATGTCAACAATAAATTTAATATAGAAGCATACCTCATGATTAAAAACGACAGTCACGGTTAACGATAGTAGAAGAAACAAACTTGACATGCCAAAGCAGAAAACAATAAATATTTCTCTTCGACGATCAATTTTTTCTATAAACTTAGTGATTGGCATGTCTTCCTTCTTATTCCCAAGTTGATCTAGCCATGCATTAACCCATTATCTCCTCTTCCACATTCTCCTCTCGCACGGTGTCGTGGTTTCCTAATAGCTCGATCCTCTGCATCGCATCGCCAGGGCCAGCTTTGACCTTCAATGAATCCAGTATTGCTAGATGTGAATTTCTGCAAGAATAGAGTATTTTGATACATTCAAAACATGAATTGAAGCCTATCCATGGCTCAACAATGTCTTGTTGGCATTCATAATATGTTTGATAAAGGTCCCTAGATTTTGTGTCATTCCGACAAAGAGAGGAAACCAAATCAAGTGAAATTAAGTGCCAAACTGAACAATTGAAACACTTCAAAATGCTGAGAGAATAAAAATTGCAGACTAGTTGTGCCCCAAAAATAACATAGCTAACACCATGAAAAACCTTTATGCCCAATTCCAAATCCAACTCCAATAGTCATGGTTATGGAACTGCTGATCCAGTTTACCTCTCTCGCTGCATATACAGAACACTGTTGATCTTGTTTACCGCTCTCACTGCATATCTAGAACACTTTCCCTCGGTTTCGTTTTCGGTGCAGGTCTCACGGGCTACTTCCCATACCTCTATATGTGCATCAAAGAGTACACAGAATGAAAAATAACATGTGTAAGGGTGTTAAATTATATATTTTTTTTATTTTAAAATTATTTAAAATTACTTTTTAATCTGACAGTTAAGATCTGAAAGGGAGGGAATTATGTCCCATCATTATTCTGTTCAACCAATGAAAAAATAGGATTAACAAATTTTAAATATTCAAAAAAATATTTTCAACTTTACAAATATTTTATTTAATATTTTAATTTTTAAAACTATAGAAAACCTTTTAAAAGAACAAACAAACTAATTAAAACTGAATGCACATTTTAACCAGGTGAAAAGTATGGTAGGAGGGACTAATAATCTAACCTAAATGAAGGATAAAGAAATTTGAAGAAAATAACAAAAATGATACCAAATAAAATTGACTAGCTTGTAGGATTAGTTAGGACTGTTTAAGGTAGGACTGTTCAAGGTTGCCAAGAATTAAAATTTCAACAAGCCTGTTGTTTGAAGATCAAAGGAGCTCAATTATGTAATGATGCTTGGACATGAAGTTATCAGACCAAAAAATCATCTTTTGGAATTCTGGTTGCCTCAGAATACCTAGAAATACCCCCTGATGATACCTTCTGAGAGTATTGAATTTGTTGATTTGAGAAGTTTGATCACAAGGGTAAGACTGCCTAGACTTATTGAAAACTACCCAGCATTGCTTCTTTTTATTTCTATATTCATAAAATGACTTATTCCTACTGATGGGTATGCTACAGGTCGCTGTCATGTTGCTGCAGGGGACTATTGTATTTCCTGGAACTACTGCAAAATGCCCAGAACACCTCAAATTTTTCTCAGAATAGGAAAGGATGCCAACTACTTCTTAGTGACACCTATGTGAAAATGGGTGTAACAGACCTAGTGACCATTTTAATTCTTGGGAGGGTATCTTGTATTCTTCCATTGTCTATATCTCTACCCAAAGCCTCTACCATAGTGATGTATAAGAAGGGGAAGAAGAGACATCCTTGTCTTATACCCTTGGATGCACTAAAACCCATCATTCTTGTCATTTAGAAGGGGGAAATCCAAAGAAAATATGTGCAAGGTTTGAGACAACTAAGAATGCTTTTAGAGATTATAGCTTTGAGAATGAATGAGGTGATTGCCACATCAAAAGCATTTGACATATCTAGCTTAATTATAATGTTTTTCCAATGGGGTTTCCTAGAAGAGTGGAGAGCTTCTTGAGTTGATTAGGGACAAAAATTCCTTGTTCACTAGAAATAAGATTTGGTATTAATGCACTAATCCTCCTTGCTATTACATTGGAGCAAACATTAAAGGATACTTTACAAAAGAAATGGGTTGGAATCTGAAAAAAATCATTTGGATAATTTCTGGGATTAAAGTTAGGAAGGTGGAGTTAATAACTTAATTCTACCACTAACCTTCTGAGTGGATCTAGATTCCTCAACCATTTTGACAAGGTCCCTTATAAACATGTGCTAAAACCTTTGATAAAATCTTGTTGGAAATCTATCTCGACTAGGAGATTTATCCTCGTGGACCGAGAAGATGATTTTATTCACTTCCTCCTCTTTAACTGGGTTGAAAATCTCCCCATTTTCCCTTTCTGTAATAATATTAAGAATATAAGGCACAAAGTTGTTCCTCATGCCTGCTCGCATTAGGTTCAGTCATAAGACCCATGAAATATTCTAATACCTGATTGAATATTTGAAAAAAGTCAGTGGTTTTATCTCCACTCAGCTTCAGATGTTAGGAGAGATGGTCCCAATGTAATTTGATAGACATACAACATTTGTTTCACAGCCCCTATATCTACTATCTTTGTACATGTCTCTCCTAGATTGGCTCTCCCTCTTCGGAGTTCAATATCTAGTTTTCAGCCATACTTTCTTTCTACATTTCATTTTTATAGGATTCGCCTAGGTGCTCTTGATTTTTATTAACATATTAATACCGAATAGTCCCATTGACCTACTTTTCTGTTCATTCCTTGGAAATTAATAAAATTATCTTATCTTATCTTTATCTCCATTCTGAAGGAATTTTTTAAGAATTTGAATTTGTAATTATCCTTTTATTTTTTATTTGAAAGAAAATTGTATTTGTTCTCCATATTTGAATTTTAAGCTATACAAACTTGAAGTTCAATCTCCAATATTCTTCCTACAGTTGAGTTTTACAAGACGTTAGCTTGCTTCTCTTTTCTCTTTTGGGAGGTGGTTGGCATAACCTGTTTCATCAATCCGGGCTTGGGTAAGAGCCAGTTTTTCTTCTCATACCTTCCTTGCAAGCCTTAGTATTTGGAGAATTGTAATTGACCTACTCTTTGAATCAGTCAAGAAGGTGCATTCAAGTCTTCAAACCCTTCATATTCAGTCCAGACTGAGTTAAATATAATAGGGATGGGATCATATTCATTGGGTTTGTTATATCCAAGGAGATGGTTATATGATCCGAAAGAGTTAAAGGAATAATTGAAGAAGAGAGGGTCAAACCATCATTGAGGAAGGAATCTTTGAACAAGGAAATGATTTGATCCCTTTGTTATGAAGCCTTTCCAGTTCTGTAGTTCATCCAGGTGTACTACTACTTACCCCTTCTCGGTTTGATGTCAAAGAAACCAAATTTGTTATAATGTCCTCTACCTGTTTTTTGCATCGACCAAGAATAAGAGAACCACCTCTTTTCTCTTTACTATTTAGGATGAGGTTAAAATCTCATGCTAAGATTCCACTCTTAGAAGGTGATGAAGTGAGAGAATAAAAAATGGAGATCCAACATTTCTTTTTTCTTTTTTCATTGCATTGCATGCGGCTTACACACAAAACAATTGAAATGATTGGTTGGTATGGATTATTTCACAAGTCAGTTAGATCTAGTGATCCAATTTTAAATCATTATCTGTGTGGATAATGGTTGGGTCCCATAGGATTGCTAGTCCTCTAATGAAATCTATGACCTCCTTCACAAACCTTATCAATTTTTTTCCAAGTCCCTATATTTACTGATGCAAAAAACTTGGCTTTAAGCTTTGTTTCTTGCAGCAGAACCATGAAATATTTTCAGACAACAAGTTTAGAGAATTTATTTTATTAGGGATACAACATCCATATAGTTCAAAGATAATAACTTCATACTTTATTTGTTTTTGGTTTTTCCCCTGAAGAAAAGACCTCGATTATGGTAGATTGCACTGCCAACAACTTATTGCTGGTTGCTTCCTCTTTTATAGCATCCTTGTGAGCTTTCCATCCTTCTCTTTTTTTTTGTCTCTCCTTGGGGGAAAGAGGAGGCCAATACTCATCTTAGTGTGGTGAATAGGGAAGTGGGATTGGTGGTGGGGAGGTCCCATATTTTCACTCCTTGTTCAACAATATTCATTGTAGATTCATGAAGACATGAATATGAGGCTATAGGAGATGTTCCTGCAGTTTTAGTAGTTTCTAGATGAGGGATTTCCCCATCTTTAGGGGGCTGTTGTTTTTTTTGTTGAGTGTGTCATTGCTTCATTTTACTCTTTTGTGGTTTGCAACCTTCTTGAATCCATCCTGTTAATGGAGAGTATTTTTGGGGAAATCCTTCACAAAATTACCGTAGTCATGGCAGAAGTTGCATTTGAACAGTATTTGTTCATAGTCTAATTTTTGGACATAATTTGATCTTTTAGTTGTATATCTAGTTACTTTTGAAGGTCGTTTTCTAGTTCAAACTTGATACAAATTCTTGCACTTGTGTATACTGTTGCTTAGGTTGTGGTTTCTATATACCTTCACAACATGTTCCAGTATTAGCTAATGTTAACAGTTATATCGTCTCACATCATCCAAGGCAAAAAATGTAGGAAAACCCAAACCTTTTATTGGAACCTCATATTCTGGATCAAAGTTGAACGACGAGTTGTTTAGGTTCAACTTATTCAAACCTAAGAACCATGAACCTCTCCATATGATTTTAACAAAGCAGGATGCTGGTCCATTCCTAGATGACTTTCTTTTGAGTAGTTGCATCAGGTAACACCTTAATGAGGGTATGTCCTGCCAAAAATGAGGGATAGATAGTACAAAAGAGGAGAGCTAAGGTTTCAAAAATAACACAGTTGGAACTCATTTAATTTAAGAACTAATGAAATTTACCTAGGTCTTCTCTATTTCTTTGTACCTTGAATTAAAAATATTAACGATCATGCTAATACAACACTGCCTTTTACATATATTGACAGAAAACTACACATGCATAACTTGCTCATATGATATTATACCCATTCTTGAAAAAATCGTCATCAACAAAAAAAATTATGGGTAATGTAACCGATAAACGGATAATGGAGCTCAAGAGCGAGATTGGACCTATTTGTTTCCACAACTTCTTGAACGAATATACTAAACTACTTATTTGACTATAGATTACACAACGTTTTTTCTTTTGAAATGGACTCGTAGTAAACCCTAGTAATGTAAGTTATTCGAGGGGGGGGTACTTTGTTTAGCAATAGTGAGGCTCACTTGGATTCCCTGAAACTCTACCCATATTTGAAAATTGAAATCTCTCACTACTTGAGGCTATTCTTTGGAGGTCAAAAAAACACCCAGAAGTACATAATGATGCTTGGACTAAAACAGTCAGAAAAAATAATAATCTTATGAAATTTTGTTTGCCTAAAAATGCTTAGAAATAGCCCCATTGCTTGTGATTGAGCAGATATGGAGACCAGTTTTATAGTGTAAGCACCTTACATTCTTATCTCAGACCACAACATATTTGAGCATCAATCTCGGCCTTTCTTGTACTTGTGTAGGTTGCAAATCTAGTAGGTTGTATTCCTTAGTTCCGACACACTTCAGACTTCTTCCCCAATTTAGAGAATGAGTTGCTGTGCCCTTTCCCTCAGTTTCAACCAATGTGAAGATGGTGCTAGATTTGGCAGTATTTTCCCTATTTTTGGAATATTTGAAATGGAACCCAGTTTGGAGAATGAGTTGTTGCGCCCTTTCCCTCAGTCTCAACAAATGGGAAGATGATGCTATATTTGGCGGTATTTTTCATCGTTTTGGAATATTTGAAATGGAAACGAGTAACATATATCGCATCCTTTGGATCACTCAATAGTAATCTCTTAGATAAACTCAACATTAGGTTAACAAATTAACAGCGTGACATAATCAAGCAACGTTCAAAATATTTAAAAAAAATTATGCTATTTTTCAACAAAATCTATATCGAATAAAGAAAATTTATGTTATTTTTCAATAATATTCATATCAAATAATAGTAACTCATGAAGGATATTTGGATTTCATACTAATTATATTGTATATTTTTGTCTTTATGGTGAAATGTTTCTGGTATCATTTCTCATTTTGAAAATGGTAATTTGGAGAAATGGTGTAGTTGTTGTTTTAGCAACTTAACCAAGTGGGTGGGTATCAAGTGATGTTCACAATCTTCACAAAAATAATCAATTTAAATATTTGATATTGTGATCTTGGTTTAGATATTTGAGTAATCTCTTCCTTACTACACAATAGTCAACCATTGGAGCTAACTCCACCTTAGGTCCAATTTTAATTAAATTGATATTCATTAATGTAAATAATCAGATCAATTTTGATATTTATAAAAAGATAACCTATCTATTTGTTTTCTGTTTAGTTAACCATTGGATAATGGATGATATACTCTTATACTTATCAAATCATATCCATACGCTCCATCATAATTATTGTAATGCATCATCGTCATGTTGTTAGGGACAATCATATGCCATAAGAGCAATTTAGGTGACATTAAGGTAATTTACCCCTCGTTAGGATTAATAATGATCCAAAAGTGCCACGATTACGATCATTTAGGTGCCACTATGATAAAAAAAGATCCAAAAGTGATATCACTTGAATCATGATCATTGACATTGACATTGATATATCTGACATTATGTTAGACGTTTCTCGAACAAAATTCCTAGCTCTAAACCTAGTGCAATTCCTAGTGTAGTTCCTTTCGAAATTTCTGGCATTATTCTAAGTGCTATACCTGGATCTACACCTGGCGCTATGTTGGATGTTTTTCCTACCGTAATTCATGGCACAATTCCTATTGCTAACCCTAGATTAATATATGGTGCTATGTTAATTAGGACATTTTTTGGGAGGCTATTCTTGGCATTATATGGGATGCTTTTGTGGACGCTAATTGGGACATTAATTGGGATTCTAATTGGGATGTTAATTGGGATGATAATTGTGATGTAAATTGGGATGTTAATTGGGATGCCAATTAGCGTCCAAAATAACACCAACTTTTAAAAAGGGACAATAATTGGGATGCTAATTGGGATGCTAATTGGGACACTAATTGGGATTCTAATTGGCATATTAATTGGGATGCTAATTGGGACGTTAATTTTTATGCTAATTAGCATCCAAAATAGAGCCAACTTTTAAAATGGGACACTAATTGGGATGCTAATTGGGATGCTATTTGGGACACTAATTGGGATTCTAATTGGGATGTTAATTGAGATGCTAATTAGGACACTAATTGAGATGCTAATTAGCGTCCAAAATAGCACCAACTTTTAAAAAGGGATGATAATTGGGATGCTAAATGGGATGTTAATTGGGACATTATTTGGGACTCTACTTGGGACTCTAATTGGGACGCTAATTAGGAAGATAATTAGCGTCTAAAATAGCGCCAACTTTTAAAAAGGGACACAAAAAATGGCATCAAAAGTGCCATCCCATTGAAAAGCATCCACTTTGTCCAAAAAATGATGAGAATACACTAAAAGTGATAGTGGACGCTAAAAAGCAAGCTAAAAAAGACGTTAATCACACATTAGAGGAAATTTGGGGTCTAAAATGGGCCTTATAAGAAAACACACCAACAATAAGTTCTTGTGAGCTGGAATTCAAGAACCAATAGAATTCCAATAAAATGAGTCAACCATAATGGTTGAATTGACATATTTGTCATAAAAAAAACTACTTTTTTGTTCGTATTTTCGACATATATCCATGTGTTTTTACTCAAATTTCGATCGGGAGAGCTCATTGGATGAGGAATTTGATTCCGCATCCAACGGGTACCCACACTGCATACTTTTGATGGACCCCGCTACCCCAAAAACAAGAAATACCTGAAAAAAATGTGATGATGAACGTAAAGCTACAACCAAATCCTTGATGTTGCCACATTTGTATTCCACAATGGAATTACAACACACCACACTCACACAAATATCTCTTGCACACAAAACTCACTCAAACTTTCCTCTATACAAGACTTCAATCCAATAGCATAAGGATGCTCTCTTTGGTCCGTCTTCACTCCCTCCATGAAGGATTCATTTATAGGATAAATGAGATGATATTCTTTAGGAAATGGATAGGAGATCATCCCTATGGGTGAGGAATATGAATTCCAACTCTCCCTAGCTAATAGGAACCACTTCCATGAGGGGTTTCTCTGAAAGCTTCTCGAATGTTATTTTTTCTTCTTTTAATCCTATCAGCACTTTTTGCTCAAATGGGAAAGGTGTCGACGCTTCTTTCTCAAAGGTAAAGAGCACCGACAGTACCTAATGTCAATGGAAAAAAGGTGTTGATGCTTTTCCTTAAGAGGGTAAGTGCACCGGTCTTCTCAAAGGTTGAAAAACGTCACCACAAGAATATCTGACCAAGTTCTCTAAAGGGTGCTCAGGAATCAGTGGATATTTTAGGTGTAACATAATTCCCCCCAAAGTATGAATCTAGAAGGATTTGATAGGTAAAATACTTCGCTAGATATCGATCTGGTAATAGAAGAAACGAGAGATGAAATCACAACTAACATAAGACCAACAATTGACCTATTTGAGTCAATCATGGTTGCGGACCAATACACTGTAGATCCATGAAGATGACCATGTCATGGATACCAAAAATACACTGTAGGTCCATGATCAATGATATAGAAAGCAGAACATGGGTACAGAACATACAAAGCATATCCATGTTAACCAAAATCAATACTTAACACAACCACCAAACATACAATGTGGATATGTGTAACGTCCCCAACCCTCCGATCAGGAAAGAGGACACTACTAAACACCAAACATCCAAGCATCTAGCCCCATGAACATGAACATACATACATATAATGCTGAAGTAAGAAAGTTAAAAACATAAAACATACTACGGAGCATGATCTTTCATATACACAATGAAAGCAAAACATCTCAATCAGCATTCAACATGTACATCATCAGTCATCAATAATAAATATGATTGCAGACACACGTTAGGAAAGAATACTTATCTTCTAAAGAACTTTTCCTACAACCAGCTACATCGCTGCAACATTCCACCCAACCATAGGCCTGCGTGCTCTTTAATCTCTCAGCAACACTTCCAACCCCGAGCCAGGCATGATTCCTCGAGGAATAAGGAACTAGCAGGCTTACACATAGCCAAGGATAACAACACCACAAGGGTACACAGTTCAGCCAAGCCAACACAGTTGGGTTTGTCAGGCCTTCCAGGAGCTGGGAAAGGCTAAATGCTAAGCTGGTGAGCCCATTGAAGAGCTACAGACACCGACCCCAGAACCAGCCTGGCTTCTAGAACACCCACACACACACACCACAAGGAAACCAGTCCTTTCTCTGCAACGCATTCCCTCAAACCCTGATCTCCCTTCTAGTGCTATTCAGGGGTTGTGGAGAAGAAAGCCATCCCACTAGCTCTGTCTGTGTGGTTCCTAACCCACCCAGTTTATCAAGTACATTAGGCCCTCATCCACCACTCCAATTCAGTCCGAGGAAAAAACCACTACGTGCATACAAAAAACTAGCTATTAAAACATTAACAGGGGAAAAGAAACTCCCTGGATCGTTCTTGGCCCTATCGTGGCCAAAATGATCCCACAGTAGCCTACAACAACCAAATCACAAGGGAAAAACGCAGCCAACAAATGTGGGAAAACAACAACCAACGAGAAACTAGAGAAAATTACAGCAACCCAGTATGTAGGGGAAAAGCATATATCCCACACCATCTGCTAAATTCGTATGGGAAGACACCCCCAGCAGAAAAATGTAATGACATCCCAAAAACTGTTTCCCTTCCAGTGTTGTGTGAGCCCAAAACAAAGAGAATCCTTTGCATGAGGAACAGAGTGTCTCTGCTTGCCTGAGGATGGACGATGGGGAAGACCAATAGGCATGTGAGGAAACTGAGCATTTTTTAGTGAGAAGAATGGCGTTCTCGAGAGAGTGAAATCGTGTGTGAAAAATGGGGATAATGGGCGTAGTGGTCTTCCTACCAGCAGAAGGGTCAGCCTGGTGGGGTGTGCATGCGGGCAAGGATTGACAGTCCTGCCACACTCCACTACCAGCAATAATTTCCCCAACTAATCAATAGAACATTTAAGGTGGTGGTTGGATGAGATAAGGGAAGGTGACACATGGTGTTTCCCCCATGGGTTCAAGGTTTAACATCCCCACCCTTAACCTTAGGAAATAATGCCCCTTCTCAATATGGTTGTAGTGAACATAGCTGGTTGGGTTCATTTAATTAAAATGCACGTTTACATGATTCCACAATTTAATACGTGTTGTATGTCTCGATATACCATTGGTGACAACTCCAATCCGAAACATAATATAACCAAATCAATGGTGGGGCCTTGGCCTTTAGCTCCGCACCATGATTATTTACAATGTATATATATATCATGTATATTTAATGCATCGAGGTCAAAACTGGGGTGTTACATTCCCGTCCCCTTTAAATAGCATTGTCCTTAGTGCTTTACAAAATTTGAACAAAATGCTACACTGGTACTACCTCAGTTTTCCGCATAATTGAAAAAAAATGGATGTGCCAATCGCATGGCATCCTCCAGCTCCCACGTAGCCTCTTCGGGTCTGTAGTGCTCCCATTGCACCTTTACCTGCCCTATGTCTCGGTTCCGGAGCATTGTGACTTTCCTGTCGAGGATGTGAATTGGCTCGATTTGGAACTCTCCCTTGGGTTCCACCTGAATCACATCCCAATTTATCACATGGTTAGGATCATGTACATATTTCTTAAGAAAGGAAACATGAAAAACATTATGAGCTCTAGTACTAGCAAGTAATGCAAGTATATATGCAATAGGCCCTATTCGTTCAAGCACTTCAAACGACCCACAATATCTTAGTGACAGCTTGGTACAACTTCCAAGCTTTAAGGAACTCTTCCATTCCCTCACTCTGAGGTAAAAATGATCCCCAACGATGAACTCCCTATTTACCATATGCTTATCTGCATAGATTTTCTATCTGTCCTCCGCTGCTTTCAGATTCTGTCTGATCTTTACAACCTCTTGCTCCATTTCCTTGAGCAACTCTGGTCCAAGTACAACTCTATTCATTGGGTTATCCCAAGTCACTGGTGTCCTACACCTGCTTCCATATAAAGCTTCATACGGACTCATCCCCAAGGATGCTTGTTATCCATTGTTATAAGCAAACTCTACCAAGTGTAAGTAATGTTCCCACTTGGTTGGTTTGTGCATCACATACATGCGAAGCATATCTTCAAGCACCTGATTAAATCTCTCTGTCTACCCATCTATCTGAGGGTGGTAGGCAATTCTAAAGTTTAGCTTTGTACCCAAATCTGCAAACAACCCCTTCCAAAAATTTGAAGTGAACTTGACATCTATGTCAAAAACTATTGCCTTTGGTAATCCATGCAATTTGAAAATCTCCTTCATGAAGATCTTTGCAATGTAATCAATCTTATGCGTAGACTTCATCGGTATAAAATATGCTGCCTTTGTCAACTTGTTTACCACAACCATGATGGAATCATGTTGTCTCCAAGTCATCGAAAATCTTGTAATAAAATCCATGGAAATAACTTCCCATTTCCATTCCGGAACTGGCAAAGGCTGCAACAAATCTGCTAGATGTTAATGCTCAACCTTTACCTGTTGACATTTCATGCACCTTGAAATGTATTTAGCCATGTCCTTTTTCATTCTTGGCCAAAAGTACTTCTTTCTAGCTATAGCAATCGATTTCTGATATCATGGGTGACCATAATATGGAACCTGATGGATTTCATCCATAACAACTCTTCTAAAATCTGCTACATTTGGAATATAAATTCTTCCTTTGTAAGTAAGAAGTCCATCTTCTTCCAATTTATATCCCTCATACTTCTTCTCAAGACTTCGGTGCTGCAATTTGTCTGTCACTAGCTCAGACAATTCATCTCCAGCAGTACAATTAACAATCTGCTGCCTCAAATCTGATTGGCAAATACTAAGAGATGCCACATGCATTTCCTGCATCTTCCTACTGAGTGCATGAGCTACCTTATTCTCTTTTCCCTTTATGTGCTTGATTTCAAAATCAAACTCACATAAAAATTCCAGCCATCTTGCTTGCCTAACATTCAAAGTAAGTTGATCAAATAGATATTTCAAAACACAATGGTCCATCCTCAGTTCAAATATCCTACCCATCAAGTAATGCCTCCACATCTTGAGAGCATGTACTATAGTTGCAAGCTCTAGATCATTAGTGGTATAGTTATTCTCATGCTCCTTCATCTTTCTTGACTCATAACATATCACGTGGTTGTCTTGCATAAGGACTCCTCCCAGCCTTTGCCCGCATGCATTGGTACATACCAAAAAATAATTCTCTAGATCTACAACATTCAACACTGGTGCACTGGTGAGAAGATTCTTCAACCGCTGGAAGCTCTCTTCACACTTTGAAGTCCATTCGAACTTTACCCCCTTCTTTTTCAAAGAAGTGATGGCATGTGCAAATTTGGAAAATGCCTCAATGAATCTTCTGTAGTATCCTACAAGCCCCATAAAAGGTCTTACATCTATCACATTTCTTGGAGTAGGCCAGTTCATAATGGCTTCAATCTTCCCAGGGTCCACAGATATACCCTCTTCTGAGATAATGTGGCCCAAATACTGAATTCTATCTCTATAGAAGTCACACTCGCCCAGTTTTGCATACAGCTGATGCTCCCTGAGCAATTGCAATGTCAATCTCAAATGCTCTTCATGTTCTTCCTCATTCTTATAATAAACAAGAATATCATTAAGGAAAACAAGAACAAACTTGTCCAAATACCTGGTAAAGACACTATTCATAAGGCACATAAATGTAGTTGGTGCATTTGTGAGGCCAAATGGTACCACTACAAACTCATAATGTCCATACCTTGTCCTGAAGGATGTCTCATGAATGTCTTCATCCTTGATTCTCACCTGATGGTAACCAGACCTCAAGTCAATCTTGGAAAATACCCTTGCTCCTCTCATTTGATCAAAGAGGTCATCAATCCTAGGAAAAGGATATTTATTCTTCACAGTAACCTTGTTCAACTTTCTATAATCAATACATAACCAAATTGTACCATCATTCTTCTTCACAAACAGAACTGGTGCTCCCCAAGGAGACACACTCGGCCTGATATACTTCTTTTCCAACAACTCTTGCAGATGCATCTTCAACTCTAGCATCTCCGGTGTACTCATCCTGTAGGGTGTCTTAAACACTGGTGCCACTCCTGACACAAGTTCAATGGTGAAATCAATGTCCCTTTTTGGAGGAATTCCTAGAATCTCATCAGGAAACACATCCTCAAATCCCTGTAACACATGATAGTCCTCCAACCTAGTATTTTCATTTCCTGTTGGTTCCAGAATATGAGCTGCATACAAATGGAAACCCTTTCTACAGAACTTCTTCAACTGCATTACTGAAACCTGTCTTACTGAAATAACCTTCGGAATACCTATCACAACTAGTGGATTTCCTTCTTCATCCATGCATTCAAAAGTCTTATTGTAATAGTCAAGCTTCACTCTATGAGCTTCTAACCAATCCATTCCAATGAGAACATCATAGGAACCAAGCGGTAGAACATTCACATCTACACAAGTGACCAATCCATTCATGACCAATGGACATTTTTCTACCACTTCACTAACTTTTCTCTTAGTTCCAGTGGCTAGCTGAACTAACCAAGATTTCCTATGCCTTGCTTTCTTAAAAGCACAATTCTCCACTACTATAGGAGTAATGTAACTGTGAGTAGAACAGGGGTCAATCAAAATAGAAATAGATTGTTCAACAATCTTACCTACAACTTCAACCACAGTTGAGTGATGATCTTCCTGGCGGTCCTCCAGTGCTGCATAAATTCTAAGGACTACACTTACTACTTGACCCACTATTTCTGCTTCTTGAATGTTATAAGCTGGTCTTGCACTTTCATTCTCGAGCGGACAATATCTGTGCAAGTGGGGTCCTTCACATTTCCAACCTTTGAGTGGACCTTTATTCTATTGTGTTTCTTTAGGATTTCCACTTGTCACTCCAACTGGCTTACTTACAGCTTGGGATGGATGTTTCTACTGATCCTTGAAGTTAGAAGGTTTGAAACCTTTCTTTCTTTGGTCAAACTTCTCATTCTTCTTGTCCTTCCAGGCCTTATGGTAATCAAGTTTACTTTTTCTTTTCTCATAGCAATACTTAGCCTTCCTTATCGCTTCTTCAAGGGTTCTAGGTTCATAAAAATCAATTCTATCTTTGTAAGACTGAGGCAATCCGCTCAGAAACCACTGGACCTTCACTTTTTCATCTCTGATGTACCAGACATACCTCAATAATTTCAAGAACTTATTTTCATATTCATCCATGGTCTACTGTCCCAATATCAGCTCATGGAACTCCTTAATCTTGTATCTCTCGCACGCTCGTAGGAATCCCGAGCATCATACCCATCATGGGTTCTCATGACTGAACCACCCCTGCTTTACCACACCGTTCTATCTGGAATACTACCCTTGGAGGTGTCTATAATTCTACAAATGTGTTAGCAGCAAACTGTTAGATGCATATCATTAATATAAATCAGAATTACTTACCTTCTTCTTCTGGAAATTTATAAAATAACAATTTTGCTAAAACAAAAAAATTCTCTCTTCTTGTTTAGCCCTATAATCCACTGGTAGTCTGCTGAAAATTCACTGAAAAACAGCTGGAAACTGCTAAGAAAATCACTTTGAAAACACCAAATTTGTTTGTCCCTATCAGGTATCTTCCCCACTAACTTTCTAGTGTTTCGACAACTAGATCCACTAACATTCTTCGTGGCTCATCGGTGGTCGGGCGCACTATGCATTGGGTATCTAGTTCTCGCGGCTTCCGTAACGGTGGCCAACAAACTTCCTGTGAGTTCTGCGGACCCTTCATCGGCCGTCGAAAGCACTGATCACTGTGCATCGGCGATGTAAGGTGAAACACTTCTGATGCATCGACGATCGGATACATTATTCCATCGGGCAATTAGTCTCTTAGGCGGCCACAACGGCAGTCGGAAAACTAACTGTATCTTCCATGGCCATAACTTGTCGGTGATCAGAACCTCTCGTCTCTGCGGCATCGGGTGGATAGTTAACTAGGCAGCTGTAACTGTAGGTGGTAATCCCACTGGAGTTTCCGTAGACCTTACTACCCCATCGACGGTCAGAAGGACTAACCTCTGCGCATTGGCGATGAAATCAACTATCTTTCGCTGATCGCCGATGGGTTTTGACACTTATATAAATTTTCAAAAAATAAAATAAAAAAATTCCTCTTTACATCGATTCCTCTTTCAACCAATAATCATCGATCTACTTCACTAGACCTCAGCAGTTTCATCTTCTATCCATCGGTGACCCCATCCTCTAGCCATCGACGATCCCAACAACTAAACATCTATGATCACTGATGATCTCATGGATTAGAAAATTTCAAAAAAATTTCTACTTTGCCTTCATGTCGCATCGACGGTCGGAACAAATTTCCTCTGCAGCATCGACGGTCGGGGACTCTATCCATTGGAAGGATAGTCCACTAGCCAGCCGCAACGGTGGATGCATAAACAGTTAATCCCTTCCGATGTTCATTGACAATTTCATCATCTAAGCATCAGCGACTCAATTAACTAATCATCACCAATTGCTGATGTTTTTATGACTTAGAAAATTTTCAAAAATTTTTCTTTAACTTTTCTACCACTTTATCGGCTCAACCGTCTCCTATTCTTCACCGATTGTTGACAGTCAAACATCAGAGTTTCTTGCCGCTAAGTGGAGCGCGCATTTTAGTGGTTTTTAGCTGATCTCCGTTGAAACTATGGCTCCCTCATCCTCTATCCTTTGCCAACATTCGACGAACCTTAGCGAAATTTTTGCAAAATTCTCTGCCTGCCATCCCCATCGGATGGTCTTTAAACTAATTCTTTTGCTGCATCGGAAGAACTTCTCACTGATTTTTCTGATGGGCCGATGTTTCCAGCACTTAAGCAAAAATTTATTTTTTTGAAGTTTAGAGTTTTCCGAATTTCTTCTGGACAGTAGGCAACCTGCCTCTATTAATTGATCTTTCATGGCCCATTCAGGCCCATGCTACAACTAGTGCTCTGATACCATACTATAACGTCTTCGACCCTCCAACTGAGCAAGAGTACGCTACTAAACACCAAACATTCGGTCATCTAGCCCCATGAACATGAACATACATACATATAATGCTGAAGCAAGAAAGTTAAAAACATAAAACATACTATGGAGCATGATCGTTCATATACACAATGGAAGCAAAACATCTCAATCAGCATTCAACATGTACATCATCATTCATCAATAATAAATATGATTGTAGACACAATTTAGGCAATAATACTTATCTTATAAAGAATTTGTCCTGCAACCAGCTACGTCGTTGCAACGTTCCACCCAAGCATAGGCCTGTGTGCTCTTTAATCTCTCAGCACCGCTTCCACCCCCGAGTCGGGCATGATTCCCTAAGGAATAAGGAACTAGCAGGCTTACACATAGCCAAGGATAACAACCCCGCAAGGGTACACAGTTCAGCCAAGCCAACACAATTTGGTTTACCAAGCCTTCCAGGAGTTGGGAAAGGCTAAATTCTAAGCTGGTGAGCCCATTCAAGAGCTACAGACACCAACACTAGAACTAGCTTGGCTTCTAGAACACCCACACACACCCAACACAAGGAAATCAGTCCTTTCTCTGCAACACATTCCCTCAGACCCTAATCTCCCTTCCAGTGCTATTCAGGGGTTGTGGAGAAGAAATCCAACCCACTAGCTCTATCTGTGTGGTTCCTAACCCACCCAGTTTATCAAGCACATCATGCCCTCATCCACCACTCCAATGTAGTCTGAGGACAAAACCACTATGTGCATGCAGCAAACCAGCTATTAAAGCTTTAACAGGGGAAAAGCAACTCCATTGATCATTCTTGGCCCTATCATGGCCAAAACTATTCCACAACAGCCTACAACAACCAAATTGCAAGGGAAAAATACAACCAACAAATGTGGGAAAATAACAGCCAACGAGCAATCGGAGAAAACTATAGCAACCCACTATGTAGGAGAAAATCATACACCCCACACCATCTGCTAAATTCGTATGGGAAGACACCCCCAGCATAAAAACGTAATGAAAGCCCAAAAACCATTTCCCTTCCAGTGTTGCGTGAGCCCAAAATAGAGAGAATCCCCCGCGTGAGGAACAGAGCATCTCTACTTGTGTGAGGATGGACGATGGGGAAGACCAACCAGCACATGAGGAAACCAAGCATTTTTGAGTGAGAAGAATGGCGTTCTTGAGAGAGTGTAGTCGTGTGTGAAAAATGGGGATAATGGGCATAGTGGTCTTCCTGCCAGCGTAAGTGTCAGCCTGGTGGGGTGTGCATGTGGGCAAGGAGTGACATCGATGGCGGGGCCTTGGCCTTTAGCTCCGCTCCATGATTATTTACAATGTATATATATCATGTATATTTAATGCATCAGAGTCAAAGCCGGGGTGTTGCATTAAGGAACTCTTCATTTCCATCACTCTGAGGTAAACATGATCCCCAATGCTAAACTTCCTGTTCACCCTATGCTTATCTGCATAGATTTTCTGTCTGTCCTGTGTTGCTTTCAGATTCTATTTGATCTTTACAACCTCTTGCTCCATTTCCTTGAGCAACTCTGGTCCAAGAACAAATTTGTTCACTGGGTTATCCCAAGTCACTAGTGTCCTACACCTCCTTCCATACAAAGCTTCATACGGACTCATCCCCAAGGATGCTTGCTGTCCATTGTTATAAGAAAACTCTACCAAGTGTAAGTAATCTTTCCACTTGGTTGGTTTGTGCATCACATACATGCGAAGCATATCTTCAAGCACCTGATTAAATCTTTTTGTCTTTCCATGTGTCTGAGGGTGGTAGGGAGTGCTAAAGTTTAGCTTTGTACCCAAATCTGCAAACAACCACTTCCAAAAATTGGAAGTGAACTTGACATCTCTGTCAGAAACTATTGCCTTCAGCAATCCATGCAATTTGAAAATCTCCTTCATGAATATCTTTTCAATGTCATTAGTCTTATGCGTAGACTTCACCGGTATAAAATGTGCTACCTTTGTCAACTTGTCTACCACAACCATGATGGAATCATATTATCTCCAAGTTATCAACAATCTTGTAATAAAATTCATGGAAATAACTTCCCATTTCCATTCCAGAACTGACAAAGGCTGCAACAAACCTGGTGGATGTTGATGCTCAACATTTACCTCTTGACATTTCATGCACCTTGAAATGTATTCATCCCAAAAGAGAGATAATCCATGGTGTGAGGAATAGAGCGTCTCTGCCTCTGTGAGGATGGAGGATGGGGAAGACCAACCGACATGTGAGGAAACCAAGAGTGTTTTAGTGAGAAGAATGGCATTCTCAAGAGAGTGCAGTTGTGTGTGAAAAATGGGGATAATGGGCATAGTGGTCTTTTTGCCAGCATAAGGGTCAGCCTGGTGGGGTGTGCGTGTGGGCAAGGAGTGACACCCCTGTTAACCCAAAAATCCCCCACATAGCTCTTTCTGGTCTACACCACCCAAGGACACCATCTCACAACACTCATTTCACTACATAAGACCTTCCATTTGACCCCCACACCTCCAAAAGATCCCAAGGATGAAGAAAAGGGCTAAAAACCCTAAAAAATAGCCCAAAATAGCCCCCTAGGAGCTAAAGACCTCAAAAAGGGGCTAAAAACCTAAAAGGGGCTAAATTTAGGGAGAAAGGGGCTAAAGCCTTAACCAAGGGCTTAAAACCCTAAAATCCCTTGGAAAAACTATAAAAGGAGGGTGGGTGGTCACTCCCAAAACACTCCTCACTTGCCTATTGTTATGTTTCCCATGGATTCTTTGAGACCTTTGCCTCTCAAACCACCCACATTCCCTCTTCTCCATCTCCATCCCATCAAGCAATTGCTTCCCAACCAAGAGAGAGAGGTGCTCCCATGAGCTAGGGCATGGTGGCCCATTTCCACCTAAGTGAGGTATAACATTTCTTTTCATGTTTGTCTAATTATTTTTTGTTTCTAACTGTTATTTTATTTGCAGGTTCTATTGTTGACATTGTTTGCAGGTTTTCCATTGTAGTAGCTTAGGTTGCTTGCAGGTTTCAAGGAGGTAGAATCTTAACCCTTTTTCTGCAAAGGGGTTCACAAGGGCTTCATCTCCCTCTTTCTCTTCTGTTATTAGCTCTTAGATCTAGTTTATAGTAGTTTCCATTTGCTTATTCTTGTTTAGATTAGCTTAGTTTAATTCGCTACTCTGTTTATGCTATTTTCCATTTCATTTTTTCCTATTTTCAAAGAGTAGGAGCCTACCCTTGTGCCTTACAGGAACAAGGGAGCTGTTCTTGCCACTGTAGCAGGGACAAATCCTTGCTACAGCTTTGGCGACCATACCAGGTCAATCCCACAGGATCCTTGGTCCAAAAATTTCAAGTTTTCAAGTTTTTTCAATTTTACCCTAGTTTTCAGAAATCTTATGTTAGATCTGTCTTAAATCTACTTTATTTCCTATTTTAGTCAGTACCGAAGCCTTTTCTAGGCCGAACCTAGCCAGACTGACCCCAGTACCAATTACTGTCGGGCAGATATGACCCTGCATCACCAAAAAACCCTTTCCCAGAGCAGGGTACTCTTATCGGGGGGAAAGGTGAGACTGGGGCACTCTTAATGAGGAAACAGGTGCGCCCAAGGTGCAATTAATCCCAAGATAGGAAAAAATTCAGCCCAGAAGCTTAGATTGTGGTTGTTTTCTTATTTAGTGCGACCCCCTCGCTCATTTCTGGAAAAATATCGCGGCCCCCTCGCTAGATTTGGTCAGAAATGTGCGGCCTGTCACACAGGAGTTGTATTTAAGTTTAATTGATAGTAATTTTCAGTTTCAGAGGACTGTTAGTGTGGCCCAGCCGCCTCTGTCCACCATTGCAGGTCTTTTTCAGTTCCAGTTTTTATTTTCTGCAAATCAATCCATGAACAATGTGTGTATGCTAAATCAATCATTAAGGCTTAATAAAATGAACTAGTCTAACTAAAAGTAACTTAAAAATAACCATGTTGCTGCCCCCTTCCTCCTCTACCCAGTAATCACACTCTGGGGTATTCTAGGATACGACGAAGGGTAAGCTCGTATAGATCTAGGAACTCAATGGTATTTTTCATAAACCACTAAAACCGGGTGACCTGGAAGGTAGAGGGGGTAGAGAAGGAGGGATTCTCATGACACTAAGCGTCCTCCCTGTTGACCAACCTAGCACCTGGGAGGTGACCTAAGGATCTATGGATGGGCTTAGTCCCATTGTGTTGAGATGACAACACCTTCTGTTGTTTGAAGAAGAATATCACTGAGAGGTAGACATTTAGTTAGGCCAACAATCCAGGGTTAATCATTATACTTGCTTACAAATTTATGTTTATGTTTGCATACAAAACCATGATATGAACTCTACCATGAATTCATAAACCATATTGCAAACAACCAAATATCAGAACAAACAAGCAAACCAACACACCATACCAAATAATTAACCCAACTTAGTTCATGACATTGAGTAAGCCTTAAAATTTACCAAATTTACACTAAGTTCAATCAATTCTACAGTCTTTGAGGATGTAAGTCCTTGTCTGCTTCAACTGTGGGAAGTACTTGGGATTTTCCAAGAAACTCATTGTGAGGAGTACCACAGGAACCCCAAAGCAGCTGGCCGCTAAGAGGAATTGCCAAGCGAAACGGGCAAAGACCCCTTCTGATTGAGTAGAAGCACCCGTGAGGAACAAGCTAAGCGCTGTCTTCTGGCGGTCTTGTTGGCCGAGAGACCACCTTCATCCAATAGGAAGCCATTGAAACTGGAGTCCAAATCTCATACTCACCAGTTTCATACACAAAATCAAACACAATTGATCCTCCATGATCTTCCTCACACCTAAGAGGCGAACCACCACCATTTGGAACACTTGATCGACACCGTCGAAGACGCTCTCAGAAATCCCCCATGCCGTTAGAGGGCCACACAACCTCTAATTATAATTCAGGCCCATATCAATCTGAACCAAACCTCCACACCGCACCATCAAGCGCCATGGCTAATGCAAACCCGGATCCATTTTTCGGCCTAACCTTAGCAAGCACACCCACGTCCACATCACAGCCTGTCACCCATAACTTGGAAGGTGGTCCAAGCACAGTCATGCAGAATATCATTATCCAATTGCCACCACCCATAGTAACTAGCCAAGCTAGCTCGGTGTTAACACATGGGGGCAGTGGCCCCTCCACACACACTGCCCCTCCTGCCACACAGGGGGGGAGTGCAGCATCCACCTACATTGCCCCTACTATAATACATGGGGGCAATTCCCCCACTACCCATACCATCCCACCCAAAACACTTGGGGGCATTGGCCCATCCGCCATGGTTCCACCACAAGCACCCCTAGCCATGCAGATGCGTTATGCACTTACAAACCCCACCCCCATTGCAGCCCCATCCCACATCAACTTAGGGTCAAATCTACCTTTCATGGCTCATCTGAACTTGCATGAATTGGATAGATTAATGAATGACCCCATCCGCCACCAAGCTTTCTGGCCACCCATACCAACTAAGCTACCATCAGACATCCCAAAGTTTGAAGGAAAAGCTGGGGAATGTCCCAAAAATCACATAATGGCATTCCATCTATGGTGCTCATCCAACAACATTGTCGATGACTCCATCAGGCTGAGGCTGTTCCAACGCACCCTTACAGGTGCCATGTCCAAATGGTACATTGAGCTGCCACAAGCCAAGTACCCTGACTTCAACTCCCTAGCCTTCATGTTCCTACAATATTTTCAACTCCCTGTTAGATATGACGAGGGAGTGGAGATCCTATTATCCTGTCACCAAAGCACTGCTACTCACACAACTGACCATATCCATGAGTGGCGGCGATGCCATAGCTTATGCAAAATCCAACTAGACCACAGGATCTTCTTGGATTGGTTCCTTAAGACTTTGCTCTTTCCCATCACAAAGGACGTCGCATCTGAACGTCCCCAATCTGAAGAAGAGGCCATACTGAAGGCCCAACAATTTGATCTCATTTACGCCCAGTCTGGATACTTGTACACTGTCATTCTAGACACTCCCTATCCGAGTACCTCTTACTGCGATGCACCAAGGACATCCCACGCTACAGACGGCATCATAGGGTCAGTCTCCCAACAACTGTAGCCTTGACTGACACCAACTTCTGTTGCACCACAACCAAGCAACACTGCTAATGTTTCTTACCAAAACCAAGCTCTGGACTATGCTAGAATGATGTCTCAATCCGGAGCAATAACCTCTTATGCACAACCTGCACCACCGTAGTAGACTTAGGCCATGGCTTGGCCAACACAACAGTATGTGGGGCAAATGCCCACATTTGTGGCACCACCACCCCCACAAATATACTATCCACCACCAATGAAACAAGTTCAAGCCCCCGCCCCCGCTCCACCCACTCCATTGGGACAAGTGTTTGCACAACAAAATCGTCCCAACTAGCCTGTCCCCAACAATTAACAAGGGCAAGCTAGAAACAACCAGCCCTGCAACCAAGGAAATAACCAACTACAGGGAGGCGGTTAGCAACCGAACCCTCCCAATAATGTTGCGGCTAACCAACCATCCCAAAACCCCCCATGACAGAATGCACCAAGATGCAATGCTATGTTGTGCACAAACCAACCTTGTACACTCTGTGATGTTTATGGGCATTACACATTTGAGTGTCCCCTCATGGCTCACGCTAAGCAAGCCATTCAAAATGAGGCCCAACAGGCCGCCAATGCTCCCAATCAAGCCCAACCCAACTATGGATGTCACCACCACTGACACAAAAGAAAACTGCGGACTTGTGCATGGTCTCATCAAGCATTGTTGCACCCAAACAGCAACCACAGCCGTAGCCCCAACCACAACCACAACATCGTCTACAGCCACAACATCACTCGCAGTAGCAACATTACGCACAGCTGCAACCACAACCTCACCCCCACATGCAACCAGCTGGGAGTTATGTGGGCTCATCTCTAGTCCATACAATTCCCTTCCTCTTTCCCCCACCTGGTGTCATGAGCAAGCCAGTCATGGCCACCTTAAGCATACCCAAATTTACGTTGGGGATCGTGGTGTGGTATCTTGATCCAACAGCTCAACCAACAATTCCCCAGGTTGTGTTAACCCCAGTGCAACCTATTGTGATTGAGTCTCACCCCCCACCCGGTCCACATAAGCCAACCACTGCACCCGCACCTGCACTGCCCCAACCCAAAAGGGCTAGGGGAAAGAGCACCAAAGCCATCGTAGAACCACAACAAGTCCCACCTTGTTCCTTCTGCGAACAACGGGGCCATTCGGCTTAAAATTACCCTGAAATCCCAGTGATCCGTGTGCATTTGGATGCCATGGATACAAATGAAGACATCCCCGTGGTTGAACTCCCAACCGCGCTAGTAGTAAAGAACAAGTCATTGAGGACAAACCATACTTGCACCCTTTGCGGCTTGTATGGACATTACTCCCACCATTGCCAAGACTTACCCGAGTTTCGAATTTCTCTTGCTGGCCTCTGTCACCATTCCCTTGAGTCTGAGATCACCTTGACCGAAGAAGTTCACCCACCACCACCTTCTTCAGACACCATGTCCATCTACATGATGTCCAGTTCCACCGACCCGCTCATCTCCACCAATGGTCCATCAGATCTATCACTTCATTGCTTCAACAACGATGAGGAGATACTTGAAGCTATGACCGCCCTAGAATACCCATGGGACGACATGCACCATCGCTCATTCTTCCTCCCGGAAGAGCCTGTGTCGCAGTCCGACCAGTTTTCCGTGGAGACAAAAGATTTCATCCATGGGAAATTTGACTTGTTCAAGAACCCAATCCCAGCACCCGATGCCTTCGAAGAAGGGAACATGGTGAACATTTCACCAACCATTAAAATATACATCTCAACCAACTCTAAGATCGTTGAAAAAATCATGCTGGGGGCATCTTGCTCCCCGAAAGAGGTCGACACCTACACTACTCTCTTCCAAGAATTCCACGACATCTTCACCCGATCATACATTGAAATGCCCGGCTTAGATCCATCCATCGTGGAACACCACATCGACACATGGATAATGTGGCACCCATCTACCGGAAGCAACGGCCCATCCATCCAACCAAAGTGGCTGCGGTGAAAGCCAAGATAGAGAAGCTGTGCACAGCAGGCTTCATTTATCCCATTGCATACACAACATGGGTTTCTAATCCTATTCCCGTGAATAAAAAATAGGGTACCATTCGTGTTTGCACAGACTTCCATGATCTTAATTGGGCATGTCCCAAAGACAACTTCCCCGCCCCATTCATCGACCAGATCATCGATGCATGCGCCAGACATGAATCCTTTTATTTCATGGATGGTTTTTCGGCTACAACCAAATCTAAATCTAAAAAGAAGACCATTACAAAATGGCATTCACAACCCCATGGGGCACATTCACCTACTGAGTCATGCCCTTTGGCCTCAAAAATGCTGGAGCCACCTTGCAGCACGCCATGACATATTGTTTCCACGATTTAATTCACATCATCTTGGTCTACTTGGACGATCTCACCACTCGATCATGAAAACAAGCACAACATATAGATGACTTGCAGTAAGTCTTTTTACATTGCCGAAAGTACAACATCTACCTAAACCCCCTCAAGTGCGTTTTCTATGTCCCAGCAGGTCGTTTACTCAGATTTATCGTCTCCCACAAAGGGATAATGGTAGATCCCCTCAAAGTTCAGGCCATCCTTGATCTTCCTTCCCTGAGAACTCGGCACTAACTACAAAGCCTACAAGGCAAGGCCAACTTCCTTCGCCGCTTTGTGCCGGATTATGCAACAAAATCCTATGGATTCATCTGCCTGCTCTGCAAGAAAATCCCCTTTCTTTGGGATCAGCAAGCACAAGAATCATTTGAGGCACTCAAACAAGCCCTGGCTTCTGCACCATTACTCTCACCACCATATTTCACTCAAGACTTCATCCTCTATGTGCCGGCCTCAGAAAATGCCATTGCTGGAGTCTTGGTCCAAGAAGACGATGCTCACCATGAGCACGTGATTTACTACATTAGTCAGAAGCTAACATGACCCCCATTACAATATTCACTTGAGGAGAAATTAGCCCTCACCGTCATCTTCTCGGCTCAAAAATTATGCCACTACATCATTGCCAACCATACTTGTGTAGTGGATGATTCAAACCCAATGTGGTACCTCTTAAGCCTCCGCCTTCTACAAGGTCGAACAGTCAAGTGGGTAGTCATCATCCAAGAGTTCGACTTAGAATTTGTGTCTCCAAAAAGCATGAAGGCACTCACACTGGCCACACTCATGACTGATCTGCCCCCATTAACTGCATCATCACCCCCCAAGGATGATCTCCCTGATGATTTCCTATTCGTCATATCTACAGACGACCCATGGTATGGAGACATCCTTCTCTATTTACGAACGCAAAAGTTCCCAGCGCACTTCAACCGTGAGGATAGGCAACACATCTGACATCAAGTGATTCACCACTTGCTGATTGGAGATGTTCTGTATTGTCGAGGCATTAATACCATCCTACATTGTTTCCTCACCCGTGACGAGGCCAAGACCATCCTCAACGACAGTCATAGTGGAGCCTGTGGTGGTCACCTTTCAAGCCTAGCAACTGCCCAAAAGATTCTACGCACCAGCTATTTCTGGCCCTCCATCTTTGCTGATTGCATCGAGGCAATAAAACATTACCGCAGCTGTCATATTTTTGCCCCAAAGGCAAGAACCCCCCCCGTACCATTACACCCCATAGTCACAGTCGAGCCCTTCTACAAATGGGAAATCGACTTCATGACCATCAACCCCATTTCAACTAATGGCCACAAGTACATTATCATGGCAGTCAATTACTTCACCAAGTGGGACAAAGCCATGCCCACAGTTGATTGCAAAGCTGAAACCGCAGCACGTTTCTTCTTCGACCATGTTATTACACGGTTTGGTGTCCCTAAACAATTAGTATCAGACCATGGGGCACACTTCCAAGACACCGTGTGGGATGAACTGACAACCATGTTGAAGTTTGAACACCAGTACTCATCATCCTACTATCCTAAAGGCAATGGCCAAGTTGAAGAGGTCAACAAAATCATCAAAACAATGCTCCAACGGATGGTAGGAAATCACAAAACCAACTGGCATCACATGATATTCTCTGCCCTATGGGCTTATCGCACATCCCCAAAAACTGCAACTGGTTTCACCCCTTTCTGCCTAGTACATGGCGTTGAATCAGTGCTCCCTATAGAGTGCCAATCCCATCTCTTCGCCTCGTGATGGAACTCCTTCCTGATACTTCACCTTTAGAAGAATGGCTCCTCCAACTCAAGCAAACCATAGAAGACCGTTGAGCTTCCCTCCAAGCCATCGAAGCAGCAAAAACATGATCAAAGATCTAATATGACTCCCATGTCCACCCTCGCACCTTTAGTGGAGGAGATATCGTTCTAGTCTGTACGACCAACCCAATGATAAATTGGGCAAAGGAAATTTTGAATCAATGTGGTATGGCCCATATGTCGTCCACCGTTGCCTCGAAAAAGGGGCATACACCCTCATTGACTCTGATGGGCAACTCTTGGAGAGCCCCCGCAATGGGCTCTACCTCAAGAAATTTTACGCTTAAGCATCACGAATGAGTCACTTCATTTTCTTTTTTCCTGTTTTTCAGCAAAAATCAAAGGAAGCACCATCAGCTGCCAATCCAAAGTCACCCAGAACCAGTCCGAGACTCCTCTCACACCTCTGGGCTCAAATTTTCATTTTATGAGACCATCGTCTCACATTTAATAAGTCAATTTCAGGACCATTTCCCACAATTCACCTTGATTTACGAGCCATGACATAACGATGCAAGTGTCTATGGACCTGTACATGTATCACACTTCCCGACCGCTACTCATGCGAGTTGTCAGGCCGCCGCCCATTAAGGATTGTACTATACTTTTATTTTTCTATTTATAATTGTCTTTTTCACCGCACCTTATGTGGACATATGGACCATCGTCCACAAAACCCTTTTTTTTTCTTCCATGTATTTGACATAGAAGCGTCCTTGGGCCGCCGCCCATTAAGGACTATAATTTTAGCTTTTACTTTGTATTTTTAACACATAGTTGTCTTTTCCATTCACCGCACCTTACACGGACCTCTGGACCACTGTCCACAAAATGATTTCTTTTCTTTCATGTATTTGGCATATAAATGCCTCCGGACTTGTACTTACATCGCATGTAGTCAATTCCTTCCACCACAACACACACACATGCTCTCCTGATCTCTGTCTGAGAGCCACCTCGGTTTTCATGCCTATGCCTCACCGTCTCGTAGGCCTCTGCTGCGATCTATCCCATGCATGTATTGGTATGTTTTAGAGCCTTCTGCTTCGTCCATACTACAGGGATTACCTTTGGATCTTTATCCACCATCCCGACATGGGGCACCGCTCGTGCCACTGCAGTCGGTTGACCACATTGGAGTTTTTTTTAAGCTCTTTTTTGACTCCTTAAAACAATGAAAAGATCGTCGACTTCCTTTCCCGCTCACTAAAGTATATGAAAGGGCATATACATCATCTCATTTACATCCTTTTGCGGACCATGTAGACCATTTCATGAAAAGGACCTCCTTGGCACACTCAATCCAAGACCATTCCCCTCTGCATAATTTTATGCTTTCTTGGGCAAAGGGGCCGCACTTCATGAAAAATATCACCACCGGTTTTTGTTAAGCTCTTTTCCAGCCATCTCAACAAGAAAATATCATTGAGCAAACTTGGTTTTGTTCATGCTCATAAAATTATTGGAATGATCATCCAGTTAGTATAGGTTTAACCTTTTTCGACCAGATTGGAATACCAATGGTAAAGAAGTCTCTCATCCCCTCCAGGATGGGCGAGCTCTCCTATGTACACTTTTATCCTTTTTTGGGCATAGGAGACTACCAATGAAAAAGAGCCCCCATTAGAGTCTTCTTCGTGCTTTCAGAATCTCTAAAATTGAAAGCACCATCGAGCATTTACCTTCTCGGGCTTTCCAAAAACCCACAAAATCATACCATAATTGTGTCCCTAGACACCCCCCCCCACAGCAAATAGTTTGGTAGCATTCCCACATTGGGTCACCTTTGTTCAGAGTATGCTACAATGTGTCTTCCTTGGATCCCATCAGTATCAAAAGTGTCCACCTCCTCCAAGTATTTCCCATCTGGAGCGACATTCCTGGTATTACAGCTATGATCCCATTCCCTTGAGTCAGTTTCATTTGCTGCCTGGTCCGCCCTGTCGTCTTACTCTGAACAAAGTAAGTTTGAGTCTCCCACTCCCCTCCTGCACCTATTTAGTTCTTTCCCTTCCCTCCCCTCCCCCCTAATTCAGTGAGTCAATCTGTAGATTGCTTCACACCTTTCAATTATCCCTCGCGCTCCTGGTCAAGGAAACATCATTGCCTTGACTATGGGCATGTCTCCCTCTGTTGACACCAACACACATATTCCAGAGGATAGACCCAGAGGGCCCTGTACCTTGGTTTCATTTACATCATTGATGAGTTCCTTGGATCACTTGAAAGGAGCCCTTAGTGCCTCTTAGGATGGTTGTTTCTCACGTGCTCGAATTCAACTCCATCATCGCACTACTAAGATTCGTACAGGGTTTGTTCTGCACAGTACTTGGTCGAAGACCTCAGATGTCACCTAACTCTAGCACATTGGTGAGTCAACTCAAGGGACCTAAACAGGTTATGTCCCTTGTGATTTCTGGGTTGCATTGGAGACAGTATTCAGAATCCCCAGTAGTGCTTCGATATACCTTTATGAATGATACAACATACTTGTATCGCAGAGACTCTGACTCTCAATCAACGAGTCTACACAGCTATGTACCAGATCCAGTAGATCGTCAGTCATGAAGATATAGCATTCCATGAGAATGCCATGGGTCCAATGTACTAGACCAGTATTGTATTCAGCCTCACATAGAGGTAACCAGCATTGTAACATCAGTTGTATATGATCGGCTCTTGTATTTTAGAGAATAGATCAAATGATTTTTTTGACATTGTCACGAGCATGGAAATGCCTGCCTCATCCATATACAGTCACACATTTATTGTATCTCACCCATTGATGGGAACCAAATTAATACAAAAACCAAAATCCACCACGCCTTAGCCCCATAAGCACCACCTCTACACAATGAATCCTATGATGTTCGTTGGCCATACATTGAGCTCCTTCCCTCACACATCAGGGGGCAATTTGTTAACCCAAAAATACCCCACATAACTCTCTATGGCCTACACCACCCAAGGACACCATCTCACAACACTCATTTCACTCCATAAGACCTTCCATTTGACCCTCACACCTCCAAAAGAGCCCAAGGATGAAGAAAAGGGCTAAAAACCCCCCAAAAGAGCCCAAAATATCCCCCTAGGAGCTAAATCCCTCAAAAAGGGGATAAAACCCTAAAAGATGCTAAAGGCCCAAAAAAGGGGCTAAAGCCCTAACCAAGGGCTTAAAACCCTAAAATCCTTTGGAAAAACTATAAAAGGAGGGTGGGGTGTCACTCTCAAAACACTCCTCACTTGCCTATTGTTATGCTTCCCATGGATGCTTTGAGACCTTTACCTCTCAAACCACCCACATCCCCTCTCCTCCATCTCCATCCCATCAAGCCATTGCTTCCCAACCAAGAGAGAGAGGTGCTCCCATGAGCTACGGCATGGTGGCCCATTTCCACCTAAGTGAGGTATAACATTTCTTTTCATGTTTGTCTAATTATTTTTGCTTTCTAACTATTATTTTATTTGCAGGTTCTATTATTGACATTGTTTGCAGGTTTGCCATTGTAGTAGCTTAGGTTGCTTGCAGGTTTCAAGGAGGTGGAACCTTAACCCATTTTCTCCAGAGGGGTTCACAAGGGCTTCATCTCCCTCTTTCTCTTCTGTTATTATCTCTTAGATCTAGTTTACAGTAGTTTCCATTTGCTTATTCTTGTTTATATTATTTTAGTTTAATTCACCGCTTTGTTTATGCTATTTTCCATTTCATTTTTTCATGTTTTCGAAGAGTAGGAACCTACCCTTGTGCCCTATAGGCACAAGGGAGCCATTCCTACCCCTATAGCAGGGATAAATCCTTGCTACAAGTTCTGCCACACTCCACTTCCAGCAATAACTGCCCCAACTAATCAACAGAACATTTAAGGTGGTGGTTGGATGAGACAAGGGAAGGTGACACATGGATTTTCCCCCATGGGTTCAAGGTTTAATATCCCCACCCTTAACCTTAGGAAATCATGCCCCTTATCAATATGGTTGCAGTGAACATAGCTGGTTGGGTTCATTTAATTGAAATGCACATTTACATGATGCCACAATTTAATACGTGACGTATGTCCCGATATACCATTGGTGAAAACTCCAATCTGAAACATAATATAACCAAATCGATTGTGGGGCCTTGGCCTTTAGCTCCGCACCATGATTATTTACAATGTATATATATATATCATGTATATTTAATGCATCAAGGTCAAAACCAGGGTGTTACAATCTACGTCATGACCCCAAATGATATTCCATCGCAACCTGAGGAGAGGGAATTATGTAGGAAAATCCTACTCGCTCGAGGTCTTCATTCCATTCCCCAAAATTATATGATTCTAACCATGTCAGTAGATGTCTTGGCATCAAACATTGTAGAAACCACTTTATTACCAATCATTGATGTGAACTATTAACAAGTGTGAGGGAAATCACCATTGATGTCAATGATCTCCAAGGTATCTCAATACATTCTTCCAAGTGTGAATAAATGTTATAAAGTTGAACAATTGATAGAATCTTTCAATGAAGAGTCAATGATGTAAAATCATGCTGAAAGAGAAGTAGCCTTCCATTAAGGCATGCAGGTCTAAGGTACTTGACTTGGTTTATAAGTCTAATTATTGGATGAGGTGTTGAATTCGCTAGGAACATACTTGTTGAAGGAGGGCCATGATTTTTCCCCCATCATCGACATGAAACATAGAACAAAAGTTGATTTTGAAGTGATGAAACAACCATGAGACTGACTCAAACACAACTAAATTTAGAGGAAGGTAAAGTTACTGATGAGTTGGATTGCGAAAGACACATCCTTAAAACAAGTTGTGGCACAGAAAATGACTTGGCAACACTGACTTTACAAGGCAAAAACCAGATGTAATGCAAGGAATATGACGATGCATTCTTTGAATTGACTTAAATGATTTAGGTGACTCACGAAAGTGGATCGACTCAGAGACAAGCTAAATACCCAACTTTTTAGATATGCAAATGTAGACAAATGCCATGTAAAAAGGTGGACTGTGAGCTTCCATGAATTCAAATGCAAAAATACCCCCCTTTCCCTTAATTTCCCCATCACGACGGATGAGTGCCTATTTTTTGTTTTTACGAGTTCAAATAGGGTAACAAACACTTGTTGTAGCTCATCAGATGATGAGTCCATTCTCATATGTTTCACAAACCTAAGAAAGGAGTGGTTCGTTCCTAGCAATGTTCTTTCATCATTTGATTTTATGAGTCTGATGAAAGTGAACTCAGTATCATTCATGTTTAGAGAGTTTGAACAAAGACACAAGGAGACTCCAAGAGGTCAATTTTCATAAAATTTAGTCGTTAGGGCCCGAAAAAGTATAAAATAATGCTTCAGAGAACTCTTCTAGCTAATATCAACTAGAGAATTCCTTTTTCGTAAATAGGCCTAATCGGTCTAGATATCAACCAGAGCGTTCCAACGACTAGTCGATCGTTCGAACACTTTTACAAGCGTGAACGTATCAAGTTCTCTTGTAAACCTTTTGTGTTTTTAAGGAGACTGAAAAGAGCTTAAATATAACTCCATAAGGGGTTCTCTTTTTCATAAGCCAATTTTAACGAGTCTGAAAAAGCAGAAAAAATTATTCTTGATAATCTTTTACTACATTTTTAACAAGCATGTGAAAAGTATCAAAGACAATTAGTACTTTTTAATTTTTACCCAAAGTGCAAAAAAGACAAAAGAAACTTTAGACATTGCCATAACCTTCGCAAATATGACCTGGAAACTTTGAGAACCGAGTTAGAATTAATTTCATCATAAAAATATCTAAAAGAAATGATAAGAACCCACAAAATTAAAGTATTTTGATTTAATATTAAAAATAAAAGGTCAAAATTACTATAAATAGGGCTAAATAGTAAAAAATTTGCCATTTGTGTTTATTTACCATAAGGAGAGAGCAAACTGATTGAAAAGAGGTTGATATTCAAGTGTGGATTCTAGGAGTTGTAGCCTATCTTTCTTTGAGCCATTTGGAGTAGGTGAGAGTTAAACCCTTCTTGTTCACATTCACGGTGTTATTTTTTCAATTTTTGGCTCGTTTTTTAGGGTTTCTTGAGCATTTTTTGAAGGGATGTCATTCTCTCAGGCCGATGCGTTTTCCTCTATTGGGTTGTGCATCGACACACTGTTGATTTGGGATATAGGTGCCAAAGGAACTCTATCTGAACCTAGAAAAATTTTCAATGCTCTATCTTCATGGAAGAAAGGCACTAATGGTAAGGGCAAAGAAAATTTTCTATTTTTTACTGTTGAATTTCGATTTTTCTTGCTTCTCTAGATCTTGATGTATGTCTAATGCATATAGAATTTTTTTTGCAGGGGAAAAACCACTCACACTATGGTGATTTGGAAAGAAATTGAACATGAACCAACTAATTTCCATGTGGTTAATGACCCACCAACTATGAGAGCTCTTCGAGACTGTGGGCTACTTAAGTACTTTAGAGTGCTTAGAATGAAGGCATATGTATGCCTTCTAAAACAAAAAATTCAAATGTGGGACCCTGACCAACAACACTTTTTGGTTGGGACCCGCACATTGAGAATACATATAGACAAAATATATTTCCTGACCAGGTTTTCTCACAGAGGCATACCAGTAGTTCCATATTCCCCACGGGGTGGTGATTCTTCACTGGATGACCTGATTGATCATTGTTGTTCGTTGGGGGAAATTTCCCAAGGGGGAAAGCTCCCTATAAAATAGATAGTAGATCAACCTTGGAGAACAGTTGTTTACACTATTGGAAAGGTCGCGGTGACCAGATCATCTCATTTGACCACCAGGGCACACATGTTATACACCATAGAATGTTTTTTCTCCCACAATATTCAACTGGTGTGAAGGTTTGTTTGTCATCTTAATGGACCAATTAAAAAAATGTAGAAAAGGAAAAGTAAAGTGGTTTGGTTATGGGGAAATAGTAGTATCTTTCTTCCTAGAGAGGGTACCATTTATGAGGCCTCAGGTAGCCTTGAGCACGATAGATACCGAAGACACCAGGATGGTCAAGAGGGTACTTGTCATGGATCGTCATGGTGGTGTAGGTTCAAAGGTTACTTATGGATCGATCTTATTTTGCTGGTTGTGAAGCCAATTACTGATGATAGAAGACTATGCTTATAAGGGGGCATATTTTCGTCATGACCCTGAACTTCCATTTCCATCGGGAGAGGAGTGGGACGATCGAGGTAGTAAAGATGCCCCTATTCATGTTTTTAACTTGTTAATTTTATATTTGATTTTTATGTTGTAATGCTGAGATGTGTAAAAATGACTTATGCAAACATTTGTCCTTCTCGTCCAACTAGAGCATCGCCTATCGAGAGGCGAGTAGTAGTTAGAGAGATGGATATCCATCACACAGAGACTGATGAGGAGGTTGGGGAGATCTAGGAGAACCTACAACGCTTGACTGTGGGGGTCCCATATATATCTATTGATGATTTACCTAGACGATACTAGCGTCAGAACACGAGAGTTTCAGGCCACTTTGCTAGGCTACTTCGTAGAGTGGCTCAGGCCGTGGTGTGTTATCATGAGCATCACTATGAGGAATAGTCTACATAGGCTCCCTCATTTTTGTACATGTATTTATACTGAAATATTCGAAGCTTCAGTTTTTTCCCCATATATATGTGTTTTGAGACTATGACATTCTTAAACTTTGGGTGATATGAAAGCTTGATGCTTCAACACATTTTTTCTCTCAGCTTTACCTT
>LPNX011050017.1:180065-214488 GCA_001517045.1 Pseudotsuga menziesii
TTAACTATGAGCAATATACCATTATAGGAAAACATTTTCTAGAGAATCTACCACAACATTTAGATGTCTCGGAACGTGTTTATATGAAACTTGCTCAAAAGACATTTCTAGAAGCCTTACCCTTCAGAATGTATGAATGAATAGGGGGTTTCAGATGGTGTAGCCTTGGTTTAATTAGATGCAAAACTAATTCTGATTCTAGGTAAACCCTAATCTCTCTTACATCATTAGCTAGGGATTTTGTCAATAATCCAATCACCACATGATACACTGTGAGATTTTTGGTGGAGGGACCCAAAAAAACATCCCTTGAACTCACCATATCACCTTTAGGAGAATACAATACCCAAGCCACTGATGCAATATTCAAGGTGTAATAATTAGTGGTTGCCCGCGAAATCGATGAAGGTGGTCATCTATCCATTAAACATGGGACTTACATAAGTAGGTTTGTGAAAAACACATCTTATATCACACAAAAACCACACTTTTTACAAGAAACACACAACGCTCTATAAACAATATCTACAATGAATCTATGCTAGATGACCTAGGCATATTATCTTTTGAGGTAGAGCCCATTACAAGGCTCTCCCAAGGGTATCCCTTCCTAATCCATTAACTCATATGCACATTTCTCCAATACACAACCGATAACATAAGGCCCATGCCATATGGATTCTAGTTTCTTTTCCCCCAACTTATCATGTTTCAGGTCATAGGTCAAGACCATATCTTCTTTGTTAAAAGAGCACCGTTGAACATATCTATCATACTGAGATTTAATTTGGAGTTTGTGTGCCTCATTTGTTAAGGAAACATCTCGGAAAGTTTCATCAAGATGGTTGAAGTATAGGAATTGTTATTCTTCTAGGGTGGTTTTGGTAGAAAGTTCTACAACGAGATTCAAAGAAATAATCTCACACTCTATTGGAAGAGTGGACTCTAGTCCATACACCAATTGGAATGGCATGAAACCAGTGGAATTTTTTACGGTATTCCTATAGGACCAAAGAGCAGAAAATACTTGCAAATTCTAGTTAGACTTAGGATTCCCTACCATCTGCTGAAGCATAGTTTTTAGGACTTTGTTGATTGCTTCAACCTGGCCATTGGCCCATGGATAGTAGGGTGTATATTTATTGTTCCAAAACCCTAATTTTTCACTTAGTTCTTCCATCATCTTGTTTTGTAAATGTGACCCATGGTCAGTCACAATGGCCCTAGGAATCACGAATCTAGAAATGATATGGTTAAAGAGAAAAAGATCAACTGTTTTTCTATCTTCGGCATATGTGGGCATAGTATCATCCTTTTTAGTGAAGTAATCCACATCCATAATAATGTAGCCATGCCCCCCTGGCTGTGGTAGGTCTACAGTGCACGAAGTCTATGCCCCATTTTGGAAAAGGGCCAACTGCCATGACAAGATGGCACAAAGTTGGGTGGGTGTGATTTTTGGATGTAAATAGCTGACAAGGAAGGAATTTTTTGACAGTTCCAGTACAATCCTTGAATATCAAATTCCAAAAATACCCTGCGTGCAAATTATTCTAATTCATAGCCAACCTAGAGAGGTGACCACCACAGGCTCCAGAGTGTAAATCATTTAAAACGATCTCAGCTTCATCATGAGTGAGACATCATTGTAATATATATTCAACGCCATGACGGTATAATGTATCATTAATAATGAGACAATACTTGTCTTGGTGGTAGATGTGATGACATTGACCGCGAGTGGTATTGAGCTGATACTGTTGAGTCTAGAAATAGAGAATGAGATGTCCATACCAGAAATCATTCGTACTAATGAGGAACAAATATTCATCAGGAAATGAGTCAATGGGATACATTTCCTCATTAATATGGGGAAGGTCACACATCATCTCAATGAAGGAAAGGGACTTCTTAGAACTAGTTTTTGTGAATTCCAACTCAAACTCCTGGTGAATGACAATCCAACATGAGTATTTTCCCCTAAGTACTTGACGAGTCAAGATATAATACATGTGGTTAGAGTTTGCGTAAACAGTAGTTGTACGCAACAAGATGTAATGATGGAACTTATAGACCATGATGACTATGGCCAGAGAAATTTCTCCACATGTGAATACTGGTTTTTGGAATCTAAAAGATTACTAGCATAGTAAATCACATGTTACTGGTCGTGTTCGTCAATATGGACTAGGACCATACCAATAGTTGAAAGAGATGTGACCACATACAAAGCGTAATCCTTTGTATAATATGGTGTTTGCAACACTGGTGCATGTGTAAGTGCATGTTTGAGGTTGTTGAATGCGTTTTGCACCAAGTCATCCCAAACAAACGGGGTATCCTTTTTCAACAATCGCATGAAACCATGTGTCTTTTCAGCATAGTTGTAGAAGAAACGATGTAAAATGTTTTCCTTCCCTTGCAAAATTTGGAGTTATGTAATGTTGGTGGGGGTGGGTAGAGCCAGGATAGCTTCAATTTTCATAAGGTCAATACCGATTCCATCCTTGGACACAATAAATCCAACCAGTCAACCGGTTTCAACACAGAAAACACATTTGTGTGGGTTCAAACAAATGTTAAAATGGTGACATCTAAGAAAAATGGCTCTCAGTTGATCAACATTGTGATCCCGCTGCTTCGAATGAGCAGGTTGGTCATCAAGATAAGGTTCCACATCATGTTTAATGTCGTGGAAATCATATGACATTGGCACATTGAAACGTAGTGCCAACATTTTTCAAGCCAAAAGTGAGTTTTCGATAGGAAAAGGTCTCCCGTAGGAAAATGAAATCCGTCTTATGTTGATTTGATGGGAGAATCTCGATCTGATTATAGCTAAAGAAGCCATCCATGAACAAAAATATGACACTCCCAGCATAGTTGTCGATAATTTGATCGATCTACAAGATAGGGAAGTTGTCCTTGGGACAACCTCGATTCAAATATCGAAAATCAATGCAAACCCCAATAGTACCCTGTTTTTTATTCACAGGAACTAGGACACCCATTCATTCAAGGGTATGGGGTAAATAAAACCAGCCCTAAGAAGTTTTTCAACTTCTTCCTTGATGGTTGCTTCTTTCCTCCGATGGACCTAACGTAACTTCTTTCGAGCTGGCTTGGCACCATGGTTGGTTTTAATCTCATGAACTACAATAGAGGGGTCTATCCCTGAGATTTATTCGTAGGTCCAAGCGAAAACATCTCTAAATTCCTTAAATAAGATCGTATAGGACTGTATCTTTGAAGGTGAAGAGTTCTGTCCTATCTTAACATTCTCTAAAATACCAGGTTTCATTGATATATCAACATGAATGGTTTTGGTAATATTACATAAATTACCCTCATATTCGACACCAAGAGTGAGGATCGGAGACTGAGGGTTTGTGACTATATCAGAAGAAGTTGTTGATGCAAATTGTTATTCAACCACATGGTAAGGGGGATGGAAAGAAGATAGGTTGTGATTGTCTTCCACGACATCTCATCTAGGGACATAACTTCCATGATGGATTAATCAGAGGGGAGTGTATGCGAAAAATAATTTAGAGACCAAGGGGGGTTCTAGCCAATATGGTAGGTGATAAGGATCAAAAGCCACCAATAAATAATCATTGATGGTGGGGCCTCTAGTGGTTTGAATAGCATGGTATGTTTCCTCAAAAAGGTCTCATTGATGTTGATTCAACAATGGACTTTCCTTTCTCTATAACATAAGTAGAAATCATATTCACAGATGCAAACTACAAAACAGAAGGAGGATTGGATAAAGGAAAGAATCCCATGAGTGAAGAATATTTAATAAGGCCTACACTAATGTTCTAATATTGTGGGTTTGTCAAAAGCAAAACATTGTTTGCAATAATCGAGGTGGAATTTGGTGAAATGAAATCTAACGGATAGATTGTAACAATCTTCCCTTGGAATGGGAACTGAACTATCCAAAAAATGGATGAAGCAACCACTTGCATAGCATAAAACCAGTTGCGACCTAGGAGAATATTGTAAAACAAAGGAGTGTCAATGACTTAAACATGAATGGAAACTGTTTTCCCCCCTAGTTCTACCTAGAGTGAGGGAAGTAATCCGTAAGGTTGAAATCCATGACCATCAAAGGCGTTGAGTGTTGTGAGTGAACAATTAATTTTAAGATAACCAATGGCTCTCCAATAATAAAAATACATGACTGAGGTAGAGTCTCCCCCATCCAATATGGTATGATAGATGGTATTTCCAATATACTTTGTGGACAACTGGAAATACAACTTATGTGAGAGCTTATTTTTGAGATCATCCAATTTGAAAGTGATAGTTTTATTATTTTTCAGGATCTATAGCTCCAAGGTTTTAAAAAAATTCTTTCATTGTACAGGACATGTTTGGAGTACTTCTAGGGTCGACATAGCATAGGGTGCTTGTGCCAGATATTCTACTATATTATAGTACTTTCCAGCATGTGCGTTAGGATTAAGAATGGAATTTTTAAGTGTACTCTTTAGTGGGAGAAGAATTGTATCAGGAATAGGTTTTTCACTCTGAATACCGGTACTTGGAGGAGGGGGAGAAGCTAAAGGTTTATTAGATGGAACATGATCGGTTTTATTTTCTATAAGGGGGGCATAACTTTGGGATCTTTTATTAAGGTGAATTGTTTCACTCGACATCGTTTTGACTTCATCAATGGAAGATTAAGAAGGCTCATGCAAGGATTGATAATAAATCAATTGTTGTTGGGTGGGGAAAGGGTTTGTAAGAACTGTAGGGGTGGGTGACCTTTTCAAAAATTTGCTAACTTCCTCTCAATGAGGACACTCTTTAGTACAATGATCACCTCCACAAATCAGGAAGGGAAACTTTTCCTTTCTCTTGTGCTTAGAATCAACATCAATATTTTTGGTTACCTTCTTGTTGGTTATTAGATTTATTATAATTATTTTTACCTTTCTTCTTTCCTACCAAATATTCTGCAGATTGAATCGCATTTACTTCGATGGAAGCAAAAGGAGGGGATGTAGTTTGGGTGGTGTAACGGTTTGACTAACTGGTGCGGCAGGTTGATTTTTCTTTTTCATGGATTTTGTCATTAATTTTGTTTGAAATGAACCAAGAATTCCATTAGTAGGTGGTTCAGTTGTAGGTCTTGAGGGGTTTGATGTAGGACAAGGAGCATGAGGAATTAGGTCATACAAAGTTCCTGATTGGGAATAAACCAAGTCTAGGTACTAAGCACGGATAATGGTCTGCTCCTCTGTAACAACACCTCCCTTGGTGACATCCCTAGAAATGGGGGGAAGTAAATATTTTGTAAACCAATCAACTAGTAACCGATCAGGAATGGGAGCCTAAATTAACCTACTTCTTCATCTCCACTCATGTATATGATCGAATATATGGGTGGAAGTAGTTTGGCAAAGCGACGTTAATAGATATGTATTTGTTTCGTATTGAATTCGTAACTGAAAATGGGCTAAAAATTCCATTGCTAAGGTATTAAAGTCCCAAAACGAATGTTGGGGTAACTTGATATACCATTTTGAAACTACTACGATGAGGGTTCTCTGAAACAATCATAGACGGATTAAACCATCCATGAAAGAATTTGATGAGCACCACAGATGAAAATTCATCACGTGGTTTTTTGGATCGTCGCCAGGTTTACCGTCGAACTTAGGTATGTCTAGGGGTAACTTAACTAGGATTTTTGGCCATGAGGGATCATGGTGTATCAGATCGTTGATCATCCTAGAGAAATTTGGCAGATCTAACATAGGAAGAATGGAAACTACTGATTAGGTTGAGTATATTGTTAATACTAGTATGGCATTTACGGACCAATATCACCATAAGCATATTGATAAATAGGCATATATGATGTCCCCATGGCCGATTGGTTAGGTGGTTTATTTGCAAAATATCCGCTAGAAGATACGTCAGGCGACAGGCCACCCGAGGGAGGTGGTCCTCCAAGGGGTGGGCCTTTGGTGGGCAGGCCTCTAGGAGGAGGTGGTGGTGGTGGTCCTCCAGGTCATGTTCCTTGAGATGGTTGTCCTCGAGATGGTGGTCCTCCAGGTGGTGGTCCTCCATATGGTGGTCCACTAGATGTTGGTCCTCCACATGGTCCACCAGGTCCATCGGATCCTCCAGGTCCTCCAGGTCCTCTAGGGGGTCATCCAAAAGGAGGACCTTCAGGTGGACCTCCAAAACCTCCAATAGTATTTACAAAATGTCCTCCATAGGATGGAACATTAGACCAATTAGGTTTCCCCTGGAACATAAGCATTTCATAGGTAAGGCATTCTAGGGTAAACATCCCCTGATGGTGCTAGTTTATAAGCTTGATAAAATGTAGGTGGTTGATTCCCATGATAGGTATATCCCCAACAAATCGGACTAACAATGGGTTGGACCCCTTAAGGTCCTCCCTGGATGAAAAAGGGTAAAACTGTGTTGGTGTTAGGAGGAGGGGAATTTACTACTGGTGATCCCATTGGTAGATTATTCCCCATAATAGAAATGTTTCCCCTGGTAGGTAAAGAAACTTAAGCTAGGGAATTCCCTTGATGTGTAGAAAATATTGGGGAAGTAGAAACTGATGGAGACTTTTGACTAGGCCGATTCGGGGTGGAGACTTGACCTAGATCTTGAATAACCATGTTTTGGGATGGTGATCCTGAGACATGAGCTACTTGTGATTGTTAAAGGGCATGATATCCAAATGGGGTTGTTCTCTTAAGTTGGGGAAGAGAATAAAAAAATATCCTTCGTAAATTATCTCCCATATTGCGTAAATGTTCAATAGATTTTTGGAAAAATTATGCATTTAACAGAGCATATCCAATGAATTTCCTTATAGAAGTATGGATGAATCGAGCTCAGTTGTAGTAGTTCCATATTCAAAAATGGATTATCCTAGGGAATTTCTCCAAAAAGGAGAATTTGGACGAAAGTATGCCTCTATAGTGTCATCGGGTGGGAGATTAATACCCAGTTCGATCAACCAGATTGACCTTTTTTTGGGAAATGAAGGTTTCATCAACTGTAGGAGTTTTTTGGAGCAAAGGATTATCATAAGTAGAGAACTCTTCTCTAGTCCTAGTAACTGGAACATATTCAACATGAGAATTAGCAGAAGCTTGTTGTTCCATAATTTGACATTCGTTTCCTTGCACGACAGGGGGAGTGTCTAGTGGTAAACCTTGGAACCTACGAGAACATCTCACAAGATGGTCAGTTAGGGTTTTGGATGATACTTTATACTCTAGAATTCTAGACAAAGAAAAAAACACACACAAACAAACCTATGCAAGCTAAGGCCACAAGAAAACTTAAATGACAGGATGGGATGATGATATCCGGTTCCCCACTGGTATTGTCAACTTGTTGCAACTGAGGATATAACACAACGTCCAACAATGAAACATGAAAAGGAGGATTGGTACCATACCCTTTCCTGAACACCCGACCACCTGGATGGTACGTGCGTAGTAGCTCCCCGAGTGTTGTTCTCGGTGTATTGTTCGAACAAGACAGATAAAATGATTTTATCAATTGTTTAGGGTACCCTAGAGGGGTCTCTCGATATACGCAAGGTACGTGGGAGCTAAAATCCGTATTAGTGTTGTCTAATGCAGAGCCATTTGAAAGGGGCCCTCTGCTATATACAATCGAGTAAGTGAAGTACCTTCCTATATACCTCAACCGTACGTGAAAGTTTGTTCTATATACCGACAATACGTGGAGGAAACACACAGACCTCGGGATGAAGTGCAGTCATGAAATGACAACTCCTATGTTTTAAGACATCGTAACATGTCTCTATCCTATCACTCAAATTACTGTAAATTTTTAACCTAATCTAGCATTTATTTTATCTTGATGGTTAGTGAATGTTTGTGAGGTGTTTATCAAGATACAAATTTAAAATCTTTATTTCATGCAAGTATTTTTCCTTTGATGAAAGCTAACTAGAGTATGGAGAAATATTTTTCTTTCAAAAACAAAATGCCATGCTACTTTCAACAACTTGACTTCAATATCTATGACAATCTATTAAAAAACAGAAGCTTTTCACCATATAAACTAACTTTAATCTTTGAAAGAAGAAAAGAAGTAGAGCCTCTAATGTCTATCAATACTAAACTTCCTCAATGAAATTCATAAAGGTCTACTTACTCAAGCATTTATGTAAATCAGAAATGAATTTTTCCTAAGCACTCATGCAAATCCGAAATGAATTTTTCCTAAGCAATTGTAAAGAAAATGTTTCTAAGCACTCATGCAAACAAAATAAGTTATCTCACTTCTTTGATATTTTTTAATATGATTTTGAGAAAGAAAGGGAAAAAACTGGTGCAATAAACTATCTGAAAAGAGGTTATATATCTTATTTTTTTCCAACAAACATTTCAGAGAATGAGCTAATCCAATCATACATCCAAAACTGTAAATCCATACCCAATATTTTACAACGAATCCTTTACTAATAGTGAAAAATTTTGAATCTGAACTCTACATATGAGAACATACTATCAAACCATCAGACTCAGTAGTCAAACAATAAGCAAATCACACATCCAATTTCGGAGAAGCAAAAATAAAAAAAATTAAATTTCAGGTAGTATTGAACCTACCTCAACACACTGTAGAAAGTTGCACCAGAGTGCTGGAAGGAGGTCCTGACAACACTTTATCAGATCAGAATAGGTGCGTCGACGGATATATAAGTAGAAAAAGGCAAATATCTACACAAGGAACCGAAAATTAGATTGATCTGGACTACTTAAGAAGTAAAATAAATTTCAGAAGAGGCAATTGATAGAATAACAAGCTGGATCACTCACCTTAATAATCCAAATGAGTTGAGAAAGAGAATACAAACTTTACAAGTGAGAATTCTACCAAAATTTATAGATCTAACTGGATCTGCTTCAGATCTAACTGGATCTCCTCTAGATCTGACTAGATCAAGCTATCCTAATCAGCAGAGTCACCAATTTTATTTCAATTAATTTTGAAACCGATGCGGACACCACTTGTTCCTCTACCCTGTATGATACAAGAATAGAAAAAAAACCACATCAACATATCCTTTCCCTAGATGGTTAATTTACTTAAACAAGATCGCTCTCATACCTCATATCTAAAATTTTTAGCCCTTGTTCTACTGTTCTTTATGCAATCTCAAATAACTGCAAAGAAAAATCAAAAGACAAAACAACAAGATGAGAGTAACATGATAAATTAACAATCTATGCTAGTGATAAAGGAATCTAACAATAATTAATTGGTACTCACACAAATCAAGTATGGAAAAGGATAACACATTTGTATGAAAGAAATAAGAAGGTAAACCTACAACCAAAGCCTTGATGTTTCCAGCTTTGTCTTCCACAATGGACTTACAACACTCCACACTCACAAAAATCTCTCTTGCACACAAAACTCACTCAAACTTGCCTCTATACCAGACTTCAATCTAAAAACATAAGGATGCTCTCTTTGGTCCCACTTCACCCCCTCCATGAACGCTTCATTTATACTCCAAATGAGATAATATTATTTAATAAATGGATATGATATGATCCCTATGGGTGATGAGGGAAAATGCCACCTCTCCTTAGCTAATAGGAACCACTTCCATGAGGGATTTTGTTGGAATCTTCTCGAATGTTTTTTTCTTCTTTTAAGCCTATTGACACTTTTTGCTCAAAGGGGAAAGACCTCAACGCTTCTTTATCCAAGGGAAAGAGCATCGATGGTACCTAATGTTAATGGAAAAAATGTGTTGATTCTCTCTCACAATAGGGTAAGTGTGTCGGTCTTCTGAAAGGTGGAAAAAAGTCACCACAAGAATCTCTGACCAAGTTCTCTAAAGTGTGCTCATGCATTAGTGGATATTTTAGGTGCAGCAACATCATTTCAAATCAAGTGCAAGAATCGGTCCAAATGCTTTACAACACAATCAAGGGTACCATAACTTTTTTGTAGACATTGCATGCCTAAATATAGAAGGTCATTTCACAAAATAGGATCAATAAATTCTTCTCATGAGGCATCACTTCTCCTTTTCCTCTAGAATCAATGTTCTTTGTATTTCACCATTTTCATCTTTGGTGTTGATGGCCATCTTATTTTTGCATTCTATGTTCCTCATTAGAGTAGTTAATTCCAACAATTATACTATATTGATTTAGAATCAATAAACTTACAAATTTGTCTTTTAGCATATCACCAATTCCGGAGTGTGAATTACCATTAAACATAAATATACCATACTCTCCTTGCAGTGAGAGAATTTCAGAAACATTTCATGTGCAATAATAATATTTTGTATTTTGTGAAATAACAAGGTTCCCTTCTGAGATCCACAATTTATAATTTTATGACCTTATCTTCTTTAATCCTTGACAATCCGTCACAAACTAGCTACCAATTTTTTAACTCATATTCATCATCACAATAATTTAATGAACTTAATGTTTCATACTTCAAATCTTCATCTATTGTGATTTCCATTACCTATGGATCTATGCCCACCTCCATACATAAATTTTATTTAGTTTGTTTATCTTTCTTCTTTTGGGAGTCTTTAATTTTACTTTCTTCAATATATGTTGGTTCCATATCAGTAATTTCCTCTTCATATTTGTTTTCACTTATACACTTTAAATTATCTTCAATTTCAACTTGCAGTGTCCTCCAAGGGACATAATCCAACATTTATCCTTCTTCAAGGTAACAAGCCATTATCCCTTCCTTTTCATAATCATTATAATCTTCATTACAACCATCACCTTTGTATTCAACATCATCAAATTCATCATCTTCCTTAGAAGCTATGAGGTCTTCATCAGTTTCCCATTTCATTTCATCATGCCAATTTGATTTCATTACCAAGAATGGATTCATAGCATTCTTCATAATATCCACCATCAACTTATTTTTCTCATTGATCATCATGACCTCATCCTTTATGAGGGGTCCTCACCTCTCCATCAAAGTCTTCACCATCTTATCATGAACCAAGGGTTTCCTTAAGGCCATTACTTCAGCTGACCTTTTGTTACTCAAGCTTCCAACATTCAGATGTCTCTTGTAATCAACCTTTTCACTTAAACATCCAAAAGTCCGAATGGATGTCTTCTTTCAGTAGTCAACTCTACCCAGCGACCCATTGTTGGAGCTATATCAATAGTAGCATACTTCATTCTTCCTTCCAAATATTCAAAACCTCAAATAGGTTTTCTTCTTTTCCACCAGACAACTCTACCCAACTTCACTTTTGGAGCTTCCCACAATCTCTTAACAAGCTCTACTCAATTGTAGTTGGAGTTGTTCTTATTTTCACTAGAAACTCTATGCATAACGTCAGATGCAGAGTTCACTACTTTAGTAGGATAACACCTACACTACAAGACACTCTTTCTATGATATCAATTGATGCAAAGAAGAGGGAAAACTCAAACTCACTTGCATATAGGAACTCAATAAGCTCAAGACAATAATATGAGCAATAATTAAATAGGGGTATCAACCCTTCTTCAAATGAAACAAATTCAAACATCATACACATTTTCATTCAACACATAAGCTACAAGGATTTTATGAGTGCTATTGTCTCTGTAGAAATTTCAGCTGTGATACCATGTAGAAATATAGCCTTAATGAAAAGAAGAAGCACATGAGGTAGATCTTACTACGGGATAATTCTTACAAGCATGCACAAGGAAAATAGAGAAAATAATAATGAGATCGAATCATAGGAAGAATTGAAGAATGAATCATTGATTGATTATTACAATATTAATACATCCTTATAAAGGAAAATTGAGTTGGTAAAATACAACTCATGCTAGCTCATAAATCAGGCTTACTAAATATGATAGAACCCCATAGGTGGCTAAATCACTTTCCAACTCTATCAAGAACCTCACTGAATTTCCAAGAGTGATGGAAAAACATGCTAATCCTTGAATCTGGAGAGAAAATCATGGAGGATGGGTTGGAAACAAAAAATAGCAGTTTCCTAGTTGACTAGGTTTAACTTATCCACTGAAAAGCTGGAATAAAGCAGTATCAATATAGAATCTGCGGAAAGACAGATATGCTAACTATGGAATTCAATAAAGTGGGTAGGATCTAACTAGAATCAGGATAAAGGAACTCCTAGGTATATATGGTAAGTCATGACCAAGTGTCCAGGCTAGTAGGTAGGAAACTAATAAAAAATGATTAAATATTGTTATCATAAGTATGAAGTGGGCTTATAATATCCCAAGACCCTCCTTTAAGTATGCATTTATAGTGATATGTATTAAATAATCATAACTATAGATGCATATAGGTGCATATAGGACCAAACAACAAGGCTATGGTCACTCTTTACAATTATTCATGTCCAGAAAAGTCAAGAAAGAGACAAAACCACATGGGGAAAAGCCTTCCTCAAGAAAGGACAAGGAAAAAAAATTGAACAACAATATTCAATTATGACTTTATCTTCACTTGAATGATATTAATGAACATCCTCTGGTGAAATATTTTGATGAAGAAATTGTAGACTCCATGATCATGTGATATAGTGTAGAATATGCAAGAAAAAAGAGGAGAGACTCATTCTCTATCATCATATAATGAAGTAGGAGAATTATCTGAATGCTTATTACTGCTGTCATACTTTTATCTACAAACAAAATCTGAAAATGAAAATATATCTATGCATACTCCTTCCCAAAGAGAAGAAAAATAAACACAATCGGTTCGTTGTATAGCTGCAAAATTAAGATGTGGATCACATATCTTTCTTCCAATATGATGTAGCACCTTATGAGATCTAATATGAGGCTTAATAGACTCTGATATATAATAAATATTACCATATGGAAAAAAAAATATCAAAGCTTCATTGTCTCCATGAGGATATGGGGATAGACTAGGAAAAGGATGAGCAACTGGGGAAAACTGATGAGTGTAAGAATATGAAAGATGGATGGACTTGAGATATGAACCATAAGTATTTAGAATATATCCAAACATGTTTAAGATAATTCTAATGATTAATGAGGTCATATATAACCAACCATTGAAAAATAGGTAAGACTTGAAACCATTTGATATAAGTAACGATGCATAAGAAACCAATGGGGAATCAACTAGTGAACTTGGGGTTTGTTTAGGAGTACTCACATGCATGGTAGATCACATGGCTTGTGTCATGACATGCATATAATCCTGAAAACATGCTTCTAAATCATAATTATTATCATTTGAATGAAGTGAGGAAGATTTTCTTAAAGAAAAGTCAAGGTCTAGCATAAAATCACAAGTATTGGGAGATGAATCTAGGAGACTAATAGGTGGATTGTCAAAGAAAGAAACTGATATTTTTGAATCTGATATATCATAAAGTAAATCTATATCATATATGTGATAACTTGATTTAACTATGGAACTCAAGGCATTATTTATATCACCTTGGAACTGTGCACTATGACAGTGTTCTAAGGATTCAACACGCTTCTCTAGCTCATCTAGAACTTCGATGTTGTGCTTCTCAAGAAGCTGAGACATGATGTCCATATTATTCTTTAAAAATTTATTCTTAGGATGAAATCCTTTTCCTCAAAAATAACACTTGGATGTGCTCCCTTTATTCTTGTTTTTCTTTATTGAACCTTCATCAGTAGGCTTCAAACTTTCATCTTCATTATATGACTTTATCTTCTTCTCTTTCACAATTTGCTTCTATTTTCATCTTGTATTCTATCTTCCTTGAGCTATAATATCATGATCCTTTCCCTTGGAAGATATAATAGAACCCATCTATATCAACTTATCTTTCTTCTTTGTTAGTGAATCAAAGAATGTACTGAAAGAAGGAATTTTCCAATTAGAAATAGCAAGCCTACTAGCATGAAAAGTAGACAAAAAACTGAGTATTCAGGACCCAATTTTGATAGAATGGAAAGGATCAATTGATATTCATTCTTATCAATCCCACATTTCTTTAGCAATAAAACAAGTGAATTTAATTTGGTGAAGAATCCTTCAATGGAATAGAAACTGCTTGGACTCAATCAGAATAACTCATTCTCCAACTGATGCACTCTTATCTCATCTTGTACTCCAAAGAGAGACTCAATTTTGGTCCATACATGGTTTGGAGTGGTAAAAACATGTACATGAAATAGTAGATTAGGAGAAATAGAGAGACAAATAAAACCATAGGATTCATAAAACCTATTATTCCACTTAGCTTTCTCAACAATAGAATTTGGTTCATTTTCTAAAACCATAGAAACTCTATAGAGTCCCTTACTGCGCAATAGAATACTATTTTTTTCTTTCAATTCATGATATTTAAAGGGATTCATGATAATAACTGAATAAGAATCAATGCTGATATGTTGATGCACTCAAGGAGATACTCCCTGCAACCAACACAAATAAAACTAGGAGAAAATATTGTAAGCATAATACAATCTCTTCTTCAGAGAGCAATAGGAGAATATATGTTCTCTAATAGAGAGAATAGATAGCTCCTCAAATTTGATGAACTTGAAAAATATCACTTTGATAACATGTATAAATTACATCTTCAATACTATGTAGAAATAAATCCTTGATGCAAAGAAGAAGCACGAGAGGTAGATCTTGCTACAGGATAATTCCCAGAAGCATGCACAAGAAAAATAGAGAGAAGAATAAAGATAATGAATCACATGAAAAAGTGAATAATGAATAATTGATTGATTATTACAATAATAATACACCCTTATAAAGGAAAAATGATTTGGTGGAAGACAACTCATGCCAGGCCATAAATCAGGCTTACTAAATATGATAAACTGCCACAGGTGGCTAAAGAACTTTTCAACTATGTCAAGGACCTCATGAATTAGCCAAAGCTTGAGTGATTTTTCATGAGTGATGGAAAAACATGCTAATGTTGGAATATTGATAGAAAATCATGGAGTATGGGTTGGAAACAAAATATAGTAGTCTCCTAGTTGACTAGCTTTACCTTATCCACTAAAAAACTGGAATAAAGCAGTATAAAGAAAAAATTTGTAGGAAGGTTGTAATGTCCCGAAAAATTGAAAAAAAAAATTATAGGCTAGTGAAAAATACCCAAAGGGGATCATTATTACTCATGTGGAGTTATAGGTGCTACTTATACTTTTGATCTCTTCATAAACAGCCCATACTGTCTTGTTAATCTCTTATCCATTCAGTGATTATTAGTTCGTTTACTTCTTATGTCTTAATTATGTTATTTAAACTATTGATACATCTTAGTTATTATTGTTGGTGAATTAATAAATTGTATAGATCATTATTTTTCTCTTGCACATGTGTACTTTGTTTATTTAATAAAAACTAACTTAACTTTGTTGATGGGAACAAAGTGGTGGAGTGGTGAGACTCGTTCTCCCATGACGATTTGAGAGGTAAGGTCATTCTTCGTTATGCAGGATTACTTAGTTCATTCGAACTAAGGCATTTTATTTATTGAGTTATATGTTACTTGTGCAACATCAGGATTATTTGGTTACTTGAAGCAATTCAGTTCCTAGTTATATTTCCAGTTCCGCCTTGCACTTTTATTACTGTTCCATTTTACGACTCAGGTAATCCCTATGTTCATTAGTTATCTTTATTAGTTAATTAACTATATGCAATGAATTAACTTACTATCCTTACCATTATTAATTATCTATCCCTTGGTTAATTAATTACACTTCTCTTGTTTCTATTTTTCCGGTATGCCTTGGTTACAAGTTTGGAAACTTAAGCTTGTTCTTCCTAGCGAGGGCATCATGGCATACTACGTTTTCCATGATTCACAAAACCTAGACTAAAGAACTATGCACAAACACTACCTATATGAACTAGCAAAGGGCATGTAGAAACACATTACTTTGATGCTAGGGAGATAAAAATATAAACACTATACAATAGTGTTAAGTCTGTGCACACTTTAGAGTTGAAAGACTATGGCATAAATACCATTTCATTGGTAATATGTCTGGATTGGCATTAGAAGGTGGCGAAACTATAGGATATAGTGTACACCATGAAAAATATCAGGGTTTAAACCTATGACTTGGTTGATATGTATTATGACGTTGATTCATAAACTATGGTAAGGGTTTATGAATGCGTTAATGGCCACCAGTTGGTGCCATTAATGCCATCAAGGTTTGTGAAAATGCTTGGAAAAGGATTTGGGCATTCACTATTTGTGCATTATGTGGTTTTAGCATTGGGGTTTCATGTGGCTTCTGTCCAGCTAGAGAAGGGAGGTGACCTCCATCGATTTGCAGGTAGCTAACCACTATACTCTATGTAAACACAACCTTTGGTTGTTTTATCCATGGCATGGTCATGATTCTCATGCCATTTTTGATTGCAAGTGAAAATGAAGGCACTCCAGGGTTCGAACAGAGCTATGCTTTTTATTTGTGGTTGCTACTTCACAGCCCTGGTAAGCTTGCTAGCAAGATCTTACTTGCCTCCTCTCGTTGTGGGCATTTTTGAGTTGGGATTATTTATAGGTTTGGGGTTTTAGATGGCACTTGTTGACTCTATGTTTAGGGCTTGTAGTGTAGCTTGCTCTGGGTTTTGGCTCTCGTTGGGAGGTTTGGCATTTTGAGCCATGGCTACACCATTACTTGTAATAGTGCCATAGCTCACAACTTGCCATTTAACATTTTTAATACGTTGACTATTTGTAAAAGAGGATTCGTGCCTTACTATGTAAATACACTGCGCACTGGCTTTTATGTGAAGACTGTAATGTGTTTTGGTATAAAATCCATACGATTTCATTCAGCATTTTAATAGATTAAACTGTGTAAAATCGGGACTATGTAGTTATTTTAATGTTGCGTTTTAAAATGTTGACTTACTGGGTTTGATCGCGGCTTTAAGCTTGTAGAATTTACTGTGTGTATAATTGTAATAGCTTGGGTTTTGGAAGTATGCACAACACTTCGTTTATATTGTTTGTAATTTATGTTTGGGGAAATATTCTAGAGCTTGGGGCATTATTCCATGGGCTGCACCATTGTTGCAATGGTGCCGTAGCCCATTGGATTGCCACTGTAAGCTTTGCGTTAGCGTTAATGGAAACTGTGTTTTATACATAATGTTGTAAATTTTTTTTTGTAATGGTTTAGCATGGGTGCAGGATATGGCATGAATGGCATGTGCCTCTCCCAACGACTGCAATAGCTTAGTTGGCATTTTAATATGTAATTTGTTTATTTTAAAATATATGTCTGTAACAACCATGGTTATGGCAAACCCACGATATCATTTTGGTTACTGTAGCGTGACTATGTGATTGGATTTGGAAACTTGGTCGTGGTCGGTGTGACTGGGTATACGACCTTCAGGATTTTGGCCTGGATGATACAAAATTTTAAAACATTTTATAAGTAATAATAAAAAGGATCTACTACGTATTAAGCTATGGATTTTTTTATGCGTTTTGATTACAATAATGATTTATGTTAAGGTTATTATTATGTTGGCCTTGGGTCACGGACATCCATGGGATTCGATGTCACGACCTTTGTTGGCATAAGATGTGGTTTTCTTCTTAAGACAAATGATTCTTTGCTTAAACAAGAACTACATAGATGTTTTTAATGTGCAGTTTAATTTTTCTTATGAATTATATTTGTAACCCATAAGCTTCGATACCACGACCTCTGTTTATTAATACAGAGTTATATGAATTGTTTACTTGGTAAAAATTATAGGTGGATGTTTATGATGAATATTATATGGGACCCTTAAAGATATAATGCATGTGATTTATGGTATTTTATTATAGATGTTAATACTATAGGTTTTATTGCAGAGTCTTGATAAGGACGACATGGATGGTCACGATATTCCTCTGATTAAATCTAGTGTTTGTTCCACTTATGTAAAGTATTTTGTTTTTAAAATGATTATGTGGAGCAGACCGTGGAAGGTATTTAATAATTTTTTTTATCTTGTTTATTATATGAAATCTGTTCTTAGTAGATCTAGTTTATAATATATACTTGTATTAGTTAGAATAATCAATATTTTAATTAATTACTACTGAACTAGTTTCTTCAAAATTTAGGGAAAGCCTCTGCTGACAAATGGAATATGTCAATAGAGTATTAAATACAGAGAACAAAGTATAAACATAATACTAAGATCAAAACCTAGTTAATACAGGAACATTTATGAAAGATACACCCTAAACATAAACAACATCTAGTAAAAATTCTTTAGCCTATGAATAGTAAATTGCAAATACAAACCCTATCAGATTGTTAATCATGAAACTTAACCATTAGGGCTAGAAATTACATTGCGACCATTAATTAACATAAATAATAATGAATCTTTAGGAAAAAAATAGAATAGACCTTCAAGGGTTTTGTACCTGAATTTTTAATCTTTGTCAATGGCTGCACCTGCACACTTAAATAACCAGTATTAACAATTCAATGCAGATCTGACCTCTGTTTGATGACCAAATCACTTGGGAACTACCACGTTCCACCTAACCATGACCCAAAACCATTCCTAATTTAAATCTGGATCCCCCTGAGCTAGACTCCAACATGCAGGAAGCTTAGAGCTCCTAAGGTAGGGTTTCCTAACTGGTAATTAGTTCTGAATCAATCCTCTTTTCCTTGCAGGAAAAGTTCTCCAAGAAAATACTCGAGAGAAAAAAACAGGCAGAATAATAATTCTTGTAGATAAAAATCAGAACCCCAAGCTCTTATTTGGCTTGAGTCTTTATAGACATACTTTTCAGTCAAAGGGGCAGTTAAATCAAGAAATCCCCGATTTCTTGATTTAACCCTTTTTAATTACTGGGGTAATTTTCAATTCTTAACCTAGGAACTTTTAACTAGTTCCTAGTTAGTCTTTCGTAGATATTTCACTATTTATTAATCCTTTAATAATAAATAATAATTGGTGGAGCTTCTCTTCTTCCTTTATTCAATTATAGAATTAATCATAATTAATTCTTTATACATACTATATATAAAATACATAGTATTAGAATACTTGTTAACATTTGTCTTTGGGCATCATGTATCATGATCCCTAGACTTAACAACACTTCTTTATGAAGGTCAAGTAGATAGATGTCTGAGGTCATATAGGCTAGGCAACTCTAAACATCCTTGCATGTTGGATTTCCCTCCTATAACGTGGTAGTTCTTCAGTACTTGATGAGAATGCATAAATTTGAAATTTCATTTAATCACTTAAAAAATAAGTACGATGAGATCAATATTATTCTCAAGTTGTTTTCACTCGGAGGTGATTTTAATCGTTTTAGTAACCCCTAGCGCTTACCAGAGCCCATGCTCAATGCTTATAACAGGGAGTTACAAACATAGTGCAAGTCTATAGCTCTCTCTCAACACTAAATGCTAGGATTTACTTGTACAATACACCTAGGGCTACAATGGCCAAGGATCCGATGCTCCAGAGATTATTCTCAACATCAACATGGAATGTTCCATAGATTATGCCCAACATTTCAAATTATATTTTCATGTGTTATAGAGCTTTATGCTCAACACAAATGTAAGTACTTATGTGCTCTAGAGCGTCTCGCTAAACACAAAACATCTCATTGATCATGTGCTTCAGGGTCCATGTCCAACACAAAACATTTCATCAATCATGTGCTTTAGGTTCCACGCCCAATAGAACCAACATATATATACATATATCATCAACAATTGGCTTACGCCCATTATACAGAGCAAATCATCATGTTCATATGCAGTGGGGTCTTTGACCCAATATAAAAATAAAACATCAATATAAACATCATGATCAATAGGCTCATGCCTATAAGTGGTACGTCCAAAATTTAGGATATTACATCCCTCCCTCCTTAGTACAACACCATCCTTGGTGTTCTAGGCACTCTGAATGATATCATTGAACAAGACGGGGTAATCCTTTCTCATGGTGGCCTCATTCTCCCAGGTGGCCTCATCTACCTCAAAGTGCTTCCACTTCACTTTCAATTGGACTACAGTGCGCTTCCAAAGCTACACTTCTCTCTTGTCCAATATATGCAAAGGCTCAGTGGAAAATTCCCCCTCAGGTTCCACCTGTAATAATGACCAATCAATGGCATGCTTAGTGTCATAAACATATTTCTTAAATAAATATGCATGGAAAACATTATGAACTCTTATGTGCGTAGGTAATGCTAGTTCATAAGCCACTGGTCCTTTCTTGGCTAGAATTTCAAAAGGTCCACAAAATCTAGGTGCTAACTTACCACACCTACCCAAGCTCAACAAGCTCCATTTTGCTTTCACTTTCAAGTAGACATGCTCACCTACTTGATAGTCTTTATATTTTCTTTTCTTATCCCCATAACTTTTCTGATGGTCTTGGTCCTCTTTAAGGTTTCCCTGGGCCTTGGTAACTAACTGTTCCAAGTCCAATAACAGGTCAGGCCCTAACATGAGCTGATCCATCAGACTGTCCCAAGTAACTGGGTCCTACCCTTCCATCCATAGAGTACCTAGAAAGGACTCATATTGGAGGAAGCCTGATACCCGTTGTTATATGCAAACTATGCAAGGTGCATATAATCCTCCCACTTGGTGGGGTTGTTCATGACATTCATTCGAAGCATGTATTCAACAATTTGGTTTACTCTTTTAGTTTTCCCATTCTTCTGCGGGTGATAAGCAATGATAAAGTTCATTTGCATCTCTAATCCATAGAATAAAGATATCCAAAAAATTCGTATAAACATAACATCTCGATCTGAGATAATTGATTTGGGTATCCCATGCAATCTAAATATCTCTTTTAGGAAGATATCGGCAATGTTCATGGCCTTGTAGGTCGATTTTACAGGGATGAAGTGTGATGTAATTGATAGCTTGTCAATGACTACGAAGATGGAATAATTTTGCTTCTTTCTTTTCAGTAAGCCAATAATAAAATCCATACTGATAACCTCCCACTTCCATTCTGGAATGGGCAATGGCTGTAGCAATCCTGAAGGATGTTGGTGCTCGGCTTTAACTAGCTGGAATTCATGACATTTTACGATAAACATTGTAATGTTGGCCTTTAACTTAGGCCAGAAAAAGTGTCTCTTGACGGCATATATCATCTTTTGATATCTCAAGTACCCTGAGTAGGGTTCCCTAAGAAATTCTGTGAGGATGCTGGACAGAATGTCCCCTCCATCTGGAACATACAATCTATCCTTGGACCATAGTAGTTCGGAGTCCTCCACCTTGTATTCCTTCTGTTGTTGAAACAACTGGTCCTCTTGGACCTTCTTGAGGATTTCCACATAGAAAGGGTAAACCTTGTTGGCCGTTCTAATATTCTCATGAAAATATACATTAGTTTGACTCAGGGTCACGTTATATATCATATGAGTTCGTTGACTGAAAGCATCAACAAATTTGTTCTCTTTTCCCTTAATATGCTTTAGTTCAAATTTATACTCACTCAGGAAATCCAACCATCTGGCTTGCCTCGCATTCAGATTGGGTTGATCGAATAAATACTTTAGACTCATATTGTCAGTATTTAGAAGGAACTTCCTTCCCATGAGGTAGTGCCTCCACATCTTCAGAGCGTGGATAATGGCCACTAGCTCAATATCGTGCATGGGATAATTTTTTTCATTCTATTTTAATTTCCATGATTCGCAACAGATGGCACCAAGTCCTTCCTTGCTTACATCCGTGCATACAACGAAATCCCCACTGGGTTCCACAATCCACAACACTGGCGCGGTCATCAAAAGCTACTTAAGCTTTTGAAAACTTTCTTCACACTTGTCAGTCCATAAGAACTTGTTCGCTTTATTCTACAAAGGTGTCATGGGGCAAGCGATTCTCGAGAAGTTCTAAATGAACTTTCGATAAACCCGACTAAACCCAAAAAGGACCTAATGTCAATGACACTAGTCAGGGTAGGACAATCCTTTATGGCTGGATTCTTTTCTAGGTCCACAACTATTCTCGCCTCGGATATGATGCTACCTAGGTACTGTATTTGTGGTTTGTAAAAAGCACATTTACTAAACTTAACATAGAGTTGGTTTTCTTTGAACACTCGAAGTACCATGCGAAGGTGTTCTTGTGTTCCTCTTTATTCTTGGAATAAACCAGAATGTCATCAATAAATACTAGTACAAAATTATCCATATATTTATTGAATATGTTGTTCATCATACACATAAAGTTTGCGGGTGCATTGGTCAACCCAAATGACATCACTACAAACTCGTAGTGCTTGTACCTCGTATGAAAGGTGGTCTTGGGAATATCTTTGTCTCGGATTCATACCTGATGGTACCCAGATCGTAGGTCAATCTTGGAAAATATTTTGGTCCTCCCACATGGTCGAACAAATCATTGATCCTAGGGAGAGGGTAATGGTTCTTTATAGTCATTTTGTTCAACTGACGATAATCCATGCCCATCTGCATCATACCGTCCTTCTTCTTTACGAACAAACTTGGTGCTCCCCAAGGGGACACACTAGGTCAAATATACCCTTTCTCTATTAACTCCTGCAACTGTAGTTTGAGTTCCAGCAATTCTGGTGCACTCATGTGGTAAGGGGCTTTGGAGGCCGAAGATGATCCTTGGGTGATTTCGATGGAAAATTCTAGGTCTTGTTTCGGAGGTAATACGGGGATTTCCTTGGGAAACACATCCTTGACTTCTTCAAGAACGAGGAAGTATTCTATGAATTGCTCTCTATCAGACTCTACATCTCGGATGTTCACCGCAAACAACTTGTATCCCTTCCTAACACACTTCTTCTCTTGTAAGGCAAAGATTTTTTTATAGAAACTTTCTTTGAAATGCCTTGAACCTTCATTTAGTTCCCTTGGCTATCAGTACACAAGATAGACTTGTGTAGAAAATTGAGCATGACATGGTGCTACTCTGACCAGTCCATGCCAATAAGAATATCGTACGATCCTAAAGGTAGGATGTTCAGTTTTACCTTAATAAGGAAACCATTCAGGTTTACTTCACATTCTTTAACAATTTACAAAACCTTTCGTTTCGTATCGGTGGCTAACTATACTAGCCAAGGTTTAACATGCTTTACTTTTCCTAACTTGCATAATTCGACAATATTAGGTGCAACATATCTCCGGCAAGCACTGGGATCAATAAGTATTGAAAAAGAGGTGTTCAAGATCTTACCTTCGATCTCAACCATTGTAGCTTGATGGTCCTACTGTCGGCCATCTAATTCTACATAGATCCATAGGGTTCCTACTATATCCTCAATGGTAGGTTCTTTTGCAAGTTATGCAAGACTCCATTGTTCTTGTTCTTACATTCTCAGGCATAATGCGGCTCGTTGCACTTCCAGCACTTGATCACTAAAGGGGTGGCATTGGCTCCACTTACCACTTGCTTATTACCATTAGGATTTGGTACATAAGGCTTTGTACTAGTTTTGTTGAAGTTCTTGTTCACTTGAAAGATGTTATTTTGCTTCCTATAAGTGGGGGTTTGACCCAGGCTTGCAGTTATCAGAAAAGTTTCTAGACTTTTCTCTGTTTCGGTTATGGTTTTCTTGCCGTAACTACCCATGCTCATAGAAGAGTTGAGCCTTGTGTAGTGCAGTATCCAGATTCTTTGGCATGTCAAATTCAATCCTATCCTGAAAACTGGTAGGAAGACATCCTAGGAACTGCTGGATCTTCACCTTCTCCTATTTGATATATGGTAGATAATGCAACAGATCTAGAAATCTATTTATAAATGCGTCCATAGTCATGGAACCCATGTGCAGTTCATGGAACTCTTTTACCTTGTGGTCAAAGAACCTTTCTGACATGTATTTTTCTTGGAAAATATTTCAGAATTTTTCCCAGCTTATTTCTTGCAGCTCATATTTCTTGGTGTGCTTTAAATCTTGCCACCATCTTGTTGCCTTAGCATTCAGGTTGTAGATGGCAAGCCTAGCCTACATCACACTTGAATAGTTATGAACCTGGAAATACTTACTCATTCCCAGCAACCATTCTTCAGCCTTTTCTCTTGTATTTACTTCACCTTCGTGGGTCGAGGCTCTTATTTTTTGAAACTCCCCCTGAAGACTATCATAATTTCTTTGCCTCTTTCTCCGTGGAGAAAGTGATTCATCACTAGCAGGACTGTGATGATCTCCTTTAGTTGCTTCCGGTGTACCTTGTTTTTCTGCTTCTCTTGGGCTGCTAGCCCACTCATGGTATGGTTCTCTTTTGGATCTATTGGTTGACTGGGCAGGTTTACCTCGTGGGCTCCCTCCCATCATGTTACGCAATAATGCTTCATTTATAGCTTGTTGTTCCTTTCTTTCATTTAGACTATCTTCTCTGAAACTTTTCAGTTCAGCTTGAAGATTGTGCAAATTTTTAAGCACATTATTTTTTAGCTCGACCACCAAGTTCACTTCCAGAGTGGGGGTGGTCATTTCTTCCTCCTGGTTGTTTTCTTCCTCAGTATTCATAAACTGAACAGCGTTGTAAAAATTTTCCCAAAATACAAAAATTTTAATAGCAGCAAAAATTTTTGTTAGTAACAAAAATTACTTATCATACTTTATTTTCTCTGCGTGAATTCGTGGTGCGCCCATAAGTCTCTCAGTATTGAAACTGGGCTCTGATACCACTTGTAATGTCCCCAAAAATTGAAAATAAAAAGAAAATTATAGCCTAGTGAAAACGACCCAAAGGGGATCATTATTACTCATGCAGAATTACAGGTTCTACTTATACTTTCGATCTCTTCAGAAACTGCCCATACTGTCTTGTTAATCTCTTATCCATTCAGTGATTATTAGTTCGTTTACTTCTTATGTCTTAATTCTATTATTTAAACTATTGATACATCTTAGTTATTACTGTCGGTGAATTAATGAATTGTATAGATCATTGTTTTTCTCTTGCACATGTGTACTTTGTTTATTTAATAAAAACTAACTTAACTTTGTTGATGGGAACAAAGTGGTGGAGTGGCGGGACTCGTTCCCCCATGACGATCTAAGAGGTAAGTTCATTCTTCATTATGTAGGCTTACTTAGTTCATCCGAACTAAGGCACCTTATTTATTGACTTACAGGTTACTTTTGCGACATTAGGATTATTTGGTTACTTGAAGCAATTCAGTTCCTAGTTGTACTTCCAGTTACGCCTTCGACTCACTATGTTGGTTAATTATATTTCTTAGTTAATTAACTAGATGTTGTGATTTAACTTATTATCCTTACCATTATTAATTATCTATCTCTTGGTTAATTAATCACACTTCTCGTCTTTCTATTTTGCAGGTCTGCCTTGGTTACGAGTTTGGAAACTTAAGCTTGTTTTTCCTAGAAAGGGAATCATGGCATACTATGTTTTCCATGATTCCTAAATACTACAAAACCCAGACAAAAGACCTATGCACAAACGCTACCTATATGAACTAGCAAAGGGAATGTACCGACACATTACTTTGATGCTAGGGAGATAAAAATATAAACACACTACAATAGTGTTAAGTCTACGCACACTTTAGAGTCGAAAGACTATGGTATAAATACCATGTCATTGGTAATATGTCTGTGATGGCATTAGGAGGTGGCAAAACTATAGGATATAGTGTACACCATGAAAATATCAAGGTTTCAACTTATGACTTGGTTGATATGTATTATAACGTTGATTCATAAACTATGGTGAGGGTTTATGAATGCATTAATGGACACTAGCTAGTGCCATTAATGCAATCGGGGTTTGTGAAAATGCTTGGCAAAGGATTTGGGAATTCACTATTTGTGCATTATGTGGTTCTGGCATTGGGGTTTCATGTGGCTTTTGCGCAACTGGAGAAGGGAGGTGACCATGGACACCAGCTGATGCCATTAATGCAATCGAGGTTTGTGAAAACGATTGGCAAAGGATTTGGGAATTCACTGTTTGTGCATTATGTGGTTTTGGCATTGGGGTTTCATGTGGCTTCTGCGCAACTGGAGAAAGGAGGTGACCTCCATCGATTTGTAGGTAGATAACCACTAGACTCTATGTAAACACAATGTTTCGTTGTTTTATCTATGGCATGGTCATGCTTCTCATGCCATTGTTAATTTGATTGCAGGTGAAAATGAAGGCACTCCGGGGTTTGCACAGGGCTACACTTTCGATTTGGGGTTTCTACTTCACCGCCCTGGTAAGCCTGCTAGCAAGATATTACTTGCCTCCTCTCATTTTGGGAATTTCTAAGTTGGGATTCTTTACAAATTTGGGGTTTTAGATGGCACTTGTCAACTTTGCCTTCGGGGTTTGTAGTGTAGCTTTCTCTAGGTTTTGACTCTCATTGGGAGGTTTGGCATTTTGAGTCATCGTTGCACCATTAATTGTAATGGTGCCATAGCTCACAGCTTGCAATTTAACATTTTTAATATGTTGACTATTTGTAAAAGAGGATTCGTGCCTTACTATGTAAATACACTGCGCGTTGGCTTTTATGTGAAGACTATAATGTTTTTCGGTATAAAATGCATACGATTTCATTCATCATTTTAATAGATTAAACTGTGTATTGGGATTGTGTAGTTATTTTAATGGTACGTTTTCAAATGTTGAGTTGCTGGGTTCGATTGTGGCTTTAAGCCTGTACAATTTACTCTGTGTATAATTGTAATAGTTTGGGTTTTGGAAGTATGCACATCAATCCATTTATATTTTTTGTAATTTAGGTTTGGGGAAAGCTTATAGAGCTTGGGGCGTTATGCCATGGGCTACACCATTGTTGCAATGGTGTCGTAGCCCATTGTCTTGCCATCGTAAGCTTTGCGTTAGCGTTAATGGAAACTATGTTTTATACAGAGTGTTGTAAATTTGGTTTTGTAATAGTTCAGCGTGGGTGCAGGCCATGCCATGAATGGCATGTTCCTGTCCGAACGACTGCGATAACTTAGTTGGCATTTTAATATGTAATTTGTTTATTTAATTAGATATGGCCATAACAGCCAGGGTTATGGAAAACACACGATATAATTTTGGTTACTGTAGCATGACTATGTGATTGGATTTGGAAACTTGGCCATGGCCGGTGTGACTGGGTATACGACCTTAAGGATTTGGGCCTAGGCGATACCAAATTGTAAAAAAAATTATAAGTAATGATAGAAAGGATACTATGTATTAAGCTATGGATTTTGTTACGCATTTTGATTACAGTAATGGTTTATGTTAAGGTTATTATTATGTTGGCCTTGAGTCACAGACATCCATGGGATTCGATGTCGCAACCTGTTTTGGCATAAGATAGGGTTTTCTTCTTAAGAGGAACGATTCCTTGATTAAATAAGAAATACAGAGATGTTTTGAATGTGGAGTTTAATTTTTTGTATGAATTATATTTGTAACCCATAAGGGGGTATACCACAACCTCTGCTTATTAATACAGAGTTATATGAATTGTTTACTTGGTAAAAATTATAGGTGGATGTTTATGATGAATATTATATGGGAGCCTTAAAGATATAATGCATATGATTTATGGTATTTTATTACAGATGTTAAGACTATAGGTTTTATGGTAGAGTCTTGATAAGGACCACATGGATGGTGACGATATCCCTCTCATTAAATTCAATGTTTGTTCCAGTTATGTAAAGTATATATTTTTTTTAAATGATTATGTGGAGCAGACCTTGGAAGGTATTTAATAATTTGTTTAGCTTGTTTATTATATGAAATATGTTGTTAGTAGATATAGTTTATAATATATACTTGTATGAGTTAGAATAATTAATATTTTAATTAATTACTACTGAACTAGTTTCTTTAAAATTTAGGGCAAGCCTCTGCTGACAAATGGAATATGTCAGCAGAGTATCAAATACATTGAATAAAGTATAAACATAATACTAAGATCAAAACCTAGTTAATACATGAACATTTATGAAAGATACACCCTGAATATAAACAACATATAATAAAAATTCTCCATCCTATGATTAGTAAATTGCAAATACAAACCCTATCAGATTGTCAACCATAAAACTTAATCATTAGGGTTAGAAATTACAGTGCAGCCATTACTTAACATAAATAGTAATGAATCTTTAGGAAAGAAATAGAATAGGCCTTTAAGGGTTTCATACCTAAATTTTTAAGCTTTGTCAATGGCTGCACCTGCACACTTAAATAACCAGCATTAACAATTCAATGCAGATATGACCTCTGTTTGATGACCAAATCACTTGGGAACTACCACATTCCACCCAACCATGACCCGGAACCATTCTTGGTTTTTTTGATATATATGTAACTTCGAAATGTATTCTTGTATGTATCTTATGTATTGTAACCCGATGTTTATTCCGGGATGTTTCTATTATGTATTTGAGTCATGTGGTCATGCCCCGATGTTCCGATCGGGAGGATTAATAATGTAAACAAGTCATGTCAAGTCATTAGGTAAGTCCCCACATTTTCGAGGCACTTGAGTTATTATACACTAATTAAGGTGTAAGCTCGAGTAGTAATTGTTAGGTTGAGCCTACGTGTGAAAATGCAATTCAAGTGAATGGATGAATATAAATAGAGAGTGAGAGTCTCTCTATTTATCACTTGCACACTGACATCATTCACTCTTTTAAGTGAGGCACACTTGTGGAGGAGGAAATATACTGGGACAAGAAGGCCACTGCTGTTGGGAGATATCTTACTATTTTGGTGCTGATTTTATCTCTAAGGAAGTTGTGGGGTTTTCTCCTTTATGGTTTCCCCGAGGAAAACTCTTTTTGTCTCTTGTCTCTTGTGATGTGCTTATGTTTATTGCTGTTCTTGTTATTCTCTCAGTGAAAAGATCCTAAGATCATAATGCTAGCTTAATTGTTGAAAAACTAACATGGTATCAGAGCTAACCTGAGAAGAAGACATTGTGCAGCTACAAGAACTAGGGCTTCCTATTTTTTGGATTTTCCTCCATAGATTTTTAGCAAAAGTATGCTAAGATGACTCCCCATCGAAGGGTGCATCTTTCTGTTGATGCGGAATTCAATCTCAAGCATTTTCAGTTTCGATGTGGAAATTAGGGCTTTCTACAGAAGAGGAATTTTTGAGTGAGACTAGCATAGGGTTATTATCCTCATCAAAACCGAAGTTTAGAGACCTGGATCAAGAAATTTGGTTGGGTGAAACTCGAGGAAATTCAAACCCTAGTTTGACCCTAAGCTAGGAGAAACCCTAAATACTAAAACTGCTAAGTTTTGGTACAGTCGCTATATTCCGATATTGGAAAATTCTCAGAAGCGGAAAATTGCAGGGACCGAATATAAAATCCTGATGAATCCTGTGTCCAAAAATAAGACTCATATTCACTGTACTCCAGGCGATATTATCTCCTCAAGTTAGGGTTTCAGCCTCTTCCGGAATTCATCCCTAAACAGGACATCTGGGGAGATCTGAAATATCTTGAGCTACCGAGGTCCAAATGGAATTCCTAAAGATGTTCCAGAAAGGGCATAGACTTTAAGTTTGGTGGTCCAAATATCATACTCAGAAGATGAACCAGTGACACGTGGCATGCCGTACAACTTCGTTGTTCTGAACAGTCCTGTAACTGGTCACCTTGGGAAAAGGATCATAAATCCCAAATGGTGAAACCAATTCTGATTAAACCTATGGTTTTGGATCAGGGACATGAGAGGTTACCTTAGTACAAAATTTCAGACACAGAGGATCAGTAATTTCGGAGATATCACAGAAACAGTAACAAGCATTTCTGCAGAAGAAATCAGTAAATTAGGGCTTCCTCTTTCGAGAGCTTCCCTTCACTATTTTCAGAAAAGGAGTACATTGGACAGCTCCATTTGAATAGATCTATCTGTTTTTCCAATCAGATCTGAAAGTTTCCAAGTTTTGAAAATTAGGGTTTCTGCGACAAACCCTAGATCAACAAACTCCAAGACAAGGACGGACACCTCAAATCGGTAAGATCTAATATTTTGTATTTCCATTTGAGGTTCTCATTTCAATATGATCTATCACAATAGCTTTATGATAAGCTTGGTGAAGTTGACAACTTCCAAGCATAGAAGTATTTGATCTCTCTAAAGAAACTGGATTGGACACCTACATGAGTATAGAGGTTCCAGTTTCAGAGGGAGACGAGGCCAAAGAAGACATCATGCTCATGCTGTAGAGGATGATGAACCATCCAGAAAGAGATCCATATATGAAAGTGAATATTCTTCAAGCGAGGATGAATATGTTCTGATATCAGCTCTCACAGGTAACATTACTCATGGAAATGATGATTGGCTTATAGACAGTGGGGCTTCCAAACATATGATGGGATTCAAGGAATCCTTTGTAATACTGTTAGACATGAATCACCTCTAAAGGTGAAACTAGGATATGACTACCAATATCCAAAAAAGGTAGTGGGGAATATTCATACAAGCTAGACTCTGGTAAGTCTCTAACAATGAAAGAAGTATTGTTTGTTCCAAGACTTAAGAAGAATCTTCTATCCATTTCAGCCTTGGATGCAAAAGGAATTTTGGTTGCATTCATCGATGGTCAAGTCATCATGTGGCCAAAAGGAAAGAAAATTGATGATGCGATAGTGATTGGAAAACAAGAAGGAGGCTTGTACAAATTGAAGGGTCATCTAGAACAAGCCTTGATCCATGATACGGTAGAGCCAAATGAGCTTTGGCATAGAAGGATTGCACATGTGCACTACAGAGCACTACCTATTGCAAGCAAAGATGTTGAAGGACTTCCACAATTCCAAGCAAAGCATGATGGAGTTTGCAAAGGATGTGTGAAAGGGAAGAATACAAAGAAGACACTTCCTAGCAGCAAAAGCAAAGCCAAAGGCATTCTAGAAATCATCCACTCCGATGTATGCGGTCCAATGTCATCAAACTCACTAAGCGGGTATGCATACTATGTTTCTTTTATTAATGATTTTTCTAGAAAGACATGGATTTACTTTATGAAAAACAAAGATGAAGTGTTCAGTAAGTTCAAGGAATTCAAAGCCTTGATCAAGAACCACACTGAAAAGAAGATCAAGACCATTCGATCAGATAATGGTGGAGAATTCACTTCGAATGAATTCAAAGAGCTATGCAAAGAAGAAGGGATTAAGAGGGAGTTGTCAACTCCTTAGAATCCACAACAGAATGGGGATGCAGAACGGAAGAACAGAATTTCAATCTATTTGAAGGGAAGAACAAAAATCAGAATATGACCTAAAGAATCCAGTTGAAGAATGTGAAGATCTAGAATGCAAAGACCATGCAGTCATAGGATTCTCTCAAATCAAGAACAACTTGAAGCGGTAAAAGAAAAAGTGAAGAATGAAGAAGTCATGATGGCCACCTTGAATGGCCTCCCAGGATCATGGAATTCATTCATTCAAGGAATGTGTTCCAGAAGGAAGTGATTACTTTCAGCAAACTCTAGGAAGAAGAAGAAGCTCGACTCATCAGAAGAGAAGAGAAGATGGAAGCAAATGAAGATCAAGCTCTCAAAGAAGATACCTAAAGCAATGAGGAATATGAAGAACTCAACTCTTGAAGAACTTCTTATCCTCCTTATCATTTGGATAAGAAATGATGCTACCATGAATGAAGAAGACAATGAAGCTGAAGGCTCAAGAAGCAATCTACCCATGAAACAAATACAGATAAGTATTCAATTGTCATTTCATTGTTTTGTTATGCATTTGTTTATATTCCGTTATTGTATTATGCATGATAGGATGTTTGCATTAATGACAGTATACTACTAATATGCATGTGATGGGTAAGTAGCTCATGGTGCTATACAACTCTCCATTGCTACTTATCTAGAATGAAACCTCTTTGCTGACATATTGGATTAGTGCACAATCTCAATGTTGTCCTAGTAGAGATGGAAAGCATCTAGAAAGTTTCAATAAGATATGGATGAATGTTGTATTGGCTAAAGTAGTTGCATGATCATATATTTATGCATAAGTATTTGCCAGTATGAATATTCTTTATGAAATGTTCTAACCATACAAATGAATTTGACTTGTAGGAAAGACCGCATACATAATCGCCTACAAGTAAAGAAGAATGAAGACTTGTTCCGAAGAGGAAGTGATGGCATTTCAAAATGAAGAATAATATGACGAGTGCAGTGACATCATTGATGCAAAACCTTACAGCCACCAAAAAGAAAGGGAAGACTAGTTCAAAAAGAATGATGTCAGGGCGCAGTATCGAGACCTGAAGAGAAGTTCATAGTTCCATCATGCAGTAGATGGAAACATCGTGGGATACAAAGCAAGATTCGTAGCATGAGGCTTCTCACGAAAAGAAGGCCTAGACTACGAAGAGACATTTGCATCCAGTAAGAGTTTAAACACATACATGATGAGCTTGATGGAGATCTTAACATTTGCTACAAGGTTGAAGATGCAAGTCTATACACTAGATGGTCACATAGAATATTAGTAGCATAGGAAGCTACTTGTCACTCCGGTACAGAATGTTTTTAGTGCATAGAGCACAGAAGACAGAGGGAGTATGATGCTTCGCTTCAGAGGGAGTGACTACAAAAGATCTAAGGTTTGACATGGTACGACAGGATGGGCAGATTACTGATGACTCTAGGCTTTACTGAGAGTAAAGCGGATTCCAACCTTTGCCTCAAGGTTGAAGACGGAATACCAGTGATGCTCCTGTTATGTGTCGATGCACTACTGTTCTAGGTATGGAGGTGTGGCAGATTACAGATGGGATCTTCCTTGGATAAGGGAAGTATGCAGTAGAGATCCTGAAGAGGTTCAGGATGATGGACTGCAAGGCGATGGCCACACCTATGGCATCGAACCTGAAGCTATTGAGTGATGCTTCATTAGAGTCAGTTGATGCTACGATGTATCATCAGATGATTGGGTCATTGATGTACCTGACGAACACGAGACCAAACATTTGCTTTCCTGTGAACACCTTGAGCCAGTACTTGACAGATCCGAGGAGTGTTCACTTGACAGCTGCAAAGCATATTCTGAGGTACTTGAAGGGTACAATTGATTATGGGGTCAAGTACAATGCAAATCAGGAGATTAACCTGGAAGGTTATGTTGATTCAGATTGGGCAGGAAGTGCCATCAATAGGAAGAGTACTTCGGGATGTTGCTTCAGTATGGGATCGGGTGTGATCTCTTGGTTTAGCAGGAAGCAATCCTGTGTGGCACTGAGTATGGCTGAAGCAGAGTATGTCGCAGGTTGTTCAGCTAGTTATGAGGTAGTATGGTTGCGGAAGCTACTGTCTGATATATTTGATCTCCAGTTAGATGCTACTTGTATACATTGTGACAACTAGAGTTGCGTGAAGTTGTCAGAGAATCCAATGTTTCATGACAGGTCAAAGCATATCGAGATCAAGTATCACTATATCAGGGATATGGTGCAGAGAGGAGCAGTGAAGCTCCTGTATGTTGCGACGGAGGAACAGATAGCTGATGTATTGATGAAGCCATTGGCTAGGCTGAAGTTCGACTACTTCAGAGAGAGACTTGGTGTTCTACAGATCAAGGCTTCCTCCCAGAGAAAGTGATGAGACCCATAGCCATTCTGACATGGTGAGAGGATTGGTTCCTTCCATGTCAGATATAAGTGCTGAGATCCAGTAGCCATTCTAACGAGTAGGTCAGATATAAGGGCTGAGCCATTCTATCATGGTGGTAGGGTTGCTCCCTTCCATGTCAGATATGAGTGCTGGCCATTCTGTCGAGTAGGATAGATGTAAGAGCAATTGCCATTCTAGGAATGGAGGCACCTGGTCAGTTACCAGGAACACTCAGTGTAAGAACTGAGTAGCCATTCTGATGTGATAGAGGGATGTGTTCCCACTTGATCAGATGTAAGGGCTGAACCATTCTGTTCATGGCTAAAGGATTAAGTTCCTTCCATGTCATATGTGAGTGTTGGCCATTCCGACGAGCAGGTCGGATGTAAGGGCAACTGCCATTCTCTAGGAGAATGGAGGCGCCTGGTCAGTTACCAGGTAGCTTAGTCGAGGAGGACTGGGGGCCATTCTGATATGATTGTTGGGATGTGTTCCCCTCAATATTAGATATGAGTGCATGCCCTTCCATCATTGTGAGCAGGATGTGTTCCCTCCTGGATGGATGTAAGTGCTGAGCCTTGTCACAGATGATAGTAGGTGTGTCCTATCATGCTGGTGACTGTAAGTGCTGTGCCATTTCACAGATGATAGTAGGTGTGTCCTATCATGCTAGTGACTGTAAGTGATGTGCCATTTCACAGATGATAGTAGGTGTGTCCTATCATGCTGGTGACTGTAAGTGCAGTGCCTTTTCACAGATGGTAGTAGGTGTGTCCTACCATGTTGGTGATTGTA
>LPNX011050017.1:214617-238335 GCA_001517045.1 Pseudotsuga menziesii
CGGATGTGAGCGCTGTGCCTTTCCACAGATGATAGTAGGTGTGTCCTATCATGCTGGTGGTTGTAAGTGCTGAACCATTTCACAGATGATAGTAGGTGTGTCCTATCATGCTAGTGAATGTGAGTGCTGGGCCTTTCTGATGGGATTGTAGTTTACTACATGATTAGATGTGAGTGTTGGGCATGCCTTTCTGATGAGTAGGTCAGATGTAAGTGTTGGGAGAAGAGCTACATGAGGGTAGGACTACAACCAACATGAAAAAGGGCTGGCTCTGTAGAACTTCCTATGACGAGAAGAATCATGAGATAGCACCAGTGTTGATCTAGATCGAGTGATGATCCAGATCTAGTAATGATGATCCAGCAGTGATGATCCAGATCGAGTGATGATCCAGATCCAGTCTAGTGATGTTGATCCAGATCGAGAGATGATCCACATCCAGTGAAGATGACTTGAATACGAAGATGAATTGAAGATGAGATGATCCAGCTGATACAGAGAAGAAGACCAGTGCTGAAAATTGTGTCGAAAGAATACCTTCCTAGTTAAGAGGGAGTGTTGATGTATATGTAACTTCAGAATGTATTCTTCTATGTATCTTATGTATTGTAACCCGATGTTTATTCCGGGATTTTTCTATTATGTATTTGCGTCATGTGGTCATGCCCCGATGTTCCGATCGGGAGGATTAATAATGTAAACAAGTCATGTCAAGTCATTAGGTAAGTCTCCACAGTTTCTGGGCACTTGAGTTATTATACACTAATTAAGGTGTAGGCTCGAGTAGTAATTGTTAGGTTGAGCCTACGTGTGAAAATGCAATTCAAGTGAATGGATGAATATAAATAGAGAGTGAGAGTCTCTCTATTTATCACTTGCACAACACATCATTCACTCTTTTAAGTGAGGCGCACTTGTGGAGGAGGAAATATACTGGGACAAGAAGGCCACTGCTATTGGGAGATCTCTTACTATTTTGGTGCTGATTTTATCTCTAAAGAAGTTGTGGGGTTTTCTCCTTTATGGTTTCCCCGAGGAAAACTCTTTCTGTCTCTTTTCTCTTGTGATGTGCTTATGTTTATTGCTGTGCTTGTTATTCTCTCAGTGAAAAGATCCTAAGATCATAATGCTAGCTTAATTGTTGAAAAACTAAGTGATTTGATGACCAAATCACTTGGGAACTACTACGTTCCACCCAACCATGACCCGGAACCATTCTTGGTTTAAATCCGGATCCGCACAAGCTAGAATCCAACATGCAAGTATCTTAGAGCTCCTAAGGTAGGGTTTCCTAACTAGTAATCAGTTCTGAATCAATCCTCTTTTCCTTGCAGGAAAATTTCTCCAGGGAAACACTTGAGAGAAAAAACAGGAAAAATAATAATTATCCTAGATAAAAATCAGAACCCTAAGCCCTTTTTGGCTTGAGTCTTTATAGACATACTTTTCAGTCAAAGGGGCAGTTAAATCAAGCAATCCCTAATTTCTTGATTTAACCCTTTTTAATTATTGGGGTAATTTTCAATTCTTAACCTAGGAACTTTTAACTAGTTTCGAGTTAGTCTTTCATAGATATTTCACTATTTATTAATCCTTTAATAATAAATAATAATTGGTGGAGTTTCTCTTCTTTCTTTATTCAATTATATAATTAATTCTTTATAAATACTATGTATAAAATACATAATATTAAAATACTTGTTAACATTTGTCTTTGGGCATCATGTATCATGATCCCTAGACTTAACGACACTTCTTTATGAATCTCAAGTAGATAGATGGCTCAGGTCTACTAGGCTAGGAAACTCTAAACATCCTTGCATGTTGGATTTCCCTCGTATAACGTGGTAGTTCTTCAGTACTTGATGAGAATACAGAAATTCAAAATTTCATTTAATCACTTTACAAATAAGTATGATGAGATCAATATTATTCCTGAGTGGTTTTCACTCGAAGATGATTTTAATCTTTTCAGTAGCCCCTATCGCTTACCAGAGCCCATACTCAACACTTATAATAGGGAGTTACAAACATAGTGCAATTCCTGAGCTCTCTCTCAACACTAAATGCTAGGATGTACTTGTACGATACACCTAGGGATACAATGGCCAAGAATCCGATGCTCCAGAGATTATGCTCAACATCAACATGGAATGCTCCAGAGCTTATGCTCAACACAAATGTAAGTACTCATGTGCTCCAGAGCCTCTCGCTCAACACAAAACATCTCATCGATCATGTGCTTTAGGGTCCATGCCCAACACAAAACATTTCATCAATCATGTGCTTTAGGGTCCACGGCCAACACAACCAACATATATATACATATATCATCAACAATTGGCTTACGCCCAATATACAAATAAAATCACCATTTTCATATGCAGTGGGGTCTTTGACCCAATATAAAAATAAAATGACAATATAAAAATCATGATCAATAGGCTCATGCCTATAAGTGGTAGGTCCAAAATTCGATATATTACAAAGGCGTAGTTACTAAATATGGCAGTCAATAAATTGGGAGGGATCTAACCAGAATCATGATAAAGAAATTACTAGGTATATATGGCAAGTGTTGACCAAGTGTATAGGATAGTATTTAGGAAATTAATAAAAATGATTAAATATTGTTATCCTAAGTATGACGTGGGTTTATAATATCCCAATAGTCTAAACATGTCTTCTTCATTAAAATGTGAAATTTCATTGAAATTCCAATTTACAATGCCTCTAAGGGATCTATGATTTCACAAGCCTCAATAGGCTCTTCTAACACTTCCCTTTTACAAAAACTCCTCTGACCAATATCCTTGCTAGTAAAACTCAACCAGGCTTACAATTGTCCATAGAAACAACTTAAAATCGTTACCATTTACCTAATCTTCCTTCATTCATAGTTGATATCACATTCCTTTTCTCATCATCTCAACCTTTGCCTCTTTATTTTTGAGTTATTTTCTCTTCTTCCTTATTCTTCTTATCCTTCTTTATTTCTCTCCTTTTCTTGTTCCCTCTTCCTCTCCTCTATTTTTTCAACCTCTCTCTTCATCTAGATTCCTCTTCTGTATCTCCATATTCTCCCATGGATTCCTCCATTTCTTCACGCAACATTTTTTCACATTCCTCCATAGCTTACTCTCTTCTTCTCCATATGTGGGCTCTCTCCTTCTAGATGTGTCTTCTATCCTCCTACACTCTTACCCTTTTCACCTCTTCAATTAATGTCTATAATCTCTTTGTCTCTCACTACTTCCTCTTATAATCCATGTCATCCCAAAACCAATACCACCTCTCCTTTCACATAGTCCCTCTCTTGTTTCCTCGTCCTCTCCTGAATAAAACCAAAACCCATCCTTTTGAGTATGTTTTATAAAGTATTTAATGGTGCATAAAGGATTGAGAGGCTTCACAAAAACTACCTACGTAACTTATCTCACCTAACTCTACATCCTTGAACTAATTTACCTTCCATTATTTTCAATTAACTCCAAATGAATGGATGAAAGGGATTTCATAGGGAAATGTATGTTGATTGTGGTGTTCCTTGTCCAAGAGCCCTCGCAATGGAGAGTGTTTGTTGAATAGATCTTGATGAACTTTTCTTTTATCCAATTCAACTAGAGATGAGTGACAAACCATGAAGGTAGTGCTAAATACGTACTTGATCATTTCGAGACACAATAATTATTCTACCGAATAAAATATCATTACATGGAGGCTATGATAACTTTTACCTATTTTGAGGGAAAATTTTTCATGAAATTTTGGAAAGGTTGGACAATGATGCGCTAAGAGCATGGGTTATGTACACAACTCGTATTCAAATCCACTATCTCAATGCCTAACACCCACCCATTATGCTTCCAACATATTGTCTACCAAATGAGCATATGCGAGCATATTATCCCCATTTAGGGTTAAAAGGCCATTACCCAAAAGTTATGATTAGATTTTACTTTCTCTAGGGAAGAAATATGGTTGCATGGAAATTGTAGACATCTTGAAGAGGTTTGAAAAGGGTGCAGCTAAGAGCACATGAGTCATGTACACAACTCTTCATATGCATATCCAATATATTAGTAATTGATGACAATATAACTATACGGATTCTCTGTACATTTAGTGTGTTTCTCCAAGGCTATAAACACCCCACCAAAGAAAAAGAAAAAAAGGTTAGCTCAATCAATTGAACCATCCACTGAAGGCATGTTACTAAAAGGTAGGCGTAGGCCATCGGTCATTTAGGCTCAACTTTCATTCGCTCCCTCAAGGATAAAAGGAAATATGATGTTTATCATCATTGGAACCAGCAAATCTATTGCAAATTATTTTCTAGAAAAACTTCATCCATTGCACTTTACAGTATCCCACTACATAGATTTTTTATTACACACATTTTCTGCATATGTTGAGGTTTGAATATTTTCATTGAAATCTATGTGATCTAAAGAATTGTAAGAAAATATTCAATATTGTTTCTTTGGATTAATTAATGTAGGAGCTCTGCAGATTGGATGTGCGTAGGATTGGGATAATATAACAATGAGAGTGACTAATGCTAATGTATCACTAATAGAAATCACCATTTCTGAATAACATATAGCATGGAATTATGTATTAATACCATAAAATACCATTATGTGCTCTATGTTTATTCCTCTTATAATTGCAGAAATTATTGCTCTCATGTGGTTTGTAAGATTTGCTTGGTATGATAAAGAAAGATTATTTTCTTGAATCGAGTAGGTCATGGTCTACATTGTTAGGTCGATTGATAAGATACAAATGCCCCCTACTTTCTCTCTACATATACATATACACCAATAATTAACTGAAGTGATTATGTAGTGTTAATGCGTTGTTTTAACTTGCATAGCCTTTGAATCAATTTTATTTCAGATTGGAACAAATGGATGAGATCTATATTTTGGTTTCTAGTTTATAGATGCTTCTAGTCAAGACGAGGAAGTGCAAAGTTGTTGCTAACCTGAAATCTATTCATTAAATAAGCTTTAGTACTTTCACTTGAACCTATCCCATAAGGTGGTCCTTTTTTATGGGTGAGATAGGCCCAACGGGGCATACGACTTAGGGGAATCAAACCTAATGACAAGGATCAACACCTTTTGAGAAATTAGATATGATATGCACCTTAGTGGGCCTAGTGGTTAAGAACATCTAAAAGATGTTCAATTTTTGCATGGGATAGGGCTACCCCTAAGTGGGCCCAATGGTTATCTCTGAGGAGGCCACAAGCTCAATTCTTGCATGGGATAGGGTTACACCCTTGATGTGAAGTCTCAACCCAAGTTGACGTATGAGTTATTGGTATATGTGGAACTGTGAGTTGTTGCATATATTATTGGGAGGTTGTTAAGTTCCCATGGTTAAAAAAATAAATTACATATGAAGAATATAAAATTGTTCAACACCTACTCATCAATAAGAGATGCAAAAAATGAAATTAAAAAAAGAAATCCTCTTGTTAACAAAAAGGAATTTCTTTCCAATATATTGACAAACCAACTTAGAACTTGCTTATATTGGAATTGGGAACTCTAATGACTATTTGTATCTCACACAAATGCTCAAAATTTCTCTTTTTCTTAAATGTGCTCAATTTGGAGTAAGCCCCTTGTCACTATAGGTGAATCTTGTTCAAATCATGGTTGTGGTAGACTTCTCAAATCATGGTTGTGGTAGACTTCTCAAGATGATTAGTAAGTTGGGTCAAATACTTGATCCAAAGGTATAAATGGAGGCTTTCCAATACTTTGAACAAACCTTGCACATTTTCCAATGATCAATGCACTTTGTGTTGAAGGAACTAGTAACCATTCATCCACACGAATCATTTCATTCCATCTCTTCAAGGCATTGCCTACATAGACTTATTATCAACATCCCCATACTTTCTCAAGTCTTCATATGGTGCCTTGACACTTATTTAACTTGATCCTTGTGTATGCTCCAATAGTAAGTAACCTCTTATAAAAAATACATATGCATTTAAGCTTAAAAACACAAAACTCTTTGGTGCTAGCTTTTAAAAAATGAGCTACAATGTTTTTAAATTGCACTTGAGATCTATCCCCCACATTTGCCACAAGTATGGAATAATTATTGATTTAACCATTTTCAATGGTTGGTTGACTCTCAAGGTAATATATACAATAGGTTCAACATAAATAACAATTTTTTTTCAAAAGATTTTTAAACACCAACTTTAAATTAAGCTATTTAATCTTGAATTGGGTAAATGTAAAGCTTTAATTTAGTCTAAAAAAAATAAAAGAAATAAAAAAAATATAGTTAAAACCCAACATAATTTTTAAAAAAAAATTAAAACTAAATTTTTATGATAATACTTTTCAAACAAAAAAATTCAAGATCAATAGATCATTTATACCTATTTATACCGTGTAAATAAAATCATTAAAATATTATTTTAAACAAAAATAAAAATTTATTATACAAAATAGAATATGTTTAAACTTTTGTCCAATAAACAGTCGGCCAAGAATGTGAATCTATGAATCCCTGTTAGGGTTGGCCTACTTGTAAAAATCAAACTGGGTGTCTGGTTTCTTAACGTGAGCTCTGTAGCCCTTCTCAAAATCGCTGGGGAGAACAACATATCGGTTTTTGCGTATGGCATGCATACCAGCTGCTTGGCAAATTGCAGCTATCTCTGCAGCGCTAATTTTATCAAGCCTAGATACATAATCTTCCAGATCTACCTCATCACTCAGGTTCATTTTTGCTGTGCAAACCTGGAAAACAAGACGCCTCTGCCTCCTGTCAGGCAAAGCGAATTCAATTTTCCTATCGATTCTTCCAGGGCGCAAAAGAGCGGGATCCAGTGTATCTGCTCTATTAGTAGCAATGATCACCTTCACATTCACAGACTGATCAAAGCCATCCATCTGACTCAAGAGCTCCATGAGGATCCTCTGAACTTCCCGTTCGGCTGCATCTTGAGCATCCGTGCGGGCCGTAGCAAATGCATCAACCTCGTCAATAAATATGATAGCAGGTGCATTTTCTTTAGCGAGGCGAAACATATCACGAACCATCCTCGGCCCGTTCCCCTCGTACATCTGAACGAACGCAGAGCCGGCGACTCGAATGAAGGCAGCAGTGGTGTGGTGGGCAACAGCCTTAGCAAGCATGGTTTTCCCCGTCCCTGGAGGACCGTAGAGAAGAACGCCCCGCGGAGGGTCAATACCAATCTGCCTATAAAGCTCGGGATTAGTCAATGGAAGCTCCACGGCTTCCCGAATCTCCTGCTTCTGTATGTCGCACCCTCCAATATCGTTGTAGCTCACATCCGGTTTCTCCGACTGGGAGAGAATGGAGATTAACGAGGCGGACTCGGGGGGCAGGACCTGCACAACGGCTCTCGAATGGCGGTGAAGGGCCACCGAGGAGGAGGGCTTCAGGAGTTCTCTGTTGATTGTGCTCAGAATTCTCACGCAGTAAGGGACGCCCCACGTGTTTGCAATGATTCCGTGGTTCTCATCTAGCATCTCCAGGAAATTCCCGATCAGCAGAGGAACCGATTGGACCATCTTGATGTCCTCCTGTGCAATAGCAAGTTCTTTATTCAGGCTTTTAATTTCGTGCTTCAGGTATTCTTCTTGAATGTCCTCGAACTCAATCTCTTTCTGTAACGTTTTCCACTGGCTGTACAGATCTTCTTCGTCCATGCAGTCTGAATGGGAATCGGAATGGCGATAAGAAGCGAGAGTCATGTCAATGTCAGCCACCGAATTTGGATCTTGTACCTACATGGTTGATGCAGCGAGTTTGTTTTTCTCTCTTCTTCTCTTGCTTTAACCTGCCACGAAAAACAAACAAGAAGAAGAAGAGAGCCGAGCCGATTTCCCTGGCTCTTCCACTTTCCTTAAGAAGAAAACAAGAGAGATCACCCGAAGCTTTCTCAACAGAANCTTGCTTTACCCTGCCACGAAAAACAAACAAGAAGAAGAAGAGAGCCGAGCCGATTTCCCTGGCTCTTCCACTTTCCTTAAGAAGAAAACAAGAGAGATCACCCGAAGCTTTCTCAACAGAATTGAAAGTCTCTCAAATAGAAAATTCAAATTCACTTGAACTAATTGTCAACTGAATAGAGAAATCCATGCACGTACCTATCATCTAATTAATTTTTAAAAGGTAAAGCGACGATAATAAGATTATGTGCAATAACAAGATTATGTATTTTGGGAAATAACAAGGTTTGTAGATTTCGTCTTCAATAGTATTCTTGTCATACCGAACTTCTGTCTTGTATTATTGAGATCTTTGCTAATAGTGTATGTCTTTTAAGGCTGATGACCTTTTCTCAAACTTCAAGTTAGTGGCAGTAGCTCGTTCCAACTCCCTTTTCAAGGAAACAAGTTCAAGTTCTTTTGCTTGACAAACTTCATCCTTTGCTTCAGCTAACTTAATAAAACTTCCTTGATTCTTTATGCTTCTTCCACTTGAATTTTTAGACCATAAATGGTCTTTTCAACTTCTTCATAAGCCACTTGTTTTGTTTCTCCCTTTTAGATTATTCTAATTTAATTCTTATAGTTGCACATTTTTCTTTTTGAGCTCCCTTTAACTCGTTTAGAGCACATATGAGATCTTTCAGACTTGCTTCTCCTTGAGATCCTTCTTTACTCTTAGAGTTTTCACTATCACTATATTATGCAGAGTGGTTCATTTACATAGGAGAGATGTACTCTATAATAAGGATACTTAATGAGTGCTCTTTCATAGCTTGCAACAATACTTTTTGATGTGGACTAACCTTTTTGATGGGGACTTTTTTTTTTTGAATCTGGTCGCTCTTCCTGTAGATCTTCTTTCTTGGATGAGTTTCTCTCATCTAGTTTTTCACTTATTTTGGTGACTTCCACAACCATGTAGATACTTTCCATTTGTCACAAAGCTCCTTCGCATATGTATATTTTGAAACCATGTTATTTATAGCATCATATAATCCTTCCAAGATGGCATCCATTGCTTCTTTATCTCCATAGCTTCGATCCTAGCTTGGATTTCTCTTAATTCCCTTTGTGTGTTTGTCTCCACAGCTTGTCTTCCTCAATCACGTTCTACAAGGACTCCACGCATTTGTCCTTCTCTTGGAGGAATCTTTAGCCTACTCTGATACCAAAACTAATGGCAGGTAAAAGCTACCAGACCTAAAGGTTTCTTCTTCAGACTAAAATACTAATAAAATCCTCCTTCTCGATGCACAATTCCACAATTCTGCTCTCACATTCAAGTTTCCGCGGGATTGAGTTTCTGCAAGTGAGTCTTCCGCACGATTGGTTCCGCAAGTCAATTCCCGCAATTGAGTTCTCTGCAGGCTTGGTTCCATAACTCAATTTATGCAATTCAATCTTTTGCACTCATATTTCTGCAAGTCCTTGTCTGCAATTGCAGATTACAGATACACTTTTCCATTTTTCCAAAATGGAATTCGGCAATTATGTGGCCACAATGGTTGTTTCCACACTCAAATTGCAGATATTCCTTCCTGCTTTTCCAAAATCCGTTTCTACAATTTTCTTCTCGCAACTTCCTTTTCCAAAATTCTTCTAAGCCATCGATTTCTTGCGGGCTCCTTCCTGACCATCGATTTGAGAGTAGATGTGGATCTCACCTTAACTTTGCAGATCTTCACTTTTCTCTTGCAAAATTCATCCACAATCGTCAATACGATGAAATTTGCAGATTTCAATTCAGACTGTGACAATTGGATTGAGTCATGAGCGATCAATCTTCTATGCAAATATACACATCTCAACCTTCAGAATCATTTATACATTACTGAAGATTCATCCACATAAAGAAATAAGCATATACCTCGTAATTGAAAAGAAGACATCAGATAGTGATAATTGTGCAGAGTATTAAGACTATGTTCTTCATTCCATTAACCACGATTACATACACTCTATCTCTCGATCGCTCACACTTCCACAACTCAATATATATTCATATTCCATTCCTATTCCCCTTCATGTCTCTCATTATCACATTTGATTCTTAAATATAATTCTATCAAACCAGTCAGATCCAAAACATGAGGATGTGAACTCCTAAGAAATCAAATATGCAACTAACTTGTCCTCAAGTAACCTCTTATAAGATTCAAGGGAATTTGTGGAAAATTGTCCTTATTACATTCAAACCATCCCTTTCTATGAAACATATTACAAAAATCGACTACCAACACTATCTTCTAGAAAAATTTCATGGAATAGAAAACAACATCGACTATTTATTCTGCAAACAGATAATTTTGACTAGATGCTCCTGCATCAGAGCCCATAATCCACTGTACCTTTTAGGTACCTCAATATATGCTTTGTAGCTATCAGGTGATCATGTCTTGTATCCATCAGGAACTAGCTCAAGGTGTTCACTACAAATCATATGTATGGTCTCATATTCATCGGATACATCAATGAGACAAAGATCTGATGATACATCGTGGAATCAAAATTCTCGGATGAAGCATCACTCAAAAGCTTCAAGTTAGATTCCATAGGTGCAGCCATTTCCTTGTAGTCCATCATTCTGAATCTCTTCAGAATATCCATTGCATATTTTCCTTGACCAAGGAAGATCCCATATACTCTACTAGACATCCATGCCTAAGAAGTAGTGCATCATGCTTAGGTCTTTCATCTTTAACTCTATAGAAAGTATCCTCTTTGTATATGTAATGAGTTCCTCTTCGTTTGTTAGAAACAAGTCATTAACATATACCGGTAGTATCATTAGTCTTCCATCTCCCACCTTGAAGTAGGGGTCAGAATCTACTTTACTCTTGGTAAAGCCCAAGCTCATCAAGAATCTATCCATCCTACTATAGTATGTCCTCGGTGCTTGTTTCAATCCATACAAGGCCTTCTTCAATTTGCACACATGGGTCTTCCTATCGCATCTCTCGAATCCCAATGGTTGTTCCACGTACAATTCATCCTTGACTACACCATTCAAGAAATTTGTCTTGACATCCATCTAGTGTATTTTCCATTTCATAACTGCTACCAAAGAAAGTATGGTCCTAATGGAAGTGTATCTTTCCACAAGTGCAAATGTCTCTTCGTAGTTTATTCCTTCTTTCTGTGAGAAGCCTCATGCTATGAATCTCACCTTGTATTTCTTGATGCTTCCAATCGCAACATGTTTGATCTTGTAGATCCACTTTGAAATCACAACATATTTCTTCTGCACTCTCGAAACAATCTCCTAGACATCAGTCTTCATGATCGACTGATATTCCTTGATCATCACATCCTTCCATTATTTATTTTCTATAGCCTTTTCATAGGTTGAAGGTTCTATGTCAATGATGTCACACAACATAGCCACATAGCTATTGTAGGGATTTTCCCTTTTTCTCTCTCTATGTATTCCCTCTGGAGTGCCATACCTTTTAGCTGCTTGTATGAGCTCCCATGCTCATGCTAGTGTCCTCTTGTGGGAGTCCTTCTCAATGAATTTCTCTACCGGATTTTGTGGTACTATCATGTTGTGATCTTCATGGTCCTCTGTAATTGATTATCCAATTTCCATATCTCACCCTCTCGTCTCTTCAGGTTCCTCGACCTCCTAAATGGGTGTCCTCCTGGATCTAAAGTATGTCAAGTCTTGATCAAAGGTTACATATATACTAATGTCTATCTTCTTGAATCTTGGGAAGTATATTCGGTAGGCCTTTGATGTTTCATTGTATCCTACGAAGATACCCTTCCTCCCAGAAGGATCAAGCTTGGTCCTTTTCACCTTTGGGATATGTATGTACATCGAGAAACTAAATATTCTTAGATGGATGACTTCTCGTTTCTCTCCTGAGAAATTCTCTTCAGGAGTCTTATTGTAAGGTACTCGATGAGGAGTACAGTTCTGTACATACACAATTGTTCTTTCTTCCTCTACCCAAAGGTGCATAGGAAGATCCTGATCATGCAACATAGATTTTGTTGCCTCCATGATATTTTGATTCTTTCATTTCCCAACCCCATTCTGTTGAGTATTGTATGGAGTGCTCAACTCCCTCTTAATCCCAGACACTCTGCAGAGTTCCTTAAATTCTTTCAAAGTGAACTCTTCTCCATGATTTGACCATAGAGTCTTCGTCTTCCTATCTATCTAGTTCTCGACCAAGGATTTATATTCCTTGAACTTGCTGAAAAATTCACTTTTCCCTTTCAAGAAATATATCCACGTCTTACGTGAGAAATCATCTATAAAGGACATACCCACTTAATGAGATAGAAGACATGGGTCCACATACATCCAAGTGTACTATCTCCAGTATTCCTTTATCCTTGCTGTCACGGATGGGAAATGTATTCTTCACAATTTTTCCTTTTGCACATCCTTTGAAAATTCCTTCATGCTTTTCTTGGATCTCTGGAAGTACTGATACTACTTTGCTTTCCATTGGTAGTTCCCTCTAGTGCACATGTGCAAGTATTATGTGCCATAGTTCACTTGGTTCAGTCAACTCATGAACCAGTTCTTGTTCAGGTTGTCCCTTCACCTTATACAAGCCTCTATCTTCTTCTCCAATCATTGTTGCATCCTCTGTTGTATTTCCTCTGGGCCACATCATAACTTGGTCATCGAAAAAATCAGCCCTAATCCCTTTTGCATCTAGTGCAAAAATGGAGAGAATATTCTTATTCAATCCTGGATCATATAATACATCCTTCATCTTTAGAGATTTCCCAGAGTCAAGCTTGTATGAAGCTTCTCCACTCCATTTTATGGGGTATTGATAATCATCTCCAAGTTTCACCTTATTAGGCGAGTCATGTTCAAAAATATTAAGAAATGATTCCTTGTATCCCATCATATGTTTAGAAGATCCACTATCCACAATCCAAATCATTGTTTTCATGTGAGATAGTGCTAGTAAGTGCTGAGATTAACACATAATATTCATGTGAATCATTCTTCTCCCATATGAATATTTTTTTTATTGGTTCATCATCTTTGACAACATGAGCATGGTGTCTTGTTTTCCTACTGGGACAATCTCTTGAAAAGTGTCCCTTTTCATCAAAATTACAGAGACAAACATTTGAAGTATCTCCTTTGGTCTTATTTTGTTCCTTGTTCTTCTTCTTGTTCTGATGAAAGTTCTCCTTCTTCTCCCTCTTCTTGAAGTTCTTCCTAGTGTGATCTATGAGAGATTGATATTCAGTTGCTCCCATATTCTCTTCTCTTGTCACAAGTCTATATTCTTCTTGTTCACATTCTTGTCGAGGTATGATGAAAGAGATCAATTTCCTTCTTGCAAAAATTCCTGGAATGAATGAGTCCCATGATCTAGGGAGACCATTCAAGGTAGTCATTACAATTTCTCCTTCTTCGACATTTTCTTCAACTACTTCAAGTTGTTCTTTGATTCAAGCAACCCTTGTGAGCTAAGACTGTATAGTTTCATAGTTTTATATCTTCACATTCTTCAATTGTTTCCTCAAAGTCATCTTCCAATTGATCTTTCCTTCGAAAATATTTTTCAAAGCATGATACAGTTATTTCAGTGTCTCGAATGAAGACACACGGGGGATGAGGTGATCCTTAATAGAATATGGAATGATTATCTTAGCCTTGGCCATGCTTCACTTATGAGCAGCCTTATCTGCATCTCCCTCTGGTTCTGCAACCTCCTTAGTGATGTATTGATCCGAATCATTCTCCTCAAGGAAAAAAACAAGGCAGTTACACCTAGACTAGCTTTTCCTTTTTCCTTAAATCAGCTATAAAGTAAGGCAGCTTTTTAGAAAAAGCAGATATGCACTTTAGGGAATTAGGAATAAATAATACTTGCTAAAATTGGTTTACACGATGTTTCCCAAGCGCTCCATGACTCATTTTTAGCATGTGTTGACTTCTAGGACATGTAGAAGGCAAGTAACATAGAATGGAATCTAGGAAACTAGGTAATAAGACAAAAATGATTAATTAATGTCAAATGTAGGTAACTATGGGTTGATTATTATAACACCCCCCCTTAATCCTGAATTTATGAGTAAATATCAGAAAACTATAGGGCCTAGCAACAAGGCTTAGTCACCCTTTACATACTTCTTGTCCATACAACCAAGGAAAGAGGCAAAAACCAAGTGGGAAAAATCCTCCCTTAAACTTGGACATGAAACAAAATTTGGAAATCTTGTCATCAATCATGCTTCACAGCATCATCAGCAATCCCCAATAGTGATTTGAGATTGCTGAAGGTATTGTCACAAAAAAGTTTGGTGAAGATGTCTGCTACTTGTTATGAAGATGCATAGAAGAGTAGAACAATGATACCATCATGCACAAGATTTCTGATGTAGTGCATATGGATCTCAATGTGCTTAGTTTGTTGTCTCTAAACTGGATCATTGTAGATTCGAATGGTGCTCTGATTATCACAATAGATAATAGTTGAAAACTTTGATTTGAAGCCACATTCTTCAAGTATCCCCTGCAACCACAAACATTGAGTTGCTACATTTACAACTCCTCTATACTTTGCTTCTGCAGATGAGAGTGCTATGGAACTCTGCTTCTTGCTTGACCAGTTGATTGGCCCTTCTATAATCATGAACACATATCTTGATGTAAACTTTCGATTTATGGGTCTCGACATGGAGAGGATAGCTGAAGTCTCCATTTCAGAAAAGATGTCGATCCTATAAAGCCTGACCACACTTACCATCGACATCCAGAAGATTTTGCAAAGTTGGTCAGATTTTCAACATAACCTCGTAGTAAAAGCACTAGCCATTGTCGAAGTCTGTGTACAAAAGCGACCGGCCATCAGACTTCACAGCCCATGAAGACAAGGCAAAACACAATAACTATTGAGACCAGAGAAATTTTTGTACCTCCCTGTTTCTTTGGAACAAAGAAACTTTTTGTTTGTGGGGGAGATGTAGAAGGAGCAAGTTGATAAGTCGACTTGAAGGATAGCTGACTTAGTTGATCAGCCGACTAAGTCAGTTGGCCAGCTAAACTAGAGATTAGGTCGGCCACCTAAAGGCCATGTCGGTTCACCAAACTGACAGGTAGTTATTTTGTAACTATTTTGTAATCATATATATTAGGCTGTTGAGCTAGATGAGAACTCAGTTCAATTCTTAGTGTTGTATGGACTCATTTCATGTAATATAATCTGTTACTTCACCTATTTGTTCTTATCTCTTGTCTCAGTTTTATATGTATGTTTTAGTATGTATTATTAGTAACCTTATGTGATCTGTGAGATTACAACAGTCACCTACCCAATCACTGTCAGTAAACCCAGTCAAATCAAGATCAGATTTTGCTTTGTAGAAGATCCCATGAGTTCTTGTTCCTTGAACAAAGTTTAGGATCCTCTTGGCTGCTCTCCAGTGGATCTCATGAGGATGATCCATGTATCATGATGCCATGTTACCACCTAAGTTGTACTTAGTGGTTTTTATCAAGTGAGCCCAGTGAACCGGACAGGGCTTGTTACCACCTAAGTTGTACTTAGTGGTTTTTATCAAGTGAGCCTGGTGAACCAGATAGGGATAACTTGTTCGGACTTCAAAAAGACCTTTGGAAGTGCTTGTTGTACTATATCACATGTTCATACCGCATGAGGGAATTGTAATAAATGTTCTAGCATGATAGTGTCTATAAAAGACTCGGTCTCTTAGACTTTATTTGTCAATCCGATCAGCCCGGGGTGTTTTTTCCCTTGGTTATTATTGGTTGTTGAACAAACGACTGATAATTTATGAGTTTTTCACTCCATACCTCCAAAGTTTGGGTGGTCGGCTTGGAATTTAAGCCTATTGAGGTTATTAGAGTCTATGTGTCAATGTATAAACATGCTAGACATAATTTTTGAGTCATATGAACATGTATAAGTCCCCCTAGGTGTTTTTCAATTTTTCAATTTTTTACTTTTTTCAGTGTTTTTTATTAAATTTTAATTTTTCCAAAACTTAGGCTATTTTTTAATAGTTTAATTGGAAAAATTGATTTTGTAATAAAAGTGGGCCAAATGATCAGTTTCAGTCATGCAGGTGCTCATTTTCAAGCTAAGAGCACCATGTAAACCCATGGACCCGCTATTTCCTAGTTTTGAGTGATTTTCCATCACTCAGGTCAGAAAGCCCCAAAAATCAATTATTGATTATTTTAATTAATAAATTGATGAATAATGGAGCAAATCCAAAAACAATAAATCAGTGGATTCTCAGCTGATTTGATTGAAATCAGTCAGATCTGAAGCAGATTGACTGGATCTGACAAATCCTTGATGGAAGGAAGTGATCAAATCAGATCCAGAGTTGATCTTGAGCATCCTTTATGGGGAATTTCACCCTCCCTCTCTCCTCAACATGTTTTGGCTCATCTGGATGAGTTTTGGGCCGATGTATCAGTGTATGGGTTGATGTGTCAGCCAGATCAGGCCCCCAGTTGACAAGTAGGCTCAGTCCAGCTTCAGTTGTGCAATGATGAACTCTCCATCAGTTGATTTCACTTGATTCCAGGAGGAATTTCTCCCCCCCTGGGCTAGATGGCCTGCAAATTGTATATATCTTGCTGGAGGCTCCCTCTTCCAAGCTAGTTAGAGCTGGACCGAAGGGCTTGCCATTGTAAACTGTGTATTGATATTCATTTGTTGAATAAAGAGAAGCTTTGGAGGCTCTATTTTGGAGTACCTTTCATGTGTGGATTGTCATTGTCTTGCTGCATTCGAGGTGAAACTGCTATTTTTCCAATTTTTTGCACTTAATTATTGTCTGCCTGAATGGTTTCTGAAATCATAAGGATAGATCATTGTAAGTAAGCTTACTTACTTTCTATTTGCTGCATATGTTTGAATGAGTTAATACCTGTATGATAAATAAGGTTATTTGCATACTGTATCATCCCTTTCTCGTATGTATCTTCAGATCAGATAGTTCTGTCTGCAGGAGTTGTGTTGTAGCTTATAGTTTTTTCATGCCTGGAAGATCTAATTAGAAATATCCCTTCCAATTTCTAGATCTTAGCTTCATTTTTCATATAAAGTTCAATCTCAAGAGATCTAGCCTAAAGTACCTTACTTTCGCAAGTAATTTAGTGAAAATTCATAGCTTGCTGTTAAGGTAGTTTCATTTACTGTTCGATAAATTAAATATTCTGCAATATCAATGCATTTTAATTGGCTACACAAACAGCAAGCCAAGATCGCAAGGAAATCTTGCTTTCCCTGGTTCCTTTTTCGTTGGTTTAGCTAGTTTAATTTTATTATTTTTTGAGATAAAGTAGGCTGACCCAAAGGTACTCTTAAATTTATTTTGGGAATTTGTTATTCTAACATTCTCACTGTCCTTTAGCAGGTCTGACAGAGAAGAAAGGAAGATTCTGTCCAAAGTGGCTTTTGGAGTGCTCAAATCCCCCCAGGGGTCTCTCTTTTGTCACAAAATTTGTAAATTTTTTTGTATAACTGTAAGATCTTGGTTTCAGCCTGTATAAGGACCAAGAAAGAACTTATTTATCAATGCTTTGATATTGTAACTTCCGTAATAAAATAATTCTTTGAATAGGCTCTTTTGAGCCCATTCCCCATCCCCCCTGGGGGGATTCACGTCGGTGCCATTTTCGTCATTTTCTGCTTATTTCTTTTTCACTAGAATTGATCTGATTTGTAGGGTAGTATACTTGATCTTGTTGTTAATTCCATACTCCATATATTACATTTCAAGGTAATCATAATACTTACCCCACGATTTCCCGAGTGACCCGCAAGGGGAAAGAGATTCGTGGTAGGATTAATCAGAAAACCAGATTTGTGTAGTTGTTTTATTTTTCATCTTTTGTTTATCAGAAAATTTAAAATTAACCCATCCTCGATTCCCCGATTGAGATCCGCTTGGATCGAAAGAGGTTCTTAGAGGCTTTTTTCTTTTAAACAAGAACACTTAGTTAAAACTTATTAAAATTTACAAGACTCCAGTGTGTATGCTCTGCACTTGGCTGTTGTTCGTCTGATCAGTCAAGCTATAACAAAATCACTTGGGTGACTAGCATAATTAGGACTCACCTTCCCCAATCGACAAACCATCAGGTGAAAATCCAACACCTCGATCAAACCTTTACGGTGGAAAAATACCCAAAGGAAGCGGGAACTTCTGAAAAGTGACCTCGGGGCACCGATATGTGTCACACCCTAACGGCTGCATTACAAACAATAGCCCTAGAGACTCCATTTCATCCCACATATTCCTTACGGGTAGCCGTAAAGGTTTTGTTTTGGACATACTCCAAGTACTCTTGGGTATATCTGGAGTCCCCCCTTAGCCTAATTTAATCAACTCATACTTCAATTTTAACTTAAAACATACCAAGATGCAATCGCAAAACATTCACTCCAAGCACATGCAAGCACATTGATCTTTTTGATTTGACTACATTCTAAGGCACTGGTCATTTTTTGCTTTATATATATATATGGTGTATCAGCTTTGCGCTTTCGTGTGTTTATCTTTGTATCTTGTCATCTTTAATTGTCTATAGTTAAAATATTCAAACTCCTAAATAACTGATTCAGTTTAGCATCACCACACTAAGAAACCATCCTTAGTAACTTAATAGGGTCTACCCCCCTTGGCTTCGTTAGGAGTTGAGCCTAAACGGAGCAGTCAAGAACAAGGTGACAGCCTTGACTCGAGACTTACCCCCAAGGACACACCAAGTGGCTTGAAGATTTCTGCCACGTGACCCAGGTGTGTGAAAGGAGGAAACACTTTTTGGCGTCGTTGCCGGGGATAAATCTTTTTATTCCCGAGTACGACTTAGCTTAACTTTTTTCTAAACAACTAAAAAGATAAAAAAAACTTTTGATTGATATCCATCACATATTTGTAGAGAGTCATGTTCACTAATATCAAGAAATGATGGAATTTTACAAACCCCTTGACTTTTCTCAGATAGCAGGTAGTCCTCATTACATTCCGAATGATGCTATCATAGATCTCCCCATGTTTTAGGGTAATAATGCCATCACTTCCAAGTCTCACCTCCGAAAATTTGAAAAGTACCTATCTAGTTATTGCAATGATGCTGCCCATGACCATGATGATGTCAAAATGATGCTCTTTGCTTTATCCTTGGAAGATGATGCGGAATAATGGTACTTCGACCTAGATGATGATTCATATAAAACTCTTAGTGAATTCCTAGAGGGTTTTAAGAAGAAATGGGGGGAAAAGAAAGAACAAAGACATCTGCTTGCTGCCCTCCATAACATAAAGAGGATGGAGAGTGAAACCATTGATGAATTTAATACTAAATTCAGGCATGTGGTTGCGGACCTCCCTAGAGAAATCAAGCCAAGGGATGCCTCCATCCTCATATATTACATCGAAGCTTTCACTAGTGATTCGAGGTACTAGTTAAGGGACAAAGAGCCAGCCGATCTAAAAACTGCTCAAGAATTGGCTGAGAAAATAGGGAAGAATGTGCAGTCTTCAGGAAAATCCAACATTCCATGGTGTAGACCTTGTGAACAATTCCACCAAGAGAGCACTTGTTATGTTGCAAATCAAGTCATGGAACATGGACTTCCCGAGGTCAGTAATAAGGAAACAAATTCAAGTGAGCCTGATCATATATACATATTAGGCCAGGCCTACCCTTTGTTACCATCCAAACGGTACAATCCTGAGGGTGAAACCATTGCAGAATCTTATAGTGAAACTTATCATGAAAACTGTAATATACATGATGGAAGTCCTATGTGTTCTCCATATAATGATAATAGTCCTGAAGGTTCACTACCTTGTGACCTTTTCTCTGAAGAAGATGAGTATGAAAATGAGGACAAGAATAGCTTGGAGCATGATACAAGTGACGAAGACTCCCTTATCCCTGACAAAGATGTTGACGAGGAGTCCTGGACATTCATGGAAAATCCAGTCTATGACATGAATAAAGAGGAAAATAATGAACCAGAAACTTTTGATGGTTTTGTTGATGGCATATCTAAAGAAGAGAGCATGGACCATGTGGTCTTGGGAAACTTTGATATGAAAAAGGAGCATGTAGTTTATCCACATGATCAGTCTGAGACATATATCGATATCAGTAGTGAAGACAAAGAGAACTCGATATCGGAACCTGATATCAGCAATGGGGAATCTATCACATTTAACATAGATGATGGTGATGACTATTGGGATTTTTGTGGATATCTTATTAAGAATCCTATCTATGCTATATCCAGCAAGGGGAGTGTCTGTTTAGAGATTTGTGGAAGTCCAATCTACTATACTTCCATAGAGGGAAGCATGAATCTGGAGACCTTGGAAAATCCTAGTATGGAAAAGCAGCATTCAAAACTCTTATATGATCATTCAGAGTCATATCATGCAGAGTCGCGCAAGAGTATCAGTAATGAAGACATGGAGAAGCAATTTTGTGAAAAGACAGATGTGATGCAGTTATTAGAATATCAGTCTCAGCTATCATCTTCACATATAGAGTTTCCTCATGAATTGGAGTTGCTTGGGGCTTATACAGTGAATTATCATCTGGTAAGCCTTGATGATCAGTATGATGGTGTAGTCAATCTGCCTCATCATTCCAATTTGTACATCAACCCTATCCAGTCATGGATAGAAGCAGCCTGTGCAGGCACTTACCAGTTTGGGAGGAAGTTTGACGACATTATTCATGCCTATGATTTCCCATCCATCCTACCCATTCTAAATCATCACACAGGTTTGCATTTTCTGAATAAAGTATCCTTACTTTGGCTGGTAACCAAAGACAAGGAAATATTTTTTTATGTCAATAAAATCCTTAGGTGGTTACATTGGATTTCTGATTACACTTAACCCTTTTTATATCATGCTTAGAGTACGAAAATAAGCTTTTTGAAAGAGAGCATTTAATTTCTGCATTTCCATTTTTAGCTATAATAAAACTTTGCTTCTTTTAGTTAGTTACATCTATTTTGTTTAAATAAATCAGCTTAATGGTTCATCTGGTTTTTCATAAAACTTGTGCTACTGAGGTTTTTCTTGTCAAGTTGAGATGTTTTTGCTGGGTATATAAACCAGATATTCTGGTGTTCTCATATCCTCTCCTTACCTTAAAGACCAAATCGAGCACACGTCCCACAGTTGGAGCGAGAATGTTACCACCTAAGTTGTACTTAGTGGTTTTTATCAAGTGAGCCTGGTGAACCGGACAGGGCTAACTTGTTCGGACTTCAAAAAGACCTTTGGAAGTATTTCTGGGAAGTGCTTGTTGTACTATATCACATGTTCATACCCCATGAGGGAATTGTAATAAATGTTCTAGCATGATAGTGTCTGTAAAAGACTCGGTCTCTTAGACTTTATTTGTCAATCCGATCAGCCCAGGGTGTTTTTTCCCTTGGTTATTATTGGTTGTTGAACAAACGACTGATAATTTCTGAGTTTTTCACTCCATACCTCCAAAGTTGGGGTGGTCGGCTTGGAATTTAGGCCTATTGAGGTTATTAGAGTCTATGTGTCAATGTGTAAACATGCTAGACATCATTTTTGAGTCATATGAACATGTCTAAGTCCCCCTAGGTGTTTTTCAATTTTTCAATTTTTTAGTTTTCTCAGTGTTTTTTATTAAATTTTAAATTTTCCAAAACTTAGGCTATTTTTTAATAGTTTAATTGGAAAAATTGATTTTGTAATAAAAGTGGGCCAAATAATTAGTTTCAGTCATGTAGGTGCTCATTTTCAAGCTAAGAGCACCATGTAAACCCATGGACCCGCTATTTCCTAGTTTTGAGTGATTTTCCATCACTCAGGTCAGAAAGCCCCCAAAATCAATTATTGATTATTTTAATTAATAAATTGATGAATAATGGAGCAAATCCAAAAACAATAAATTAGTGGATTCTTAGCCGATTTGATTGAAATCAGTCAGATCTGAAGCAGATTGACTGGATCTGACAAATCCTTGACTGAAGGAGGTGATCAAATCAGATCCATAGTTGATCTTGAGCATCCTTTATGGGGAATTTCTCCCTCCCTCTCTCCTCAACATGTTTTGGCTCATCTAGATGAGTTTTGGGCCGATGTGTCAGTGTATGGGTTGATGTGTTAGCCAGATCAGGCCCTCGGTTGACAAGTAGGCTCAGCCCAGCTTCAGTTGTGCATTGATGAACTCTCCATCAGTTGATTTCACTTAATTCCATGAGGAATTTCACCCCCCTGGGCTAGATGGCCTGCAAATTGTATATATCCTGGTGGAGTCTCCCTCTTCCAAGCTAGTTAGAGCTGGACTGAAGGGCTTGCCATTATAAAATGTGTACTGATCTTCATTTGTTGAATAAAGATAAGCTTTGGAGGCTCAATTGTGGAGTACCTTTCATGTGTAGATTGTCATTGTCTTGCTGCATTCGAGGTGAAACTGCTATTTTTCCAATTTTTTGCACTTAATTATTGTCTACCTAAATTGTTTCTGAAATCATAAGGATAGATCATTGTAAGTAATCTTACTTACTTTCTATTTGCTGCTTATGTTTGAATGAGTTAATACCTATATGTTAAATAAGGTTATTTGCATATTGTATCATCCCTTTCTCGTATGTATCTTCAGATCTGATAGTTCTGTCTGCAGGAGTTGTGTTGTAGATTACAAGTTTGTCGTGGCTAGAAGATCTATGGTTCAGGTTTTATTCCATTGATTTCCAGCAGAGATTGCTAAGATCGTGCCCCTCGGTGCTTCTCTACCAAGTTCCCTCTGCAGATCTGCTTCAACAACAAGCACCTTTCTTCCCCTTTTTCTCCTTTAAAAATTATTAAACTTTCCTCAAACTGGTTACTTTAAAGGCTTCTTATTAATCTGATCTATCTCATCAAGAAAAGGAAGCATAGATCTAATTAGCAATATCCCTTCCAATTTCTATATCTTAGCTTCATTTTGCATATAAAGTTCAATCTCAAGAGATCTAGCCTAAAGTACCTTACTTTCGCAAGTAATTTAGTGAAAATTCATAGCTTCCTGTTAAGGTAGTTTCATTTGCTGTTCGATAAATTCAATATTCTGCAATATCAGTGCATTTTAATTGGCTGCACAAACAGAAATCCAATATCGCAAGGAAAGCTTGCTTTCCTTGGTTCCTTTTTCGTTGGTTTAGCTAGTTTAATTTCATTATTTTTTGAGATAAAGTAGGCTGACCCAAAAGTACTCTTAAAGTGATTTTGGGAATTTGTTATTCTAACATGCTCACTGCCTTTAGTAGGTCTGACAGAGAAGAAAGGAATCTATTGTCCAAAGTGGCTTTTGGAGCGCTCAAATCCCCCCAGGGGTCTCTCTTTTGTCACAAAATTTGTAAAATTTTTGTATAACTGTAAGATCTTGGTTTCAGCCTGTATAAGGACCAAGAAAGCATTGATTTATTAGTGCTTTGATATTGTAACCACTGTAGTAAAATCATTCTTTGAATAGGCTCTTTCGAGCCCATTCCCCATCCCCCTGGGGGGATTCGCGTCGGTTTCATTTTCATCATTTTATGCTTATTTATTTTTCACTAGAATTGATCTAATTTGCAGGGTTGTATACTTGATCTTGTTGTTAATTCCATACTCCATATATTACATTTCAAAGTAATCATAATACTTACCCCACGATTTCCCGAGTGACCTGCAAGGGGAAAGAGATTCGTGGTAGGATTAATCAGAAAACCAGATTTGT
>LPNX011050017.1:244772-303609 GCA_001517045.1 Pseudotsuga menziesii
ATCCATAGTTGATATTGAGCATCCTTTATGGGGAATTTCTCCCTCCCTCTCTCCTCTACACGTTTTGGCTCATCTGGATGAGTTTTGGGCCGATGTGTCAGTGTATGGGTTGATGTGTCAGCCAGATTAGGCCCCTGGTTGAGAAGTAGGCTCAGTCCAGATTCAGTTGTGCATTGATGAACTCTCCATCAGTTGATTTCACTTGATTCCATGAGAAATTTCTCCCCCCCTGGGCTAGATGGCCTGCAAATTGTATATATCCTGCTGGAGGCTCCCTCTTCCAAGGTAGTAAGAGCTGGACTGAAGGGATTGCCATTGTAACTCTGTATTGATCATTATTTGTGAATAAAGAAGCTTTGGAGGTTATACTGTGTAGTGATTTTGATTGTGTGGATGCTCAATGTTATGCTGCTGATGTGGTAGCTGCAACTTCTTGCCAAATCCTGTGTTGTTTCCGTGTTCTGGCTTCAAGGATTCAGTTGAATCTAGTAAGGGTATAAACTAGGAAAGCTAGATTGTTTAATCCTATTTATCCATATGATGTATGCTCAAAAATCATATTTATATGCTTAAATAAGGTTATTTCTACATAATCTCTCATTTTTGTTGCTTTATACATCCATATCCAGATCTCACGAGGTTTGTGCAGGTTTGTGTTATTTAGTTGGAGGTTCCTGACTGGATGACGATGTGGATCTAGATTGACTCCTTTCCTATCCAATAAGCTCAATACTTTGTCCCTCAACACTCCATGAAAGGGCCTCCTTCTAGCTTGCTCCATTCAAGCAACGATCCGACCTTCTTTCCTCTTCTTCTCATTTCTACAAAAAATCAACACTTTACCCGGTTACCTTTTTAGTTCATAGCTGTGATTTCATTTGGATCTGTTTCGTCAAAGTAAAATATACATAGATCTAATATTTCGTATCTCATATCCTATATCTTGCACTTAAAAAAGTATCATAAGCATCCCAGATCTAGTTGTAGGGAAATCGTCCTTTTTGCATGAATTTGAAAGAAAACTTGTAGATCACGTGCATTAGATTTCCTTTCGCTGTTATAAATTTAATATTCTGCAATATCAGTGCAATTTAATTGGCTACACAAACAGAAATCCAATATCCCAAGGAAATCTTGCTTTCCTTGGTTCCTTTTTCGTCGGTCTAGCTGGTTTAACCGCATTATTTTTGAGATAATTAGGCTGACCCAAAGGTACTCTTAAAGTGATTTTGGGAATATTTTATTCTAACTTGATCACTGTCCTTTATCATTTTGGACAGAGAATAACGGAAGCTTCTGTCCAAAGTGGCTTTTGGAGCGCTCAAATCCCCCCAGGGGTCTCCCTTTTGTCACAAAATTCTTAATTTTTTTGTATAATTGTAAGATCTTGGTTTCAGCATATATAAGGACCAATAATAATTGATATATCATTCCTATGATATTGTAACAAATAATAAATAAATTTTCCTTTGGAATAGGCTCTTTCGAGCCCATTCCCCATCCCCCCTGGGGGGATTTGCGTCGGTGCCCTTTTCGTCGCTTTCCGCTTATTTATTTTTTAATAGATTTGATCTAAGTTGCAGGATAGTATACTTGATTTATTTATTAATTCCATATTCCATATTTTACTTTTCAAAGTAATCATAATACTTACCCCACGGTTTCTCGATTGACCCGAAAGGGGAAAGAGATTCGTGGTAGGATTAATTAAGAAACTAGAATTGTGTAGTTGTTTTATTTTTTCATCACTTGTTTATTAGAAATTATAAAATTAACCCCTCCTTGATTCCCCGATTGATATCCACTTGGGTCGAAAGAGGTTCTTGGAGGCTATTCTTTTAAACAAGAACATCCACTTTAAAACCTATTAAAATTTACAAGACTCTAGTGTGTATGCTCTGCACTTGGCTGGGGTTCATCCAATCAGTGAAGCTATATCAAAAGCATTTGGGTGACTAGCATAATTATGACTCACTCTCCCCAACTGACAAACCATAAGGTGAAAATCCAACACCTCGATCAAACCTTTACGGTGGAAAAATACCCAAAGGAAGCGGGAACTTCTGAAAAGTGACCTCGAGGTGCCAATCTCTGTCAAAACCTAACGGGTTCATTACGAACAATATCCCTAGAGACTCCATTTCATCCCACATATTCCTTGCGGGTAGCCATGAAGGTTTTGTTTTGGACATACTCCAAGTACTCTCGGGTATATCTGGAGTCCCCCTTTAGCCTAATTTAATCAATTCATACTTCAATTTTAACTTAAAACATACGAAGATGCAATCGCAAAACATTCACTCCAAGCACATGCAAGCACATTGATCTTATTGATTTGACTCCATTTTAAGGCACTGGTCTTTTTTGCTTCATATATATATTGTGGATCAACTTTGTGCTTTCGTGTGTTTATTTTCGTATCTTGTCATCTTTAATTGTTTATAGTTAAGATATTCAAACTCCTAAGTAACTGATTCAGTTTAACATCACCACACTAAGAAATCATCCTTAGTAACTTAATAGGGTCTGCCCCCCTTGGCTTCGTTAGGAGTTGAGCCTAAACGGAGGAGTCAAGAACAAGGTGACAGCCTTGACTCGAGACTTGCCCCCAAGGACACACCGAGTGGCTTGAATATTTCTGCCACGTGACCCAGGTGTGTGAAAAGGCGGAAACATGCCACACTAACTGCATAAGATAAATCAGGTCGAGTTTGTGTAATATAAAGAAAACACCCAATCAACTGCCTATACAGTGTATTATTTACCATAGGAGAAGAACCTGCTTCTTCAAGCTTAACTACTTAAAGGAATGGAGCCTTGCTTGGCTTGCAATATTTCATGTTGAACTTGATGAGAAAATCTGAAGCATACTTGGACTGATGTACTTTTATTCCATGTTGGGATTGAGAAATATCGATACCTAATAATTAGCTCAACAATCCCAAATCTGTCATAGAAAATGCATGGTTCATTGCATCCTTCAACGAGGAAATATCTTTCTTTGAAATTCCTGTAATTAGTAGGTCATCCACATATAAAACAATAATCATCAAAGAACCATGAATCATCTTCAAATAGAAACTAGGATCAGACTTGCATCAAACAAAACTCAATCACAACATACAGCCATCAATCTTGGCATACCAAGCCTTGGGGGCTTGCTTGAGCCCATACAATGATTTCTTTAACCTGCACACTAAATATGGATTAGAAACAAACCCTTTAGGTTTCTAGATGCAAATCTCTTTAGTGAGATCTCCATTTAGGAAAGCACACTTTACATCCTTGTGATGTACTTCCCACTGCTTCGAAGATGCAATGGCTAGAGCTAGCATTATGGAGTCCATCTTTGCCACTAGCGCAAAGGTTTCATTGTAGTCAATACCATGTACTTGTGAGTAGCCCTTGGCTACCAATATTTCCTTATATTTCAAAGGTGAACCATCAGTATAAAACTTAGTCTTGAAGACCCACTTACATTGAACTAGCTTCCTCCCTAGGGAAAGATCAACCAGTTCCCAAGTGTTGTTCTTCTAGAGCGAGCTGAATTCTTCTTTAATGGATGTTTTCCATCTTGGATCATGTGCTAAATCTTCATATGTATGTGGATCTAATTCAACCATCAGATAGCACTTCTCATCAAATAGAGGATCTTTCACACAAAGGGCACTCTCAAATTGAGATCTAGTCCTCCTAGTGTCATTAGGATTTCCATCTAGTTCCTCAGCTGAATGAATGGTCTTTGCTGCCCATTTTGGTCTTCTAGTATTGTTAGGATTTTCAATCAAATCATCATTATAAGACATATCAGAATCAAAAACCTCATTAGTCTCCTCACTTACAATTAATGGTTCTTGTGATGAAGAGTACTCTCCAACTTCAACTGCTGCTAAAGGCTCTTCTTCGAACTCAACACGTATTTCAATGAAAGCTTTGTTAGTGCTCAAGTTGATCAGCTTGTACCCTTTTTAATCTTCAGAATACCCAACAAATAGGTACTCTTGTCTTTGGGGTTGCAAAGCCTTCCTCTTTTCAGTTGAAATTCTAGCCCAAGCCTTTGAGCCAAAAATCGTGAAATGGGTCATATATGGCTTGTGCCCACTCCAAGCTTCGAAAGGAGTAATACCATCAAGTTGCTTATTAGGCACCATGTTTTGGATGTAGGATGCACATTTTATAGCCTCAACCAAAAAATTTGGTGGCAAAGTCTTATCCTCCATCATGCAGGTTGCCATCTCTTTTAGTGATATGTTCTTTCTCTTAGCAACACCATTTTGTTGTGGTGTGAAAGGGATCAAATGTTGCATCTGAATACCTACATCTTTGCAATACTTACTGAAATCAGACTTGACATACTCACCACCATTTTCAGATATGAGGATCTTGAGTTTCCTCCCAGACTGGTTTTCAACGAAGGTTCTAAATACTTTGAAGAGGTCAAAAACTTCAGACTTATGCTTTAGGAAGTGAACCCAACAATACCTAGAAAAGTCATCTATGAAAGTGAGTGCATATTTGGCTGGACTCATGGACATAAGAGGGAATGGACCAGCAATGTCACTGTGGATAAACTCAAGAGGTGCAAAGGTTCTCTCATTACTAGCTCTCTCATACTTGTGCTCTAGGTGTTCTCGTAGGATACAATCTTGACAGACTCCCTTAGAAAACTTGATCTTTGGTAACCCTATGACCATATATTTTTTACTCAAATTAGAAAGATAATTGTAGTTAAGATGGCCAAATATTTCATGCCAAAGTTTTCTTTCTTCATTAGCATGAATTAGAAGAGCAGAGGGGTTTGAGTAGGGTAGAAAATGGGAAAACTTGTATACCTTCAAAGTGTGATCAACAACACCTTTTGCTATGACTTTAACATTCAAAATATCAGTGATTTCAGAATCATCAGGGGAGAAGATGACCTTCTTTGGAGACCCAGTATGAGTCATATGATACACTGACAAGATATTAGAGGAAAGACCTGGAACATACAACACATTATTGAAATTACTATGGTCAAGATCAATCCTACCCTTCCCCAAACTGTCAGTGAGAGAGTCATATCCCAAAACTATTAGTGGATCTTTTGACATGTCAAGAGAGGAGAATGTGTCTTTTGTCGAAACCATATGTCTAGAATCTCCAGAATATATGATGAAGCTAGGAGAGCTTGATGTGCCAGCAACCAAGGAATGTACTCTCTCTTTGTCTTCTAAATTTGATCCTCCTTCCATCTTCTTTAAGTAATCAGGAAGGGAGACATTATTCTTCTCTAGGATTTGGGTCAACATCTCAATTTTCTTCTTTATACAAGAGCTCTCAGGATGATAGACCTTACTATAGTATGCACACTTTCTCATTTCTCCTTTATTCTTCTTCTTCTGGGAGTTCTTCTTGGAGCCTTGGGGCTCCTCTTGAGACTTGTTCTTGTCTATCTTTTGCTCAGGTGGATTTTTATATTTTTTCTTGCATTTTGAATCCACCCTTGAATCTCTAGCAACCAAATATTGGTATTTGGAAGGTTTGATGGAGCCCATCATCACCAACTTATCTTGCTCCTGTGTGAGGGATTCCATGAAATATGCAAGCTTAGGCATCTTCCAGGCTTGTGCTGTCAACTTGGTGGCATGGAAGTTTGAAACAAACATTTAATAGTCAAGACCAAACTTAGATAGTATGGCCAATACTATTTTCTCTTCCTTCTTTTCAATCCCACACCGTTTTAGCTTTAAAACAAGGGCCTTAAACTTGGAAAAGTAGAGTTGCAATGATTCGAAGCTACTAGGACTCAAGGAAATGAGCTCATTCTCGATTTGGTTTCCTCTCATATCATCTGTCTTTCCAAAAATCTCTACAAGATTCTCACACACTTCATTAGGTGATGTCAATAAATCAAGATGGAAGAGGAGGTCTCTTGAAATTCTTAGACACAAAAGACCATAGGCCTCATCCCTCTTGTTGTGCCATTTAATTTTATTTGTAGATGCATTGGGATCTGCCTCAGTTTCCACGGTAACCCTATAGAGACCTTTCTCTCTCAACAATATATCCATCTCATATTTCCACTCAAATAAATTGAATTGAGTCAAGATGATCTTCTGAGATTGGTCCATTGATTAGTAACTATGCTCTCCAGTCAGCAGAATGTGATCCCAATCAAGATTTTGAACTTGCAATAGAAATATGGCAGGAGGTAAATTGATATACAAAGGCTCTGATACCATGTGTAAATTGAACCCAAGAGTTAGAACAATAACACTCATAAAATTGCTAATCAAACATGCAAAATTCACACCAAAGGAGACTGAAATTGAAGCATAACACTAATATATATTGAGTAAGTGTAGAATAGAAAACCTTGTGAAGTAATAGGATGCTCAAATATATAATTACATGAGAGTTTCAAATTCATAAGCACACCATTCGAAATAGTCAAAAAGTTGGCTTACCAAATCTAGTCAAATCCCCCATAGGTGCATAAAGCAGTTTCCAAATCTATGCAGATGCTCACAAATTTTCTAATTCAGGTGGGAAAGCTAAAGAGGGATGGAAATAAAAATCATACATTCTTTTAATTGGAGAAAAGAGGGAGTATGATGTGGGAAAAAAAAAGGCCGTTACACCTAGACTAGCTTTTCCTTTTGCCTTAAAGCAACTATAAAGCAAGGCAGCTTTTTCAGAAAAAGCAGATATGCTCTTTAGGGAATCGTGAATAAAGATGACTTGATAAAATTGGTTTCCATGATGTTTCCCAAGTGCTCCATGACTCAGTTCTAGCATGTGTTGACTTCTAGGACATGTAGAAGGCAACTAGCATAGAATGGAATCTAGGAAACTAGGTAATAAGACAAAAATGATTAATTAATGTCAAATGTAGGTAACTATGGGTTGATTATTCTAACAACTATCCTAAGGTTGTTTATTATTTTAAGGATAAAAACCAATTATAGGTTGCAATAGAAATTTAATTTATTTATATTACTATTATTTATATTTTCTAATAAAGGTTAAGTTCATCAATGATTATATCACGAAAAATAGATTGTAGAATATTTTTTTACATATTATTATTAAATTTATTTAATGAAATTAATAATCAATGTTTTTTGCTATTATTATCTTGGAATTTCATTTAATTGAAATTATGTTAACTAATGTGTCTAGGTTGAGTTACCATAGTAAGTCTAAGTCTTTTTTGAGTATGATGTTTTATTTTTGGAAGTTGGAACCACTTGATAGTGGAAAAGAGAAAATATTTTATGACTTAAAGTAAAATAGGTTTTATCTTAGTAATGATTAAAATAAATTATGAATTATAATAGAGACATAATTTATTATTATTATTGTTGGTGGTGGTGGTGTATTAAAAACTAAGTTAATGAATGTTGATTTTATGAATAACAATTTATGTGAGAAATTTTACCTATAAATGTAATTAGTGATATACTTTGATTATCATTAATATTTATATTTATGTATTAAAACAAAAGTCACCAATATTTGACTAGTGAATTATTAATAATTTATGTAAGAAATTTCTTACATAATATACAATTATTTAACAACATATTAATATTGTGTTCTGACTATTATTAACTTATGTAGTATTGACATTAAATGGTAATCCTTGGCTATTGATTTTCAGGATTAAGCTATGTGAAATCTCTTCAAACCATAATGAATTTTACATTGTTCCCCTGACGATCATGCGTGGAGTTCCCACTTAAAATGTTGGTTTGAAAAACTCACTGACAACTTAATCCAGAAAATCATTCACAATAATGAAAAACAGTGAAAACCTATACTCTGAAAATATTACTACTTTGTCTTTGTTGAGTATAAGATAATGCACTAGTACAAAGTTTGCACCACTTTAAACTCTACAGAAAAAATATAATATTAATTATAATGCAATAGAGTAGAAAAATTAAATTTATATCATTATAATAACAAATAATAGGGAAAACCCAGTTCAAACCTTATTGCAAGTGCCTTACATTTATTCACAGATGAAGTCTAGAATATTTTTTAAGGTTCATTATCGAATATGATTATGCACATTTGATATAGTGACATGCTGAGTTTATGTAAAAAGCAAATTGAAAAGTTAAAAATTGAATAATGTTATCTAATTCACATAAAGTACCATCACATGAATTAACATAGAAGTTGAACCAAAATTTTCATATTAGTAAATAATATAAAAGTCCTCAAAAGAATGCCTAAGAGAATATTTGATATACAACAAACATCGAAAAGTGTTTCTTCGTGTATGTTAATAACTCGTTGAAAGAGAAAATTATATTCATGAATCATCTCCATTTAATATCCTTATATTCAATCAAGCAAACCAATTACAACTTGTACACCATATTTATTTATCGTGGTCTTCCTACAATCTTCTTTCTTTTGCATGCATTCCCAAATTATGGTATTGATTGGAATAGATCCAATTCACGTGTCATCAAGTTCTGGTACCCAATATTGTTCTAATTTTCCCCCTTGTATTTCCCCGAACTAGGCTTCCATCAATCAACGTTTACATGAAGAGTCTCACTTTCATCATTTTGGAAGATATATGAGGTGGTTTTTTCCATCCAAATCATCTCTCCTTCATCGTCAGTTCATGATCTAACTAGAAACATCTTTCCTTTATCAAGTTCAATCATAGGATTGAATCTTGGCTTTAGCTTGTCGCACTTGGGTCCAACATATACCAGTTCATCCATAATACTTATATTACTTGCAATGCATTACGATCAACATTAAATCTCACATGGATTAAATTGTCTTTATGATGCAATGTATTTGATGATAATTTCTAACATGAATTAAAGCTAACATGATGTTACTACTTAATGATTGATTTTATGGATTAACTTATGTGAAATATTTTCAATCCACAATGAGTTTTCCATGGTTCTGTTGATGTATTTGTAACTTTGAAATGTATTTACTTGTATACCTTATATTGTACCCTGATGTTTCTATAGGGAGAATCATTTGTATTTCATTGTAACTTGATGTTGATATCAGGAGAGTCATTAATATAATAAAGAATGTAAAGTCAATGAGGTCAACCCTCCATTGTAAGTCGGGGAAATAGTCCCCACAATTGATTTGAGGTTAAACCTCCTTGTTGATCAGGGGGACAAAATCCCCACCGTTGAGGGGCACTAGGGTTATTAGACTCTCATAGAGAAGTTGACCCGGGTAAGTAATTGTCAATTTGGAAACTAGTATAAATAGAGATTGAGCCTCTCTATTTTTCGCAAACACTCACCCAACTATAACACATAGGTGAGAGAAGAGGAGCTGACACAAGTGAGAGAGAGAACAACTGTTGGTTATCATCTTTTTGTCTTTGGGTTTTACTACTACCATTGGTGCTCATTCTATCTCTAAGGAAGTTGCGTGGTTTTCTCCTTTATGGTTTCCCTGAGGAAAACCTTTGTGTCTATTGTCTCTTGTTATTGATTGTTGTGCATGTTATTCTCTCAGATAATATCCTAAGATAATACTGTCTAATTGATAAAAATATAACATGGTATCGGAGCTAACCTGAGAAGAAGACATTGTGCAGCTGTGGAAGACATGGATTCTTAATTTTTGGGTCTCTCTCCACAATCCATCAACAAAAGGAGGCTAGGATGACTCTCCATGAAAGGGCACATCTTTCTGTCGAAGCAGAATTTTATTTTGGGCATTTTCATTTTTTGACCTACCACTGCAACGGCAATTAGGGATTTTCACAGAAGTGGAATTTTTGAGTGATCCTAGGATAGGATTTCTCTCCTTCTCAAAATAAAAATTTAGAGACAAAGGTTGAAATTTTTGGTAGGGTAAAACTCCAGGAAATTCAAACCCTAATTTGACCCCGGGCCTGAAAAAACCAAAAAATACTAAAACTGGTAGTTTTGGTACATTCTCTATATCTTGAGAGAAAAGAAGGCTCAAGAGCTGAAATGTTTGTAGGACAAATATAACATCCTTATGTACCCTGTGTAAACATTTAAGCCTTATATTCTCTATATTCTTGGAGATATGATTCCTCCAAATCAGGGTTCCTGGCTCTTCCAGGATTCATACCTAAATAGGACAACTAGGGAGAATTGCTATATCTCGAGATATGAAGGTCCAAATGAAATTTTACAAGATGTTCCAGATAAGACATAGAATTTAATTTCTATGGTAAATGTTTCAGACCCCGAAGGTGAAACAGGGACATGTGGTATTTTGTACATTTTTTCTATGTTGAATAGTCCTTAAAGAAGTTACCTTTGGAAAACTCTCATAAGTCCCAATTGGTGAACGCAATTCTTCTCAAACCTACGGTGTTGGAAAGAGGATAGATGAGGATACCCCAGTATGAAATTTCATACATAGAGGAGCACTAATTGTGGATATAACATAGAAACAATATCAGGAATTTCTGTAGAGAAATTGAAAAACTAGGGCTTCTTGCTTTGGGAGGAAGTTGCGGGGTTTTCTCCTTTATGGTTTCCCTAAGGAAAATATTTATGTCTATTGTCTCTTGTGATTGATTTATGTGCATGTTATTCTCTCAGATAAGATCCTAAGATAATATTCTCTAATTGATAAAAATCTAGCATGTTCATGTAACAAGAATGGGCGGAGTGTCCACTCAAAACGTTGTTCTGATTGGTCTGAAAAATGTTCACACATTTTAATCTAGAAAATAAATCACAATGATGAGAAATTGATAAAACCTGCACACTAAAAATGTTATCACTGTATTTATTGAGTATAAGTTAATATACTCCTACAAAGTTGGAACCACTTTAAAGTCTACACGAGAAAATATAATTATGAATTTGAATGAAACGTAGCAGTACAATTAAATTTACATCAACTATAATAATGAATAATAGGGAAAAATCACTTAGAACCTTATTGCAAGTGCCTTACATTTATTCACAAAGCAAGTCTATAATATTTTTTAAGGTGAATTCGCATAAAGTATCATCAAATGAATTAACATTGAAGTTGAACCAAAATTTTCATATATGTAGAAAATAATATAAAATTCCTCAAAAGGTAGATTGAAGAGAATATTTGATATACTACAAACATTGACAACTTTTTCTTCATGTCTCAAAAAGAAAAATTACATTCATGAATGATCTCCACCTAATCTCCTTATATTTTCTCAAGAATATCAAGTAGAGCTCGAGGATGAATATTTCCACAGTTAATCATAATGACAAAGAGACTTTATGGAATTAAATTGTGTGTATTGAAATGTCCCTACATTTTGAGTGGACACTCCACCAATCATTAGGGGAACAAAATGAGAATCTCAAATTTGTATTGAAGAGAGTGAGCCAAAGCTAATAATAAATAAGGTAAGGGTTTTGTACATGGATTAATGAATATAATTATGGGCATTTGATATAGTGATATATTGTGCTGATCTAATAGACAAATTGAAAAGTTAAAATTTGAATGGTGTTATCTAATTCACATAAAGTATCATCACATGAATTAACACTAAACTTGAAGTTAAATTTTTATATATGCAGTAAATAATATAAAATTACTCAAAAAGTAGCTTGAAGAGTATTATTATACTACAAAAATTGAAAAATGTTTCTTCATGTATACTAAAATTCATTCAAAAAGAAAAATTACATTCATGAATCATATCCACCTAATCTTCTTATATTCGCTCAAGTAGATCACGTACAAATTATACACCACATTTATTTATCTTGGTCTTCCTGCAATCTTGTTTCTTTGGAATCCATTGTCAAACTATGGTATTAATTGGAATAGATCCAAGTTCTGTGTCATCGAGATTTGGTACCCAATATTGTTCTACAAAATTTCTCTTGTTTTTCCCTCAACCAGGATGCCAGAAATCAATCTTTACATGAAGGGTCTCACTATCATCATCCTGGAAGATATATGAGGTGGCTCTTACCATCCAAATCATCTCTCCTTCATCCTCATTTCCTGATCTAACAAGAAACATCTTTCCTTTCTCAACATTAATTCTAGGACCAAATGTTGGCTTTGGCTTGTTGCACTTAGGTCCAACATATACCAGTTCATCTGTCACATTATCGAAATCCCCATCCATAATAATTGATATTTCATGGAGTGAATTACCATCAACATTAACATTTGGCCTCGTCATGGGACAAAAATCATTAGAACAAGAATCACTTTCATCCAAGGGTGTATGGTCATTGTAGATTCCATCTAATGCATAAAGAAATTTTTTCCAATAATCTATTTTTTATTCCATTCCCTCTATAACAATTGGTGAATTCTCATTGCCCATATCCTTTTTCCACATTTTTATGTATTATGTTATTCCTTCTTTTAGTTCTTTTAAATAAACATCATTGTCTTTGGGACATAAGAAATATGGCTTCCCTGTGGGAAATATAGGTCGAACTTCATCATCTATGTTCCACAAATCAACTGGTTCTAACCACTTAATGTCTCTGATGGATTATTTATACCGCATAACTGAAACATCATTGAGTACAAGAAATTGGAAACATTAATATGTCCAACTAGTGCATTTTCCCCCTCCTTGATATACCCATTAAGAAAACTTTGAAGTCATACACTTTGTCAATAAATTTAGGTGGAAACACCCTTTTTTCTTCTATTGCACAATATGTATCCATAATATCAAGTAAAGAATATATATCTTTAATTTTCAAGTTGGAAGAAATTATTTTGTAGGTTCCATCTATGTCTTCATGGGTGTGCCCCACAAGCAAGAACCCAACCTCAATAGTGATGAAGACACCAATCGCAGTTAATAGTGATAGAGACATGAAAAAATAACCATTCTTATTATCACTAGCTACATTGTCCAACTGTAACAACAAATGTGGAGGAAGAGGTTTAAAATCAAGATTTTGATTTTTTGAGCTTCCATTTAAAGATAGGAAAGCATCCTTGTACACTCTACATTTTGAGTAAATAGAATTTTGAAGTAATGCATTTGAAAGTGGGTTTCTTGAACTTCCACTATCATAAATAAAATCACCATACATACCAAGGTGTGGGTCTTCAAGGTCCCTCAAGCACTTTTCTAGATATGTAATGGTAATTTGTGATCCCATGTGTACAAATGGTAGAAATAAATGACCAAAACCTCCTGTGCTATGCCCATGTGTTAGCATACCTGTCAACGACAAACCCAAGTTTGTTCCTGCAACATATTTTTATTTGACACATAATATTTGGATTGAAGTCTTTGTTTTGTCCATTTTATCATGGATAATGCTCAAGTATTCATTTGGATACCTCTCTCACATAATTCTGTGGGCATAGTAGAAATATCTTCCACACATAAAAATCTTGTTATTTTTCTTCAGTTGCAGCTCGTGCCTTTGATTCTAACTCTTTTGTAGTTGTTGTCTTCATTTCTACTTTCAACATGATACATTCACTACACTTACTGAAGTTAGTGTTCTTTGAGAATGCCACATCTAGAAAATGAGTATTCAAATCTTGTTAATTGTTGGTTGTGAGATTGATGGAAAATTGATCTCTTGAAGAGCCTCATTGATATCTTTTAACAAAGAACTTTGGGTGTACGTTGATGGAAGCAATATTAAAGGAGAAAATGTTCCATCTTCTTTAACTTTTCATCTTTGGTTCGGTGAAAAATATGAATTATCCATTACAATTTTATGCAATATTTCTATGGCTTCCACAGTATGTGCATGTGGTTTGCATTTGTTGGTGTTACCATGAATTCCTTTGACATGATTGTGTTGGAAAGGAGTGAATTCAAGACAATGTCCCTAATGCCATTATTTTAAGAGTTTCATACCCCTTCTAGAAATTGCAATGGATTTCATATCTACATGTTGAATAAAATATTGTTTGCAACATTCATCTGCTGCCAAAAGTTGGATTTCTTTCTCTTCATCTCTCTATATTTTAAAGTTTCCAACTTTTTTTGTAGACACAACTCGTTTAATCCTTATATATGGCCTCATTATGTGTATATCAATTGAGTCTAGATATTTTTCATTACAAAGATCACCATCCCATGTGTTTAAGGGGCTTGTGTCCTCTATAAGATCCCATACCACCATTTCCTTGGGTTCCTCTTAGAAATTTTAATTCACCCTTAAAATATCACCTTCATTCTCCACCAACTTATTTATTATCCATATAACCAAACCATGTATAGACTTATCCCCAATCCTACATCTTTCATAATTTCTTTCTATGTCTTCCACAAAAACACCGAATTCCTTTTCACCTAACATTTCACCCTCAACCATGTCATCCTCATGGACATTAACTATGATCCCTTTGGCAATGCACATGCTTGTTCACGTGCATTCATGTGTAAAAGAAACCTATTTACATGTGAATGTAATCCTATCTTGGGGAGTATTTACTTGATGATCATGACAATGAGGTTCCAAATCTGATTCTGGCCAAATCTCATAAGATCCCAATGCACTCCATAGTGTATTCTCAAATCCTGTTGGATGTGGAAAAAGAGCATCATGTTTTAACACCTTCTCAATGTTAACCACTCTGTATCCTTTATTTACCATCCTTCTGTTGATGTATTTGTAACTTTAGAATGTATTCACTTGTATATATTATATTGTATTTCATTGTACCCAGATGTTCCTATTGGGAGAATCATTAATATAATAAATTCATGTAAAGTCATTTAGGTTAACCCTCCATTATAAGTCAGGGAAATAGTCCCCATAGTTGAGGGGTATTAGGGTTATTAGACACTCCTAATGAGGTTGAACTTGGTAAGTAATTGTCAAGTGGGAAACTAGTATAAATAGAGAGTGAGACTCTCTATTTGGAACACACACTCACTCAACTATAGCGCATGAGTGAGAGAACAGGAGATCACACAAGTGAGAGAGAGAACAACTGTCAGAGATCATCTTTGTGTTTTTGCGTTTTACTTTTTCTATTGGTGTTCATTCTATCTCTGAGGAAGTTGCAGGGTTTTATCCTTTATGTTTTCCCTGAGGAAAAATATTTGTTTCTCTTGTCTCTTGTGATTATTGTTGTGCATGTTATTCTCTCATATAAGATCCTAGATCATTTTGATTAAATGATAAAAAACTAACATGGTATCAGAGCTAACCTGAGAAGAAGACATTTTGTAGCTGCAGAAGCTATGGATTCTTACTTTTTGGGACTCTCTCCACATATCATCAGCAAAAGGATTGTAGGATAACTCTTCATCAAAGGGCACATCTTTCTATCGACGTAGAATTTGATTCCGGGCATTTTCAGTTTTTTATCTGTCACTGCTGCGAGAAATTAGTGATTTTCACAGAAGAGGAATTTTTTAATGATCCCAGCATAGGATTTATCTTCTCATCAAAATCGAAATTTAGGGACCAAGATCGAAATGTTTGGTTGGGTAAAACTCTGGGAAAGTCAAACCCTAATTTGACCCTTCACGAGAAAACTCTAAAAGACTAAAACTAGTAATTTTGGTGCATTCGCTATATCTCGATATTGGAGAAGGTTCAGGAGATGAAAATTTTAAAGGACAAACATAAATTCCTTATGTACCATTTGTAAAGGTTTCAGCCTCATATTTTGTATATTCTGGGAGATATGATTCCTCCAAATTAGGATTCCCGCCTCTCCCTGGATTCATCCCTAAACAGGACACCTAGGGAAAATTTCTATCTCTCTATTTACAAAGGTCCAAATTAAATTTCGCAAGATGTTCTAGATAGGTCACAGATGTTTCTTTCTAATTTAAACTTTTTAGACCCTGAAGGTGAAACAATGACACGTGGAAATCTGTACATGTTCTCTATTCTGAACAGTACTGAAATAAGTCACCTTGGGAAAACTCTCATAAATCCCAATTGGTGAAATGAATTCTACTCAAATCCACGGTGTTGGAAATAGTACAGATAAGGCTACCTTAGGGAGAATTTTCAGACATCGAAGAGCTGTAATTTAGGATATAATGAAGAAACAATATCAGGAAATTTTGAAGAAGAAATTGAAGAAAACTAGGGCATCATATATTTTGCAATCCTGATCACAATCTTGGGAAAATGAGTATGCTGCTCAACTCTCCTTGAGGAGGATAATATTTATATCCAACCATATATGAATGATTCCAATTTGTGAAAAGTAGGTTTTCTTTGACAAACCCTAGATCAGCTAGATCCGGAACCAGGATGGACACATCTGTAAGATCTAATCTTTTGCTATTTACGTTTTAGGTTCTCATTTCAAAATGACTTATTACACCAGCTTGATGAAAAGATTGGTGAAGATGAAAAATTCCAAGTATGGAAATATAAGACCTCTATGATCCTTGAAAAAATTGACTTGGATCAGTATTTTAGTAAGAAAGGTCTAGGGACCAGAGGGATATGAGGCTAAGGATAGATCCAAGAGAATCATGGCATATTCTATTAAAGATCATCTCATTCCTCATGTGTCATCCTTGAAGACACCAAAAGGAATTGTTCAATTCTATGGAAAAGCAATCGGAGAAGAATGAGATATTGTTATAACCACCTCGAATGGCCTCCCAGGATCATGGGATTCATTCACTCGAGGAATGTGGGCCAGAAGGAAGTGATTACCTTCAGTAGAATTTGGGAAAAGTGCACACAAGAAGAAGCTTGAATCATAATAGGAGAATAGAAGATGAGAGAAACTGAAGATCAAGCTCTCATGATTTAAAGAAGATCCCTCAAGCGATGAGGAATATGAAGGACTCAATTCTTGAAGAACCTCTTATCCATCTTATCATTTGGATATGAAATGATGATGTTATGAATGAAGAAGATGATGAAGCTGAAGCATCAAGAAGGAATCTACCCATGAAATGAATAAAGATAAGTATTCAATTGTCATTATTTGGTTATTCATTTGTTTATATTCAGTTGATGTGTTATGCATGATAGAATGTTTACATTAATGACAGTATACTAATAATATGCATGTGATGGGTAAGTAACACATGATGCTATACAACTCTCCATTGCTACTTATCTAGAATGAAACCTCTTTGCTGACATATTGGATTAGTGCACAATCTCATGATGATGTCTTGGTAGAGATGGAAGACATCTAGAAAGTGTATGGATGAATGTCTTATTGGATAAAATAGTTGCATGATTTATACTTATGCATAAGAATTTTCCATTATGAATATGCATTATGAAATGTTTTTAACCATACAACTGATGCATTTGACTTGTAGGAAAGATCGTGTACAATCGCTTACACGAAAAGAAGGATGAGACTTGTTCTGAAGAACAAGTGACGACAATTCGAGAAATAGTCCAAGATAAAGAATAATATGATGATACTTTTAAAAACAATGCAATTATGTTACACAGTTGAGCGACATCATTGATGCGGAACCTTCCAGCTATGAAGAAGTAGCCAAGAAAAAAAAAGGGAAGGAGAGTACAAGTACAAGAAGAATGATGTCTAGGATGTGGTATCGAGACCTGAAGGGAATTCCGTAGTATCTTCCATATGGATCTAAAAAATAGAGCATGAAGTATATGGAAACATCGTGGGATACAAGAAAAGATTCGTAGCACGAGGATTCTTAGAGAAAGAAGGCATAGTCTACGAAGAGACATTTGCAGCCACTAGAAGTAGAGACACATGAAAGGAAGACTCATGTGTGCAAATTAAAGAAGCCCTGGTAGAAGCTCAAAAGGAACCCATGGGATAACAAATACACGAGGATCTTGAAGATCACCTAGAGTGATGAAGATCTTAACCTTTTCTACAAGGTTGAAGATCTAATCCTATAGAGGATGACAAGCTGACAGATGGGTGCGAGAAGAAATTTTGAAAAGGTTCATGATAGAGGATCTTGGTATCCAGTGACCCTAGATGGATACATAGAGTATTAGTAGCAAAGGAACCTACTTGTCACTCCAATACATAGTGTTTCAATGCATAGAGTATGAAAGGCAGATAGAGAATGATGCTCCGCTTCAGAAGGAGTGACTATAGAAGATCCTAAGGTTAGACATGATACAATGGGATGAACATCTTACTGATGGAATTAGGATTTACTGAGATTAAAGAGAATTCCAACCTTTACTTCAAGGTTGAAGGTGGAAGACCAGTTATTCTCCTGTTATATGTCAATGACTTGTTCATGATAGAAAAGACAAACTCATTAAAGTTGCAAGAAGGAGATTTGCTACCGAGTTCGAGATGAAGGAATTGGATATGATGCACTACTTTCTAGGCATGGAGGTGTGGCATAATTCAAACAGAATCTCCCTGGGACAAGGGAGGTATGCAGTAGAGATAATGAAGAGGTTTGGGATGATGGAATGCAAATCCATGACCACACCTATGGCATCGAGCATGAAGCTATTGAGTGATGCTTCGTCTGAGTCGGTTGATGCCATGATGTATTGTCATATTATTTATTCATTGATGTTCCTAATGAATACAAGACCATATACATGATTTTCTATGAACGACCTGAGCCAGTTCCTAACAGGTCCGAGAGATGCTCACGTGGTTGCAAAGCATATAGTGAGGTACCTGAAGGGTATGGTCAAGTATGGACTCAAGTATCATATGAATCAGAAGATTAACCTAGAGGGTTATGTAGATTCATATTGGGAAGGTAGTTCCATTGAACAAAAGAGCAACTCGGGGCACTGCTTCAGTATGAGATCAGGTTTGATCTCTTGGTTTAGCAGGAAGCAGTCCTGCATGGCATTGAATACAACTAAGGAAAAATATCTTTCTACTTGCTTGGCTATTTGGGAGGTAGTATAATTATTTTGAAAACTATTATTTGATTTGATTGATCTGACTTACATTTTTTGTATGGTGCAGAGAGGAGCAGTGAAGATCCAGTATGTGATCCATATCAAGATCTCTCGAAAGAGGGATTTCTAGCATACCTGTTGAGATAGGTTGTCTGAGCATAAAATCCTGGTGAAACTCATAGGTTGATTAGATGTAAACGGTCCTATAGGTTTTCCTTGGATGTCATTAGTCCTGGTGAAGCTCATAGGTTCTCCTTGGACATAATCATCCCTGATGTGATTCTATGCTAGAAATGGCCAGAGTGAAGTTTGAGTACTTCAGGGAGAAGATCGGTGTTCTCCATATCGAGGTTCCTTACAAGGGGAAGTGATGAGTCTAGATGCCCTTCTAACATGGTGGTAGGATTGGTTCCTCCCATGGAAAAATATAAGTGTTGTGCCCTTTTGACATGGTGGTAGGATTGGTTCCTCCCATGGTCAGATGTAGGTGTTGTGCCTTTCTCACATGGTGGCAAGATTGGCTCCTCCCATGGTCAGATATAAGTGCTGAGACCTGCAACCAGCATGAAAAAGGGTTGGTTATTTAGAACTACAAACAATATGAAAAAGGGCTATCTGTATAGAGGAAGACCTTGCAAAGGGAAAGGCCTATAACCAACATGAAAAAGGGTTGGCTCTATAGAACTACAACTAACATGAAAATTGGATAGCCATGTAGAGTAATACCTTGTAGAGGGAAAGGCCTACAACCAGCATGAAAAAGGGCTGGCTCGGTAGAGGAAGAACTTGTAGAGGGTAAGGCATACAACCACCATGAAAAGGGTTGTCTCTATAGAACTATAACCAGCATGAAAAAGGGCTATCTCTATAGAGGAAGGCCTTGTAGAGAGCAAGGCCTACAAATATCATGAAAAAGGGTTGGCTCTATATATCTACAACCAACATGAAGAAGGGATGGCTCTGTAGAGATACAACCAACATGAAAAAGGGCTAGCTCTTAAGATGGAGAACTACAACCAGTAAGAAAAAGGGCTGGATCTGTAGAGTTACATCTAGCATGAAAAAGGGATGGCTCTGTCAATGAGGAACTACATGGAGGCTATGAATACAACTAACATAAAAAAGGGATGGCTCTATAGGACTCCTATGATGAGTAGAATTGAGAGATAACACCATTTTCTCGAGATAGTGGGAGTAGTAATGATGATGATCTAGTTTGATGACGATCCAATGATGATAATTATCCATCTTTGATGATGATCCTATGATGAAGACTTGTACTGATGAACTATGTCAAGAGAATACCTTCCTAGTTAAGAGGGAGTGTTGATTTATTTGTAACTTCAGAATTTATTCACTTGTATATCTTATATTGTATTTCATTGTACCCCTATGTTCCTATCGGCAGAATCATCAATACAATAAAGTCATGTAAATTTGCTGAGGCTAACCCTCTGTTGTAAGTTGGGGCAATAGTCCCCACAGTTGAGGGGTATTAGGGTTATTATACTCTCCTCGTGAGGTCAGCCCTAGTAAGTAATTGTCAAGTGGAAAACTAGTATAAATAGAGAGTGAGACTCTCTATTTGGAACACACACTCACTCAACTTTAGCACATGAGTGGGAAAAGAGGAGCTCGCATGTTGGCTTCCACTGGGCAAACCTGGGTTTACTATATTGTACCAACAAAACCACTAGCTCACTGGCCCTTTCGAAAACAGACTGCAGAACGGCCTGAAGTCTCACCTGAAGCGATCCTAGATGGGGTGGTTGAAGAATCATGTTTTCTCAACCAGGTTCTGTAGCATCCTAGGGCCTCTTGACTCTAATTAACCAGCTAAATCTCTCAGCAATGGCTAGTTCTCTCTTCCTATATGAATCTGCTATGGGACCGACTCTTATCGCATCACAGCTTCTAGGACGATGCGCAAAATTTCTCTTATGCTCAAATCTTAACCCGCGATATCTCACACCGCAGCTTCCTAGACAGTGCGATATCACCCTTCTATGCTGCAATATTTCCTACAGTAAGACTCAATATACTCATCAACTCTCAAGGTCCAGAGGCTTCCTCTCTGGGTATAATAGCTCAGTTAACCCTCATTAGGATGTTAAACAACTTCACTTAAGCTTCTACGGTTTAACATGCTTAACATAAATTACGCTCAACTCACTGAACTAAGTATACAGAAGTCACTTAACAATGTAACTGTTAGCTGTCATGAATCAAGCACTGATAAACTCATATACAGAATACTCAACACATTCAACCCACATTTAATCTTCTATGTTACTGTAAACTGAAGGATAGCATACATACATTCATTAACTGATAAGCAAAGTTCATGTAATGGATAACAAATAGCAAATAAGTAGAGCACAATCACATGAAACAGTCACATAACACACAGATGTATGTGGTTCACTTCTAGGGGGGAAGCTATGTCCACAGGAACTGTGTTTTTATTATATCTTGGGAGAGTAAACACAGTTCCGCTGCAACCTCTTATGCAGCCTAAGATCTTCTGGGAAACTCCATGCACACAGCTAGGAGCCCTTCTCTCTTAGATATCTTCTCTTCCTATAATGCTTTCTTCTTACAATAGATCCTTTCTCTCTCTCTCAATCCCTGTGGATTGTTACATTCATGCTCAAGGAGTCAGCGACTGGTTACAGTAAGATAACTACCTAGTTAACAACAGAACCAAAGCTCGACTCTTCCTCAATTTCTTACAATACTGATGAAAAGTAGAAACAACCTAACCAACCAAACCGACCCAACCAAACCCAACCATTCATAATACAAAATAAATGCTTAAATAGGTGGCCCGAAGGTCTCACCGTGATTCAAAACTATGGGCCTATCCAAACAGTAACCTAAAACCCTAACTGTGACAGTCAGCCTATTTGTACTTTTAACTGCCGCTTACTGGTCACACCACAGCTTCCTACAGTCTTCCACGATTTCCGGCGCTGATCGCGGGTATGGGCGGCGCTTTCTCGGTCGCTCCCCTTCTGTCCTTTATCTTTAATACCTCGACCCATTGCACTTTCTCCATTTATGAGGGTAGCTGAGCCCTCCTGTCGTCGCCGCTGCCTTAAATGCAGTGGTTGAGCTTTCTTCTCGGCTGCTTCAAGTATTATTTCCTTTGAATTCCTTGTTTCGACCGCCGTGATTTTCGGCGCTCGATCTGCGGAGGGAAATGCGCTACGGCATTGTACCTTTATCGCATCGCATCTCTTATATTGCTAGCTTATCGGCATCGCAAAAACAGTCTTTCCTCCAAAAATTGTCCATCTTCTACCAAAAATAGCATCTTTTCCTATAGCTACGGGGCCCTGCTCCAACAGTACCCTAACACATACTTGTGGCTCGTCCCTAAGCCACTAACGGCTGGCTTCTTTGTCTGTAGCTTCTCCTTGGCTTCCTGCGAAGTCCTTGCGAATCTCTCCCTGAGTCCTATGACATCTTTGTCCATGGCTCCGACACAGTCTTGTGCCACTTCAAGCATAACTTGAGTAATCATGGGGTCTTCTATGCTATCAATTTCACTCTTGCTTGCAGTGAACTCCTTGACCTTCTGCTCAACCGCATCGACCAGCTTTACGATTTGTTCCTGATACGATTGAAGCATATTATTGAATTGTATCTATTTTTCTCGCAACCGATGCACTTCCTGTTGAAACCGGTTCATCTCTGTCATCTTCTTCATCTTTGCAAGAGCTCCTAATCTCTTGACTTCTTCCTTTATTGCTGCTATTGCATTCTCTATGTTTTGGATGCTCTGCTGCAAGTCCAATCTATCTGGGAGCTCTTCTAGCTCCGACCATGTCTTCATTGCATCAGCTAGCAATGACTCTGCATCATCTATGTGACACGTCATCTGCGTTGAGGTGACTCTAAAGGCCTATGCCTTTGCTTCCTTATCTACCTCAGGTGTGCTTGGTGCTCAAGCCTCAAGCTCAGCAATCTGCACTTTTTGGTCTTCCTCCATCTTGACCACTGTCTCTTTTAGAGCCTTTTCTCTATCTGCAATTCTTCTTACTTTCTGCGTTAAAGGCAAGGCAAAATCTATGTTACACTGGGGTAAATCCAATGCAATGTTTTGCAGGACCTGACTTAGATCCTATTCTCTTTCTTCATATAGTATTAACTCCTCCGCCTTTGTCTGAAATCCTGTGGTGAGTTCTGCATTCTATTGTATCAGCTGAGTGTTCTGCTTATAAGTCGCAAGCTCTCTATCCCTGAGCTCTGCAGCTATCTACTGCTGGATCATATATATTTTATCAACGGGGAATTGTTCTAGATTAACCTTGATAGGTTGTCTAACTTGTGTCTGCATATCAATCATCGAAACAAGGAATCGGATGCTCCCTGGCGGTATCAGCACTGTATTGGTGCGATCCTTTGCAAAGACTTCCTCGCGGGAAATCAATGGTTGTGAGCTTTCTCCGACTGTCACCTTGACTGGCTAAGTCTGCATCATGGAAGTCTTCTTAGTTAGTGATTTCAACTCCAGAAGCTACTTATCTATCATGCTCTGCAGCTTGTCCTGCGATGTTTGCATCGCCTGAAATGAGTCTCGCATCTCCTCTTGCAATCTCGCTGCGATGAGATCATAGTCATCCTCTGTTAGTGCGGTCTGTGTAGTTGGCTTTGAGGCTTTAACTTTTTTATTCTTTGGTGCCACTGGTGGCACTTCTACTACATCTTTCATCTTGACACCTACAGTACATTTTCCTTTGTCTAGTGGATCTATCGGTGCGGTATCTGCTGGTAGAGGTCCTGCTGTGGCATCTTCTAATTCCTTCTTCCATACTTCATCAAAATATTTGATGACATCTTCTACATCCTGCACTGTCATCCTGAACAATCCAATAGCCCAGTCATCCATTCTAAACCCTTTGGGCCTCAGATAGATTGTATTCCTATCCGCAGTGAAGTCAAGGCGATTGTGATACATGTCAACAACCTCTGTGTTGATCCGTGGTGTCTCCTGGATGACTTGCTTCAATAGCTTATAGTATTCATAGAATACTATCGTATTGATATTATTCTTGGATGGGCTGTTGCTTTCCCATAAGTTTGCATAGCGCGTCCCTCTGCACTCTCCGCCTCGTAGCTGTGGAAACTGGGTATGGGGCGGCTCTCTCCATTCAATGAATGTGCATAATATAACTATCCACGAGAAGTGGAAGGGGTGTTTTGGCTCGTCCTGCGCTGCCAAACAATCAGCAAGAAAAATATTTAGTAAAAACAAACACCAATTAAATTGTTCACCTTCTGCGACCTACACGGCAAGGTGAATTACTAATCCTGTGGCTTCTTTCGTGTGAACTTTAGTTAACAATATGCCTGCAAGCAGACTGGCTGTAAATCTGAGTGTATCATGTGCTAAGGCTGTGAGGTCATAAGCCTGACCTCCTCTCTGTAGCTTACACTTGTTAACGAGAAGCACTGGTAACTTAGTATCCTTGCTTTTCCCTGATATATGTGTCTGAGGGTCCTTACCACTCTTGGACAACTTAGTGATGCGGTGTATCAAATCAACGTTCAGATCAACCCTGTTACCCAGCCAGAGGTAACCTCCATGTACACAGGAAAGTAGCACATGCACCACGGCATTAAACTTTGCACGTCGTCCGAAATGTGGTATTCTCAAAAAATTGAGCAAGCCTGACTGCTCAAGAATCTGGACATGTTCCATAGGAACAAACTCATCCGCATCGGTCCTTGGGTTCCTCTGAACCATAATATACTAGTCCGGCCGAAACTGAGGATATGTCTTACTGTCTCCAAGGTTATAGTCTGTAAATTTGAGAGCAAGGACATATCCTAACAGTTCTCCATCCTCCTTTATGCGAGGATTAATTGGCAATAGCGGAATAGGAAACTTATCACCCTTGGGAATCGTTACCTCTGGTGCATCCTCGACTTGTGGAAAAATGTATACTGTTGCCATAGAAAATTCTTCTTCGTGATCTGAGCTGGACTCTTCGACTATATGAGCTTGACTCTTCATCCTTAGCGTCTACCTAACCTGTGGTGCACCTAATTTCACAATCCTGGGAAGCGTCGTCATAGAAAACTCCAGGGCACCATGCTTGATTTGTTGCACGACGTCTTCTAAAGGTTCCTTCTCAGACATAAACCTCCTGGTGCAATACTCTGGACTGGCAATGGCTGCAAAAATGGGGAAACCAGCACTCTGTAACTGGAGTATTTCTGCACAAGGAAAACTCTACAAATTACTCTATAACTCTCAGAAATCGCAAAAGTAACCCTTCTGTTTGAATGATCTGTGCATTTGTAGTGAAGGTGGTAATCTCTGAAGCAACAGTCGCTTAGGCTGGACCCGTTGGCAGCATTTATTGCATGTACAAGACAAAACCCCACGCCCCGCTCCTCATTAATTGCTGAAAATACGTTCAAATTTCCCTCAAAAATTGTGCGTAAGCTTCGGTCTCGACCAAGATTTACCAAATATAGGACAATCATTATACTGTTTCTGAATCTAGGGTAACATATACCGGTCATATCTAGATTAATTGCTTGCCAGAAGGTGAAGTGACTAGCCCTCTTTCCCTTTGAAAATCATCTTCACAGCACAAGGAACATCGCCTCGCTGCGATGTCACACCGCATCATCTTGGACCAAAAAGTTGGTGTGAAACTCCACAACGTTCAAAAAATCAACAATCGTCCTATGAATTGCGCAAAATAAACTTTCCTGCTGCGATTCCTCCTACTTAGAACTTTTTCAGTTGGTGTAGACTAGTTATGGGTGCGATGCCTCCTTTCAACTACACTGGACATTTGCACCACTTAGTTCTCTGATTTAGGGTTTGGAGGCAGAGTGGCTATCACTATAAAGATTAAGCCTACTGCCATTAATCAAATTAGGAACAAGTTCCCTGTTCAGTTTGCTGAGTTGAACGACACCTCCTTCTGTGACTTGTTGAATTTGATATGGCCCCAACCAATGTGTCTTGAACTTCCCTGGAAATTTAACAAACTTGTTGTCATAAAGGAGCACTAGGTCTCCTATCTAAAAAATATTGCTCTTGATGTGCCTGTCATGCCAAGCTTTTTCTTGTGCCTTCTACACTTTTTGATGAAATCCTGCGATGAATCTGTCTTCTTCTAAGGCAAGCAATTGCGCTAATCTTTCATTCATCATATCTATATCAGCCATCTCGGTAATTTGAGCAATTCTTAAAACGGGAATAATATATTCCATAGGAATAAGAGCCTCTTGTCCATACACCAAGCTGAAAGGTGTGTGTCCTGTCAGTTTCTTGCATGTAGTCCTATAATCCCATAACACATCATTAACCTTGAGGTCCCAATCATCTCTTTGGTTGTTACAGATCTTAGTAAGAGCATTTTCTAGAATCTTGTTAAAAGCCTCCACCGTACCATTAGCTTGTGGGTGGTAGGGAGTGCTCTTATGATGCTGTATCTGAAATTCCTCTGTCAAGGCCTCAATAGTGTGATTCAGAAAGTGTGTTCCTGGATCACTCATCAAAATTGTTGGACATCCAAATCTACTTATGATGTTTTCGAAAATGAACTGTGCTGTTGTAGCAGCATCACAATTCCTTACTGCTTTGGCCTCTGCCCACCTGGTGAGGTATTATTTTCCTATGATGATGTATCTCACACCAGTTCATTTCCCTGGTGGGTTGATAGGACCCATGAAATATATAGCCCACTTGTCAAATGCCCGTAGCGTAATTTGTGGTCGCAGTGGCATTTCATCTCTCTGCGAAGCTTTTCCTACCCTCTGGAAGATATCGCAGCATCTACAAAACTCCTTAGTGTCTTTATGCAAAGTAGGCCACGATAATCCTGCAGCTAGAATTTTCTGAGCAGTCAGCTTTCCTGCGAAATGACCTCCTGCGGTACCTGAGTGTGCTTCCCTGATAATGGACTCTTTCTTGTGCGGCATAACGAATCTATGCAGGACTTCATCTGGACCTAACTTGTATAAATGTCCTACGATCAAAGTGAAATCTGCTGCTTTAACAACTAACTGTTTCTGCTACTTAGTAAACTCAACTGGTGCCCACCCTGTAGTGAGAAATTGAATAATATCTGCGTAATACTCATCTGTGATCTGGATAGAAAACAATTGCGCATCTGGAAAATTATCCTCTAAATTACTTGGTTCTTCTCCTGAGTCTATCCGCGACAGGTGATCAGGTCCTACATTCAATCTCCCTAGTTTTACAATAATTTCAAAATCATACTCCTGAAATAGGAGTAACCATCTACAGATCCTTCCCCCTAACACTGGCTTATTGACCAAATACTTTAAAGCGGAATGGTCAGTGAACATCTTGAATGGGGCACCCAATAGGTAGTGCCTGAACTTTTGTAGAGCATACACCATAGCTAATCCTTCTCTTTCTGTAGTGGTATAGTTCTTTTCTATGGTAGATAATTTTCTTCTTGAGTACGCAATAGGGTGATCGATACCCCCTTCTCCTGGCTGTGTTAAGACAATCATCAGTGTGATTCCAGATGCATCCATGTGTACATGAAATGGTTTGTTCCAATATGGAAATACTAATATGGGTGCTGTAATCATATTCTCTTTAAGAGTGTCTAAACTTTGTTCACATTCCTCATTCCATAGGAATTTCACGTCTTTCTTTAACAACTTTTCCATAGGTGCTGTGATCTTTGCATATCCCTTGATGAATTTTCTATAATAACCTGTATGAACAAGCACTATCCTCAATTGTTTGACTGAGTTGGGTGCTAGAAGATTTACAATGATGACAATCTTTGCAGGATCTACCATCAAGCCTTGTCTACAAACAATATGACCCAACAAAATACCAAATGGTGCACAGAATATACATTTCTTCAAGTTAAGAGAAATCTGATATTGCCTACATTTCTCTAACATGAGCCTTAAATATCCTATATGATTTTTTATTAATCCAAATACAGTCCAATCATCAAAATAGACTTCTAAGAATTTATGGATGTATTCCTTAAAGACAGCAACTACTACTCTAGAAAAAATAGCTTGTGCATTTTTAAGACCAAAGGGCATTACTGTATACTAGAATGAGCCCCAATCTATTGCAAAGGTGGTCTTATGTCGATCCTCTGGATGGATTCTTATCTGGTGATAGCCTGAAAATCCATCAGTGAATGAGTAGATCTCCTGTCCTCCCACATTGTCTAAAACTTCATTAGTAAAAGGTGTCAGAAATGGGTCATGAAGTGATGCGTCGTTGAGTTTGCACAAATCGACACAAATCCTGATTTTTCCTTTAGTTTTCTTTTCCTACACAACCATGGGACTAACCCATTCACTCTCTTCTACTGGCTCAGTGATGTCTGCTGTTAGCATCTTATCAATCTCATCCTTAACTTTTTCTTTATAACGAGGATTTAATCTGTATGGACCCTGCTTAACTGGCCTAGCATCCTCTTTCAAAGGTATCCGCATGACTCCCAAATCTCCTACTTTTCCCTTCATCTCTATGAACTTAGTGGGAAATAAGTCCTGATATTCATGTAACAAATCTGCGATGTGTCCTTCCATTTCATCATCCCAATAGTCTCCAATTGAGGCAAACTTTGGTTCTGTTTCAGTGCCAATATTGATCTTTTAAATCTTAATAAGCTCTGTGACAGTTGGGATTTCTAGCTTTGGTCCATCAACTTCGTGAGTCCCTTCTAACTCTGGAATGTTGATACTACTAGGATTCTCATCCTCATCACCTGGCTCTTCTACGAAGTTGTAACACGCTAGCGCATGTTCTAATTGGATGGCCCAATCAGGATGAGCATACACTGGTAGGGTACAGTCATCAAATATCTTAGTCTTTATAATCTCTAGTGCTTGATCAATGTTGGGATACTCAGATCAAAAGTGAAAGTGAGTACAAAGCTGTCTATCATAACTGGCCATGTAATCGTTCCTCTGCACAACTCTGTCTTAGTGTACCAGTTCCTTAGAACTGTGTCTAAAGTGTGAATGAATAGGTGAACCCATTCATCCTCTGGAATGTCCGATCAGTTCTGTTCACAAATATTAATATGTGACCTGGGGTCACTTTCTCCTGTATATTTCTATTTTAAATGCTCCTTGTCATTAGAGAATCTGATCACCATCAATCTCTTGAAATCATCCCATGATGCGATATTTTCTTTATGTGCATGACACCATCTTCCAGGTGTGGCTTTTCCTGCAAGGTCAATAACTGCCATCCTTTGCTCATGAGGGATTTCCTGCTCAAACTACTGTAAAAATTCATTGACATCTGCTAAGCCATCAAGCGACGGAATATCCTTAATCTCTGTGCCAATCCATCGCAGTGACTTAGTCATAAATGCACATTTGCGAGCTGAAACTTCATAAAGTCTATTCTGCCAATTTTCTAAACCAACATCCGAATCCGATGTGCATGAGCTATCACATCACCAACTAATATTTACTTCTGTGGTGGGATTGATATAATCACTCTGGTTAGTAGTCATTTGATAGAGGCTATCCATATTACACACCTCTTCCTCTGTTCTGATAGGTTCAATGTATTGAGGACCCTGAAAAGAATCCAACGGTGCGATGACTCGAATCTGTTTATCCTCAAAGGTCATTTATCTTTTCTTCAAATTGATAACATCCATGTTATCAATTTCCCAATAAATACCTAATAAAGCTGGATACTCTGCTATCGCCAATAATTTCTATGAATTCAAAATATGCAAGGCTGCGAACTCCATCAATATCAACTGGTACTTGTGGTAATCGACCCAGTGGTGATACCCTCTGCTGATTATCTAGTCGCAGATGGATAGGTGATCTGGCTAACTTAGGGCTATCCATATGTTTCCATGTCTTCTTAGTAAGAACATTTACGTCTGATCCTAAATCTAGGATTACCTCATCCATTTCAAACTCTCCAATTTGTGCAGTGAGTCTCGTTTCTCTTCCTGTTCTTGTATGGCCCATAATATTATGAACAACACGATGCGTACTACTCACGGAATAATACTGTTGATACTGATCTATGATGCGTTGAAGCTCTCCTATGGCTTTCTCATTTCTTACGAGTTTCAATCAGCTCTGCAGGAAGGATTGTACACTTCCTGTCAACTCATCCTCTTCGCACCTTCCAGATGTGGTAGCCTACGATATTTGCACAGTACTAACGCCACAATAGTTTTGCTGCAGTACGCCCCTACAAGGAAATATCTGTGATCCTGATGGTGTAGGGTCAGTAAAGAAAGTTTTATCTTGCTGAAATGTTTCTTTGTTCTTCTGCAGGTCAAGTGGTGTAGATTTATTAGTGGCTTTACACACCCACTTCAGACCTGTATTCTTTTCGGCATCCTGCGATGTCCTACTAGTAGAAGCACTACTGCAAGTCGCAACATTGACTCTTAGTTCTGGTTCTTTCTGCTTGGCGGCAATAAGTTGAATATTTTGGTTTACTGCTGGCTTAGGATCCTTAATCTTGGCTATCAAGATAGGATATTCTTCTATAGTATGCTCATAGGACTTGCAATACTTACATGTTATAGTGGGGTTCTGACAATCCCTAGCATAATGTCCTATGGCTCCACAGTTGTAACAAAAAATTGGTTCACGGCCATAGCCAAAGCCTCCACCACGGCCATCATGATCTGGTTCATGCTATGGACCTGCTGCTGGTCCTGATGTCTCTTACTGGACTCTGTAGAAGTCATGTTTTCTCTCTATCATGAGATCATAAGCTCTACAATTATTTTCATCATGTCCTACTGACTTACATAAGTTACAGTATAAATTCTTAGGAGTTTGTACATACTTCTGAAGTAAAGGGCATTCCTGTGGTCTATGTCCTCTTGTTCTATAGATTTCACACCATGGCCCTTGATTCTGTACTAAGGGATTAGGATCCCCACTTGCTATATACTCAAGAAATACTGGACAGTTATCTTTGGTATGGCCATGTCCTTTACACTTTGTACACCATAATTCTTGTTCAACCTCTTTTCCTTTCTTAATGTCATGTAGCTATAAAGTGAGATTGGCTAACTGATTCTGTAAGTTTGTCATACCTGCACTAGTCTCAGCTAAAGTTGAAGCCTCTAGTTTCATTGCCATCTCCAATGCTTCATCCTACATATGAAGTTTCTGTTGCATTAGTGGAACTCTGATATGAGGGAGCAGTGCTATGATGAACCATTCCTTATGCTGCTCCGACGCAAACTCAAAACTAACTTGGTCTATAAGAGCTTTAAATTTCTGATCGAAATACCATACTGACTCTATGGGTAACTATTTTATGTCTTTCAGTTATGTGATACATTGTGACTCAGACTTGGGTTTATTAAATTCCTTAATCATTGCGGTCCTGACCTCTGCTAGTGTTCTGTGTTGCACTGATGTATACTTCATATACCATGTTAAATCTCTTTCTCTAAGTGTAGTGGCCAACTGGACAAGCTTAGTATTGTCATCCTGGATCTGTTTAATGGTCCATACAGCTTCACATAGGAACCAATGTTGTTTTGGGTCTTCTGCCCCTGTACCCCTAAAGGTAGGTAATTTCATGCCATCCCCCATTCTGTTTCTACGAGGTGGATTCTAATTTGCTGTATTACTACCACTTGGTAGTGTAAATGTAGGTGGTGTAGAGGTAGTATGTACTGTGTGTGAACTACTAGATGGAGTTCCTACGGGATTATTCTGAGTCCCGGTTGGTTTCTGTGGGGTATAAGGGTGGTAAGGGATACCCCCTGTTGTTCGTTCTCTATTACTTTGACTCTGTTCTCTAGTACTGTCTGAGCTATCTTCAAAGAAGGAAGATATGAAATCTACTTTATATCTCTTACCGTTACGTGTACATCCAATTTCTTCAGAATCACTCTCAAACTCTTGTGACATTACACTTACTTAACTTATTCATCTGAGAATATATCCAATACTCCTTTTTTTATACAATAACATCTTAAGGTACAAATTTAAAGAGTTCAAGTACTTACCGCAATATCCCTTGAATAAGTACCTATGTGCTTCACTGAAACTCTTTATTTGATCAACTGCAAACTCTGTAATGAAACCTTGCAGCAAACTCGCAAGCCAGAAGTCTAATGCCCGTGAAATGGGATTATCTACGCTTTTCACGGTGTAAATGAGCTCCGGTTTCTAGGAAATGTTCCTTTTCTTCTTGAATACATACTTATCATTCAACTTTGACAACCAATCATACAACTCATTTCCATAGGTCACAAAAAATATCTCATGCAGGTCTGTGAAGATATGTTTATGTAACCAGTCCTCTGTACTCAGGCTAGGACTCTTGTTTTCTTTCTCAGCAAATTCTCTTTCCTTAGACTCAACCCACTGGTTAAGTTCTTCTTTAGTAGGATGCCGACAGAATATCAGCTCTTCAATTTGTTCAAAACCGGCATCAGAACCATTTGTTGGCTTCCACTGGGCAGACCAGGGTTTACTATATTGTACCAACAAAACCCCTAGCTCACTGGCCCTTTTGGAAACATACCGTAAAACGGCTTGAAGTCTCACCCGAAGTGATCCTAGATGGGGTGGTTGAAGAATCAGGTTTCCTCAACCAGTTTCTATAGCATCCTAGGTCCTCTTGACTCTAATTAACCAGCTAAATCTCTCAGCAAGGGCTGTTTCTCTCTTCCTAGCTGACTCTGCTATGGGACTGACTCTTATCGCATCATAGCTTCTAGGATGATGTGCAAAATTTCTCTTATGCTCAACTCTTAACCTGCGATATCTCACACCACAGCTTCCCAGACAGTGTGATATCGCCCTTCTACCCTGCAATATTTCCTATAGTAAGACTCAATATACTCATCAACTCTCAAATTGCAGAGGCTTCCTCTCTGGGTATAATAGCTCAGTTAACCCTCATTAGGATGTTAAACAATTTCACTTAAGCTTCTACAGTTTAACACACTTAACATCAATTACGTTCAACTCGCTGAACTAAGTATACATAAGTCACTTAACACTATAACTGTTAGCTGTCGTGAATCAAGCACTGATAAACTCATATACATAATACTCAACACATTCAACCCACATTTAATCTTCTATGTTACTGTAAACTGAAGGATAGCATACATACATTCATTAACTGATAAGGAAATTTCATGTAACAGATAACAGATAGCAAATAAGTAGAGCACAATCACATGAAACAGTTGCATAACACACGGATGTACGTGGTTCACTTCCAGGGGGGAAGCTACGTCCACAGGAACTATTTTTTTATTATATCTTGAGAGAGTAAACACAGTTCCGCTGCAACCTATTATGCAGCCAGAGATCTTATCGGAAACTCCACACACACAGCTAGGAGCCCTTCTCTCTTAGATCTCTTCCCTTCCTATAATGCTTTCTTCTTACAATATACCCTTTCTCTCTCTCTCAATCCCTACGGATTGTTACATTCATGCTCAAGGAGCCAACCACTAGTTACAGTAAGATAAATACCGACTTAACAACAGAACCAGAGCTCAACTCTTCCTCAATGTCTTACAATACTGATGACGACTAGAAACAACCTAACCAACCCAACCGTTCATAATACAAAATACATGCTTAAATAGGTGGCCCAAAGGTCTCACCGTGATACAAAACTGTGGGCCTATCCCAACAGTAACCCAAAACCCTAACTTTGACAGTCGGCATATTTGTACTTTGAACTGCCGCTTACTGGTCACACCGCAGCTTCCTGCAGTCTTCCGCGATTTCTGGCACTGATCATGGGTATGGGTGCCGCTTCCTTGGTCGCTCCCCTTCTGTCCTTTATCTTTAATACCTTGGCTGTTGCTCCTTCTCCATTTATGAGGGTAGCTGAGCCCTCCTGTCATCGCCGCTGCCTTAAATGTAGTGGTTAAGCTTTCTTCTCGACCTCTTCAAGTACTATTTCCTTTGACTTCCTTGTTTCGACCGCCGCGATTTTCGGCACTCGATCCGCGGCAGGAAATGCGCTATGATGTTGTACCTTTACCGCATCACATCTCTTATATTGCTAGCTTATCGGCATCACCAAAACTGTCTTTCCTCCAAAAATTTTCCATCTTCTACCAAAAATAGCAGCTTTTCCTGTAGCTGCGGGGCCCTGCTCCAACATCGCACAAGTCAGAGAGAGAACAGCTGTCTAAGATCATATTTGTGTTTTTGGGTTTTACTTTTGCTATTGGTGCTCATTCCATATCTGAAGAAATTGCGGGGTTTTCTCCTTTATGGTTTCCCCGAGGAAAAATCTTTGTGTCTCTTGTCTCTTGTGATTATTGTTGTGCATGTTATTCTCTTAGATAAGATCCTAGATCATATTGATTAAATGATAAAAATATAACACCTTCAATGCACCTTATGACCAATATTTGTATTGAATATGAATCCTTCACCCACCTTCAATCCACATTGCAAAATATCTACCTTGTATCCAATAGAAAATGTAGAAGAGGCATTTGCACATATGCAACAAATTAAACAATATGGAGGGCCATAGAGAAGAATTCCCCACAGAGGGTCAATACCAATCTGCCTATAAATATTGAGATTTGTCAATGGAAGCTTCATGGATTCTCTAATCTCCTACTTCTGTATGTCGCACACTCTAATACCATTGTAGCTCACATTTGGTTTCTCCGACTGGGAGAGAATGGATATTAATGAGGCAGACTTGGGGGCGGTGGGGCTGCACAACAACTCTCGAATGGAGGTGAAGGGCCATCAAGGAGGAGGGATTCAGGATTTCTCTAATGATTTTGCTCAGAATCCTCACATAGTAAGGGGCGCACCACATGTTTGCAATGGTTTTGTGGTTCTCATCTACCATATCTAGGAAATTCCTGATTGACAGAGGAACCGATTGGACCTTCTTGACCTCCTCCTCTGCTATAGCAAGTTATTTATTCAGGTTTTTTGTTTCATCCTTTAGGTATTCTTCTTCAATGTCTAGGAACTCAATTTATTTATGTAACATTTTCCACTAGTTGTACATATCTTCTTCATCCATGCAGTTTGAATGGGAATGGGAATGGAGATCATAAGCAAGAGTCATGTCAATGTCAGCCACCGAATTTAAATCTTGTACCACCATGTTTGATGGAGAGAGTTTTTTTTCTCTCTTCTTCTCTTTCTTAAACTATTATAATAATCAACTTATAGTTACCTACCTTATACATTAATTAATTCATTTTTGTCTTATTTTCCTAGTTTCCTATATTCCACTCTATGCAAGTTGTCTTCCACATGCCATAGAAGTAAAACTTGCTAAAAATGAGTCATGGAGCACTTGGGAAACCTCCTAGAAACCATATTTAGTACATGTCTACTTTATTCCAGATCCTCCAAAGCACATATCTACTTTTTATGCTAAGTTACCTGTTTTATTGAGAAATAAGGCAAAAGGGAAAGTAAGACTAGGTGTAGTTAACTTGTTTTTTTACCTCATCATCCTCCATCCTTTTATCCTAATAAAAGCATGTATGATTTTTCTTTCCATCCCTTATTAGCTTTCCTACTTGACTTTTCCAATTCATGAGCCTCTAAGTGGATTTGGAAATTGCTTTATGCACCTATGGGGGATTTGACTAGATTTAGTAAGCCTACTTTTTTACTATTTCGAATGTCATCCTTATGCATTTGAATATCTCATGTAATTATATATTATAGAAGCCTATGACTTCATAAGGTTTCCTATTGTACACTTATTCAATACATATTAGTGTTATGCTCCAATTTTAGTCTCCTTTGTTTGTAAATTTGCATGTTTGATTAGCAATTTTGTGAGTGCAATTCTTCTATCACTTGGGTTCAATTTTCACATGGTATCAGAGCCTTTGTATATTGATTTATCTCCTTCCATATTTCTATTGCAGGTTCAACATCTTGACTGGGAGCATATTCTACTGACTGAAGGGCAAGTTTTTGAGCTATGGATCAATCTCAGAAGATCATCTTGACTCCATTTAATTTATTTGAATGGAAAGAAGATATGGAGATACTATTGAGAGTGAAATTTATCTATAGGGTGAATATGGCAATTGATTCAGAGCCCAATGCATTTGTACAGAATTTTAAATGGCACAACAAGAGGGATGAGGCCTATGGTCTTTTGTGTTTGAGCATTTCAAGAGACCTCCTCTTCCATCTTGATGGATTGACATCACCTAATGAAGTGTGGGAGAAAATTGTAGAGATTTTTGGTAATATATATGAGATGATAGGACATCAAATTGAGAATGAATTGATCTCTTTGAGTACCAGCAGCTTCAAATCCTTGAAACTGTATTTTTCCAAGTTTAAATTCCTTGTTTTGCAGCTAAAGCAGTGTGGAATTGAAAAGAAGGAAGAGAAACTAGTTTTGGCAATACTCTTGAAGCTTGGCCCTGAGTATTTAGTGTTTTTTTTACCTTCCATGCCACAAAGTTGACAGCTCGAGCCTGGAAGATGCCTAAGCTTGCAGAGTTCATGGAATCCCTCACACAAGAACAAGATAAACTAGTGATGATGGGCACCATCAAACTTTCCAAAGACCAAGCTTTGGTTGCTGGAGATTCAAGGGTGGATTAAAAAGGCAAGAAGAAGGATAAGAAGCCACCTAAGCAAAAGAGAGACAAGAAAAAGTCTCAAGAGGAGCCCCAAGGATCCAAGAAGAACTTCCAGAAGAAGAAGAACAAAGGAGAAATGAGCAAGTGCACATACTGCAGTAAGGGATATCAACCTAAGAGATCCTGCATGAAGAAGCAAATTGACATGTTGACCCAACCCTTGGAGAAGAATAACATATCCCTTCCTGATTGCTCACAGAAGAGGGAGGGAGGATCAAATTCAGAGGATAGAGAGAGAGTACATACTTTGGTTGTTGGCACATGAAGCTCACCTAGCTTCATCATAGACTTTGGAGCTTCTAGACATATTTTTTTGACCAAGGAGGAATTATCCTCCCTTGACATCTCGAGAGGTCCACCAATAGTGCTGGGAGATGACTCTCTCACTGACAGTTTGGGGAAAGGAAGGATTGATCTTGACCATGGTAAGTTCAATAATGTGTTGTATGTTCCAGGTCTTGCCTCTAACCTCTTGTCAGTGTATCAGATGACTCACACAGGGTCTCCAAATAAGGTCATATTCTCCCCTGATGATGTTGATATCACATAGATATTGAATGGTAAATTCATTGAAAAAGGTGTTGTAGATCACACTTAGAAGGTATACATATTTTTACATTTTCTACCCTACTCAAACCCTCTGCTCTTCTGATTCATGCTAATGAGGCAAGAAAGCTTTGGCATAAAATATTTGGCCATATTAACTATAATTATCTTTCTGATCTGAGTGAAAAATATATGGTCATAGGGTTACAAAAGATTAAGTTCTCCAAGGGAGTCTCTCAAGGTTGTATCCTCAGAAAACACCCAGAGCACAAATTTGAGAGAGCTAGTCATGAGAGAACCTTTGCACCTCTTGAGTTGATCCACAGTGATGTTGCTGGTCCATTTCCTCATATGTCAATGAGTCAAGAAAAATATGCATTGACCTTCATAGATGAATTTTTCAGGTATTGTTGGGTTTACTTCCTAAAGCACAAGTCTAAACTTTTTGACCTCTTCAAAGTCTTTAAGGCCTTGATTGAAAGCTAGTCTGGGAGGAGACTCAATATCCTCAGATATGACAATGGTGGTGAGTATGTCAAGTCTAAGTTCATTCAATATTGTAAATATGCAAGTATTCAGATGCAGCATTCAATCCCTTACACACCATAGCAAAATATGGTGTTGCTAAGAGAAAGAACAGATCATTGAAGGAGATGGAAACTTGTATGACGGAGGCTAAGAATTTGCCACCAAATTTTTGGGCCGAGGCTATAAAATGTGCATCTTATATCTATAATAGGGTGTTTCATAAATATCTTGATGGTATGACTCCTTTCAAATCTTGGATTGTGCACAAGTTAGATGTGACCCATTTCAGGATTTTTGGCTCAAAGGCTTGGGCTAGAATTCCAACTAAAAAGAGAAAGGATTTGCAGCCCCAAAGCCAAGAGTACCTATTTGTTGGGTATTCTAAATATTCAAAAGGGTACAATCTGATAAACTTGAGCACAAAAAAATCCTTGATTGAAAGGAGTGTTCAGTTCCAAGAAGAGCCTGTAGTAGCAGTTGAAGCTAGAGAGTCTTCTTCACCACCAGAACCATTGAATGTAAGTGGAGAGACAAATGAGTTTGCTGATTCTGATATTTCTGATAATGATGATTTTATTTCAGATCCTGATATTCCTACAAGACCAATATGGGAAGAAAATACCATTCATGCAGCTGGCGAACTAGCTGGAAATCCTAGTGATCCTAGGAGGACTAGATCTCAGTTTGAGAGTGCCCTATGTATGAAATACCCTTTGTTTGCAGAGAAGTGCTATCTGATGGTTGAATCAGACCCATAGAAATATTAATATGCATCACATGATCCAATATGGCAAACATCCATGAAAGAAGAATTCAGCTGAATTCAGAAGAACAACACTTGGGAACTGGTTGATCTTCCCCTAGGGAGGAAGCTAGTTCAATGTAAGTGGGTTTTCAAAACTAAGTTTGCTGCTGATGGTTCACCTTTGAAATAGAAGTCAATATTGGTAGCCAAGGGCTACTCATAGGTACATGGTATTCACTATAATGAAACCTTTGCACCAGTGGAAAAGATGGACTCCATAAGGCTAGCCTTAGCCATTGTAGCTTCGAAGTAGTGGGAGGTACACCACATGGATGTGAAGTGCACTTTCCAGAATGGAGATATTACTGAAGAGATTTACATGCAGCAACATCAAGGGTTTGTTTCTAATCCATCTTTTGTTTGTAGGTTAAATAAATCATTGTATGGGCTCAAGCAAGCCCCTAGGGCTTGGTATGCCAAGATTGATGGCTTTCTGTTATCATTGAGTTTTGTTCGATCCAAGTTTGATCCTAATGTTTATTTGAATATGATTCATGGTTCTTTGATGATTATTGTCTTGTATATGGATGACCTTCTGATTACATGAAGTTCAAAGAAAGAGATTGCCTCCTTGAAGGATGCAATGAACCATGCATTTTCTATGATTGATTTGGGGTTGCTAAGCCAATTCGTGGGTCTCGAAATTGCTCAATACCAACATGGAATAAAAGTACATCAGTCCAAGTATGCTTTATATGTGCTGAAAAATTTCAACATGAAATATTGCAAGCCAAGAAAAACTCCCTTCCTTTCAGGAGTTAAGCTTGAAGAAGCAGGTTCTTCTCCTATGGTAAATAATACACTGTATATCAGTTGATTGGGTGTTTTCTTTACCTTACGCACACTCAACATGATATTTATTATGTAGTAAGTGTGGCTTCAAGATACATGGATCAGCCTCATGAGATCCATTGGAGAGCATCCAGAAGGATCCTTAACTTTGTTCAAGGAACAAGAACTCATGGGATCTTCTACAAAGCTAAATTTGATCTTGATTTGATTGGGTTTACTCATAGTGATTGGGAAGGTGAAAACATAGATTGAAATTCAACATCAGGATATGTGTTCATGCTTGCTGAAGGATGAATCAGATATTCAAGCAAGAAATGGAGTGCCATAGCACTCTCATCTATAGAAGCAGAGTACAGAGGAGTTGTAAATGCAACAACTCAATGTTTATGGTTGCAAGGGATACTTGGTGAGTGTGGCTTCGAATTAGATTTTTCAAATAATATACATTGTGATAATTAGAGTACCATTCAAATTTTCAATGATCCAATTCAGAGACAAAGAACCAAACACATTGAGATCCATATGCACTACATCATATAGCTTGTGCATGATGGCACCATTCACCTACTCTTCTGTGCATCTTCAGAAAAAGTAGCAGACATATTCACCAAAGTTTTTTGTGAGAATACATTCAGCAATCTCAAATCACTGTTGGGGATTTTTGATGATGCAGTGAAGCATGATTGATGACAATATTTTCAAATTTTGTTTTTTGTGCATGTTTAAGGGAGGACTTTCCCATTGGGTTTCTGCCTCTTTCCTTGTTTAAATGGACATGTAGTATGTAAAGGGTGACTAAGACTTGTTGCTAGGCCCTATATTTTTCTGATATTTACTCATAAATCAGGCTTAAGGGGGGGTTTTAGAATAATAAACCCATAGCTACGTACCTTAGACATTAATTAATTCAATTTTGTCTTATTTTCCTAGTTTCCTATATTCCACTCTATGCAAGTTGTCTTCCACATGCCATAGAAGTCAAAATTGCTAAAACTGAGTCATGGAGTGCTTGGGAAACCTCCTGGAAACCATATTTAGCATGTCTTCTTTATTCCAGATCCTCCACAGTGCATATCTTCTTTTTCTGCTAAGTTTCTTGTTTTATTGAGAAATAAGGCAAAAGGGAAAGTAAGACTAGGTGTAGTTACTTGTTTTTTTCCCTCATCATCCTCCATCCTTTTCTCCTAATAAATGCATGTATGAGTTTTCTTTCCATCCCTTATTATATTTCCTACTTGAATTTTTCAATTCGTGAGCCTCTAAGTGGATTTGGAAACTGCTTTATGCACCTATGAGGGATTTGACTAGATTTAGTAAGCCTACTTTTTGACTATTTCGAATGGAATCCTTATGCATTCAAATCTCTAATGTAATTATACATTGAAACAGCCTATGACTTCATAAGGTTGGCTATTGTACACTTATTCAATACAAATTAGTGTTATGCTCCAATTTTAGTCTCCTTTGTTTGTAAATTTGCATGTTTGATTACCAATTTTGTGAGTGCAATTGTTCTATCACTTGGATTCAATTTCCACATAAACCTGCCACAAAAAAACAACAACAACAAGAAGAGATATGAGCCGATTTCCCTGGCTCTTCCACTTTCATTAAGAAGAAAACAAGAGAGATCACCCGAATCTTTCTCAGCATAATTAAAATGCTCTCGAATAGAAAATTCAAATTCACTTGGACAAATTGTCAATAGAATAACAATATTTATAAGAGAAATCCATGCATGTACATATCATCTAAATAATTTTTAAAAGGGAAAGGCGACGATAAAAGTATTATATGCTATAACAAAATTATGTATTTTGTGAAATAACAAGGCTTGTAGCTTTTGTCTTCAATAGCATTCTTGTCACCGAATTCCTGTCTTTTATTATGGAGATATTTTCTAATAGAGTATGTATTTAAGGTTGATGAGCATTTCTAAAACTTTAAGTTAGTGGGAGTTGCTCATTCCAACTTCCTTTTCGAAAACTCCCTTTTCAAGGAAACAAGTTCAGGTTCTTTTGCTTCAGCTAACTTAATAAAAATTTGTTGATTCTTTATGCTTCTTCCACTTAAATTTTTAGACCATAAATGGTCTTTTGCAACTTCTTCAGAAGCCACTTGTTTCTCCCTTTTAGATTATTCTAATAATTCTCATCGTTGCAAATTATTATTTTTGAGCTCCCTTAACTCGTTTAGAGAACATATGAGATGTTCTTTAAGATTTGCTTCTCCTTCAGATCCTTATTTAATCTTAGAGTTTCACTATCACTTATATTAGGCAGACTACAGGGTTCATGTACACAAGAGAACGTACACTATAATAAGGATACTTATTGAGTGCTCCGTCATAGTGTTATCAACCAAAATGGCACTTCTCTATCCGAGTATTGAAATCTAATATGTCGGGATACAAAAGGACAATTAGGATTGAAGTAAGCCAAAACACTATAGATGCACATGACTAATAATACCTTATCTCCTGACCAGATTCATACATTTTCATTTGGAGATTAGGGTTGCACACGCGACTATTTGCATTGAACACGTGAGTTTCCTTTGACCAAGGAGTGTTTCATACATGCCTTTCCTATATACATACTCACATGTACCTTAATACAATGATAAAAATAATAAATTATAATTAGTCAAGATCAGTTGAGCCTTAATTCATAACTATCTCAATTGTCTCAACCATCCTAACCTTTTAAACCTCTATGTTTTCCCATGTATAAATAGAGGGCATGGGATGGGACTAATCAATTATTCTTGAAATAGAAACGTTATGCTGGTGGTATGATTAAGACCTCTTGGAGAAGAAGAAATCAATGTCCTCAGTTTGCAGAGGATCCCTTGTCTCATAAGATGGGTTGTAATCTTACCATTCTATGTTTATGAATAAAGAAAGTTCTTCTTCCACTCTTTGTATTGTTTCTTTATCATCTATAATGGATTATGAATTATTGAAATCATGTTATTATGGATATGCATTTCACTAACCTTTGATATATATATGAGATATTGCTTGAATAATTTGTCTTTCATAGGTGAATTGGGAGAGCCCTGCAAGCTTTGAAGGAGATCGAAAGAGGAGAAGACCAAGCTTGGACGAACCATCATAAACCAGGTAAGTCAAACCTTCTTCCTATTCCTATTTCATTTTATAGATAAGCTAATTGTCGGCAAGTGTCTTAGTAAGTTGTTAACCCCAAAGACCCTAGGTTACAAGGGTGTATTGTCCTGAACATTAGAGCTAGTGACTCTGTTGGGGAATCCAGCCTATTGTGGGTCTATTGTTTAGGTCTCGTTACCAACCTTTGCTTCTTTTTTATTCTGGATGTGCTTAGTCTGTTTTTGACCTTTGATTTATAGTTTTTATTATTTAGAGCCTTGTTGCTAATCTTTTTATTTGAAAAATTTTGGCAGCACACATGGGTTGTAATACTAGACATTCACGTGTTTCATTGTATACACGTGGGTTTCCTCTTAGAAATATGCATGTCGCATGCGGGTTGTCTACATAGACAGTCGCGTGTTTCCTATAACAGTATTTTGGCCTTATAGGATTTGCTTGTCCTTGATTTTTGGTTTGATTTCTTGTGAGTTTCTGCTTATGACTAGACTCTATGAGTCCTAGGTCTGTATGTCACATCTCCTGCTCGATTTCATCAAGTTCTTGAGCTTTTGGTTTTTGATTTTCTTGCATTAGTGAGTGTAGGCGGTCGTCCTGCTTGGTTTATAAGTCTGAGTTCTTTTGTTCTAGGTCAGTGATCAGGTCCTTGAATGCTTTATACTTTGTACTGCCTCTTGCACTTTTTCTTTTTGGATCTAGTAAACTTTCAGGTTTATTAGTTTCTCCAAGTTAGGGTTTGTTCCAGTCTTCTTCCTGTTGGTTTAAGTAGGTCACTTTGGGATCCTTTTTCCTCATTTCACTGCTTATATGTTTAGATTTGTCAAATTTATCAAGTTGCATTCATTTACATTGTAGTTTTTGAAGTTATTTGAAAAGAAAAGACAAAAAATATTTTTCATTAGGTTTCATGTAGTATATATTTTTTGTTATTTTTCAAAGAAAATTTCAATTTTTTTAAAAAAGTATTGTAGTTTCTCATACTTATCTTTAAGTTCATTAACTTGGATTTATAAAAAGAAAAGAAAAAGTTGGCTTCGTATTTGCAATTTACTTTGAATTTACTTTTTATGCATGATTTTCATTTTATTTTATCGAGTCTATAACACCACATGAGTTTCACGCCTTTTTCCTGTGACTAAAAAAAAACTTTTAAAATGAATGATATAATTAAAAATTATTAGTAAGTTTTATTTTTTAGGCTCCTACACCAACTAGATTAGGCTAGACTTGTGGATTAGGGATTTTCAACTCTCCACAAGTATTTAATTTTAGACATAGGTTGTCAATCACTAGGTAAATCCTCTTCTATGTTGACTGTATCAGGGAAGCCCCTCTCAAATGGGATTTAAGAATGAGTCTGAATGAGGACTTCGATTGAGGAGATAACCCTATGGTTCCTTGTTCAAGCGTAGACCAATATTTTTACGCATCTGGGGACTTTTGTCAATACCACCTCTTGGGCCCCGTGCGGTGCCGGTGTTGACAAGGTTTCATGATTTTCTACTCTACCCATGCATACGAATCAGGCTTGACACTGTCCCCCCAGACTGTTAGTATAGTTGCGGTATTATTTAGTCTCTTTGACATCTAGGGTTCATACAATGGTATACTGGAAGGCTATTTCTAGTCTACCTTGGACGGGCTTGGAAGGTAACCCCGATAGAAGCTATGGGAGGGTAGTTAGGTTATTCCATCGCTTGTTCCTAAGAACATCTACGAGGACACAAAGTAACCATCTTAGCTTTCTTCTAGAAGGCACATCTTATACTTGCTTGTCTCTTTGGCTTTAGGAGATTTATAGTGAGTGTTGTGTGGTTTTTTTGTATTTAGTCTTCCTTAGGGTGTGTGAAGAGTCAATTTTTTAACCATGGATGAACAACCACTCAGAAGTTCAAGAAGTTTGAAAAACCTTCCTCCAACTACTACAGTGGAGTCTCCACCTTCCCCTCAAAGTCGGAGATTAGATACAGATGGTTCTTTCGAACAGGTAGGAGTAACCAAAGTTCCACGTGAACTGAAACTTCAGACAAACCAGGTTGATACAACCATAATAGAGATTGAATGTCACATTCCCACCCCTCAAGTCGATAGAGAGGACACAACTAACATAGATTCTAGATATCTAATCTAGGCAAATTAGCCTCATAAATATGATATAAAAATGTATTGGAAATAAACATACATAGTTGCATAAACATTCAATATACATCGGAAGCATTTACATATCATTCACACATTTAATCATTCATCATGTTCATTTACAAAACAATAAAGTTATAAGGGTTTAAGCACAAGAAGATACTTATCTTTAACAGAACCTTGTCCCGCAACTAGCTACATCACTGCAATGTTCCACCCAACCATAGGACAATATGCTCATCAATCACTCAACAACACTGCCACCCCCGACCTGGGAATGATTCCACAAGGAAAAAGCGGGAACTAGCAGTCTCACATGTAGCCAAGGGTACACAACTCAACCAAGCCAAAATATTTGGGTTTATCAGGCCATCAGGGAGCTTGAAAAGTTGGCTACTAAGCTAGTGGTCTCACTTAAGAATTATGGACACCTACATTAGAACTAGCCTGGCTTCTAAAACATCCACACACACCCAACACAAGGAAGCATCCCCTTCTCTACTACATAGTCCCTCGAGATATGCCTTCCCTTCTAGTGCTATTCATGGGGTGTAAAGAAGAACGCCATCCCTCTAGCTCTGTCTGTGAGGCTCCTGCACACACTAGGTTTATCAAGAAGACTCAGACCCCATTTCCACTCCCAATTCAATGTTGTCCAAAGCCAAAAGATGCACCCACAACACAACACAATTTCTGGGTTTGAATAAAATAGTATGGGAAATAAAAACGAATTGCTAGGATGGGTAAAACAGTCCCCTAACAACAAGTCAATTTCCAGGGACATTTTGGCCCTAATGTGTCCAAAACAAACTCAACAACACCGAAAATCATGGCTCTCCTCTTCCCCTCACTGGGCATTTCTAGAAAACGATTTCTGGCTTGGAAACAATGGGGAAAATGCAGTAAAAACGTGGGGAAGGAAACTCAGCCACTGATAATCACACAAAAAAAAATTCCTAGCCTGAGAAAAATGAGGTAACAAACAAAAATGTGAATGGTTTCACACCCAGGAAGTTCTGAATTCTTGAGAGAGCTCACGTGAAGGAAAAATGGTGGTGAAAACATGAAAAACATGAAAAGCATGGTAGAATGGCATACGTTTTTGGGTTTTTACTTTCCCAAGGAGTCAAAACACATTTCCCAAAAACTGATTTCTTACCTTTCCCATCCCATGCAATAACAAACCCAATTAACTTTTGGTAGTAATAAATGATTGGGTGAATAAGAAAAGAAAGGTAGTTCACAGTTTGGTGGGTTCTCCCTTTTACATTTGGCTTTTCCCCTTTGGCGCCAAAGGTTAAATATTCCCCCCCCCCCCCCTTATCCTTAGGAAATCATGCCCCATCTCATTATTTGTTGCATTGACATAGGTGGTTGTGGGTTTTAATTAAATTGCATATTTACATGATGTCCAAAATTATAATGTGTCGGCTAGCACAAAATACCATCAGCAATGATTTTTAATCGCCGAAACATAAAACGATAAATTGGAAATGGGGATTTTTCCTTTAGCTCCACACCATGATTAATTACAATATATACATCATATACATTTAATGCAAACAAGGTCAAAACTGGGGCGTTACATTGGAGACTTGCAAGCTGACGAGTTTGCAAGAAACTGTTGATGTATTTGTAGCTTCAGAATGTATTCATCTATGTATCTTATGTATTGTAACCTAATGTTTATTCCAGGATGTACCTATAATGTAATTGAGTCATGTTGTCATGCCCCGATGTTCTGATTGGGAGGATCAATAATGTAAACAAGTCATGTCAAGTCATTGTGGGTAACCCTTCGATTGTCTAAGGGTTCAAGTCCCCTCAGTTTTGGGGCACTAGGGTCAGACTTGGTAGGGTTTTAGTCATGCTGAGATTAGTATAAACAGAGATTTGGACTCTCTATTTATCACACAACTCATACACACTCAAGTGTAGTGCATAGTTGAGGAAGGAGAAGACACTGGGGCTAGACAAGAAGAAGATTACTGCTATTGGGAGATCACTTACTGTTATGGGTTTTTACTATTTTGGTGTTGATTCCATATTTGAGGAAGTTGCGGGGTTTTCTCCATTAATGGTTTCCCCAAGGAAAAACACTGTGTTCATTATCTCTTGTGTTTGATTGCTATACTTGCTATTCTCTCGGTTAAATATCATAATAATGCTAGCTTAATGTTGAAAAAGTAACATGGTATTAGAGCTAACTTGAGAAGAAGACACTATGCAACTGCGGGAAATAGGGATTCCTAGTTTGTGGATCTTCCTCCACAGATTTTCAGCAAAATTAAGGTGGAATAACTCTCCTCCTTAGGGCGCATCTTTCTATCGAAGCAGAATCCAATTCTGAGGTTTTTCAGTTTTGGACCTGTCACTGCTGCTGGAAATTAGGGATTTTCACAGAAGATAAATTTTTCACTGAGCCTAGGTTTGGATTGATCTCCTCCCCAAAATCAAAGTTAGGGATAAATTTCAATTCATTTGGGTGGACAGAACTCTTGAAGAGGAAAACCCTAATTTGCTCCTAATCGAGTACTATAGGATTTTAGCTCCAAATCCAAATATGACATCTTGACCTGGTAATATCTAAATATTTTGTATTTCCATTTGAGGTTCTCAGTGTTAAGAAGTCTCATCATACCAAGCTTGATGAAAAGCTTGAGGGAGCTATAACTTCCGAGCCTGGAAGTATAGGATCTCCCTGGTCCTGGAAGAAAATGAATTAGACTCTTGCATCCATGAGGAGGTTCCAATTCTAGAGGGAGATGAGGAAAAGTCCTTAAATAAGAAGAGAATGGTTATGGAAAAGAGTATCATTTCTTATTCTATCAAGGATCACCTTATCCCATAGGTGTCCTCTCTCAAGACACCTAAAGCTATGTTTGATGCCCTAACCAAATTGTTTGAAGGGAAGAACATAAACCAAAAGATGACTCTAAGGAATCAACTGAAGAATGTGAAGATTCAGAATGCAGAGACCATCCAGTCTTACTTCACAAGGGTTTCTCAGATCAAGGAACAATTAGAAGTTGTAGATGAAGAAGTGGAGAATGTAGAAATTGTGATGACCACCTTGAATGGTCTCCCTAGGACATGGGACTCTTTCATTCAAGGAATCCGTTCTAGAAATAAGTTAGTCAAATTCAATAGACTTTGGGAAGAATGTTCTCAAGAAGAAGCTCGGATAGCAGCTCGAGAAGAGAATATGGGAAGTGAAGACCAAGCTCTCACAGTTCACTCCAAGAAAAGTAGAAGAAGACCTCACTACTCCAAAGGTAAGGATCCTCATCATAGAGATAGCTTTAGAAGGGATCTATCTAAAATAAGATGTTATACATGTGATGAAAAAGGACACTTTGCAAAAGACTATCCTAAGAACAAGGTCCACTCTCATAAGAATAAGGGGAACAAAAGAAGACATCATGCTCATGCTACAGAAGATGATGAACCATCCAAGAAAAGAACCAAATATGAAAGTGAATATTCTTCAAGCGAGGATGAATATGTTCTGATTTCCACTCTCACAGGTAACATTACTCATGGAAGTGATGATTGGCTTATAGACAGTGGGGATTCCAAACATATGAATAGATTCAAGGAATTATTTGTGAGACTGTCAGAACATGACTCACCTCACAAGGTGAAGCTAGGATATGACTACCAATATCCAATAAAAGGTAGTGGGGAATCTTCCTATAAGATAGACTCTGTAAAGTCTCTAACAATGAAGGAAGTATTGTTTGTGCCAGGACTCAAGAAGAACCTTCTCTCCATATCAACATTGGATGCAAAAGGAATGAGAGTTTCATTCATAGATGGCCAATTCATCATGTGGCCAAGAGGAAATACTATCGATGATGCAGTGGTGATTGGAGAACAAGAAGGAGGTCTATAGAAATTGAAGGGCCATCCAGACCAAGCCTTGGTCCATGACATAGTCGAGCCAAATGAACTTTGGCATAGAAGGCTTGCACATGTGCATAACAGAGCACTACCTATTGCAAGCAAAGTTGTTGAAGGTATTCCAGAATTCCAAGAAAAAAATTATGGGGTTTGCAAGGGATGTGCGAAAGGAAAGAATACAAAGAAGACATTGCCTAGTAGCAAAATAAAATCCAAAGGAATCCTTGAAATCATCCACTCCGATGTATGCGGTCCTATGTCATCAAACTCACTAAGTGGGTATGCATATTATGTTTCTTTTATTGATGATTTTTCTAGGAAGACATGGGTTTACTTCATTAAGAACAAAGACAAAGTATTTGGAAAATTCAAGGAATTCAAAGCCTTGATCGAGAACCACACTAAAAAGAAGATCAAGACTTTTCGATCAGAAAATGGTGGGGAATTCACTTCGAATGAATTCAAAGGGCTATGCAAATAATTAGGGATTAAGAGGGAGTTGTCCACTCCTTATAATCCACAACAGAACGAGATTGCGGAATGGAAGAACAGAACTATCATGGAAGCTACAAGAGCTATGCTTCATGATCAAGATATTCCTATGCATCTTTGGGCAGAAGCTGCCAGAACAGCGGTGTATGTATAGAACCGTACTCCACATAGAGTACTAAAAAAAAGTCTCCTGAAGAAGTATTCTCTGGAAAGAAACCAGAAGTCAGCCATCTCAGAATATTGGGCTGTCTTGTGTACATACACATTCCAAAAGAGAAGAGAACAAAATTAGATCCTTCTGGAAAGAAGGGTATATTTGTGGGATACTCTGAAAGCTCGAAGGATTATAGAATATTTTTCCCAGGATACAAGAATATTGACATCAGTAGGGATGTGACATTTGATGAAGACATAGCTTACAAAAAATCTAGAAAGAGACCTGCAGAAGAACCTGAAGAAGCAGAAGCAACCAAAATTCATGATACAACCATGAATGAAGAAACTCAAGAAGAAGATCGAGATTTCGAAGAACCTCAAAGACGTGTAGATCCACCTCTGGAGAATAATCCTCATAAGAGGAAACCTACTTGGGTACAAGAACTTATCCAAGGTGTAGAGAGATATGGGGGTCCAGAAGAGAATCACAGAGAAAGAAAGAGGACCAGATCTTGCTTCAGGTATGTAGCTTTACTATGTGATTTGATTGGTAAAGAACCTTCTAGTTATGAAGAAGCTGTAGAACAAAAAGAATGGAAGGATGCTATGATCAAAGAATATCAATTGATCATGAAGAATGATGTTTGGGATGTTGTCCTAAGACCAGAAGGGAAGTCAGTTGTAACTTCCAAATGGATCTACAAGATCAAACATGCTGCAGATGGTAGCATTGAAAAATATAAAGCAAGATTTATGGCTTGGGATTTCTCTCAGAAAGAAGGAATAGATTATGAAGAAACCTTTTCTCCTGTATCTAGATACACTTCCATCAGATCGGTACTTTCTCTAGCTGCAGTGATGAAATGGAAGATACACTAGATGGATGTCAAGACTACTTTCTTGAATGGTGTATTAGAAGAGGAAGTGTATGAAGAACAACCACTCGGTTTAGAGACACATGATAGAGAATCTCATGTGTATAGATTGAAGAAAGCCCTGTATGGTTTGAAACAGGCACCCAAGACCTGGTATGGCAGAATTGACAACTTTCTATCCAATTTGTACTTTATCAATAGTAAAGCAGACTCCAACCTTTACTACAAGGTTGAAGATGGAAACCTAGTGATGCTTCTACTATATGTAGATGATCTATTTGTGACAGGTACGGATGGGTTGATTGCTGATACGAAGAGAAAGCTTGCTGCTGACTTCGAAATGAAGGACTTGGGGATGATGCATTACTTTCTAGGTATGGAGGTGTGGTAGAGTACAAATGGAATCTTCCTTGGACAAGAAAAGTATGCAGTAGAGATCCTGAAGAGGTTTGGGATGATGGACTGCAAAGCTATGGCCACACCTATGGCATCAAACCTGAAGCTATTGAGCGATGCTTCATCATAATCGATTGATGCTACGATGTATCATTAGATGATTGGGTCTTTGATGTACTTGACGAACATGAGACCAGATATTTGCTTTGCTGTGAACACCTTGAGCCAGTTCCTGACAGATCTGAGACATGTTCACTTGATTGCTGCAAAGAATATTCTGAGGTACTTGAAGAGTACAGTTGATTATGGACTCAAGTATGATGTGAATCATAAGATTAACTTGGAGGGTTATGTTGATTCAGATTAGGTAGGTAGTTCCATCGATAGGAAGAGCACTTCAGGGTGTTGCTTCAGTATGGGATCAGGTGTGATCTCTTGGTTTAGCAGGAAGGAATCCTATGTGGAACTAAGTACACTTGAAGCAGAGTATGGCATAGCTTGTTTAGCTAGTTGTGAGGCAGTATGGTTGAGGAAGCTACTATATGATTTATTTCATCTCCAGATGGATTCTACTTGTATACATTGTAACAACCAAAGTTGCATAAATTTGTTAGAGAATCCAGTGTTCCATGACAAGTTGAAGCATATCAAGAACAACTATCACTATATCAAGGATATGGTGCGGAGGCGAGTATTGAAGCTTCAATATATTGTGATGGACGAACATATAACTGATGTATTGACAAAGCCATTGGCTAGGATGAAATTTGAGTATTTCAGGGAGAAGCTTGTTGTTCTCCAGATCGAGGTTTCCTCTAAGGGAAAGTGATGAGACCCATAGCCATTCTGACATGGTGAGAGGATTGGTTCCTTCCATGGTCAGATGTAAGGGATGATCCATTCTATCATGGTGGGAGGATTGATTCCTTCCATGTTAGATATGAGTGCTGTCCATTCTGTCGAGTAGGATAGATGTAACGGCAATTGCCATTCTAGGAATGGAGGCACCTAGTCAGTTACCAGGAAAACTCAATCTAGGACTCATAAGCCATTATGATTTGATAGAGGGATGTGTTACCACTTGATCATATGTAAGGGATGAAGCATTCTATCATGGCTAAAGGATTAGGTTCCTTCCATATCAGATGTGAGTGTTGGCCATTTAGACGAGCAGGTCGGATGTAAGGGAAACTGCCATTCTCTAGGAGAATGGAGGCACCTGGTCAGTTACCAGGTAGCTCATTCAAGGACTGGGGTCCATTCTGATATGACTGTAGGATTGGTTCCTACAAGATCAGATATGAGTGCAATCCCTTCCATCATTGTGAGAAGGATGTGTTCCCGCTTGGATGGATGTAAGTGCAGAGCCTTTCCACATATGATAGTAGGTGTGTCTTATCGTGTTGGTGGATTTTAGTGCTATTCCTTTTCACAGATGATAGTAGGTGTGTCCTATCATGCTAGTGATTGTAAGTGCAGTGCCTTTTCACAGATGGTAGTAGGTGTGTCCTACCATGCTGGTGATTGTAAGTGCTGAGCCTTTCCACAGATGGTAGTAGGTGTGTCCTACCATGCTGGTGGATGTGAGTGTTGTTCCTTTCCACAGATGATATTAGGTGTGTCCTATCATGCTGGTGGCTATAAGTACTGATCCTTTTCACAAATGATAGTATGTGTGTCCTATCATGCTGGTGAATGTGAATGCTGGGCCTTTCTGATATGATTATAGGATTGGTTCCTACACGATCAGATGTGAGTGCTGGGCGTGCCTTTCTGACGAGTAGGTCAGATGTAAGTGTTGGGTGTCCCATTCTGAAGAGCAAGTAAAATATAAGTGCTGAAGAAGACCTACATGGAGGCTACGCCTACAACCAGCATGAAAAAGGGTTGGCTCTGTAGAACTTCCTATGACGAGAAGAATCATGAGATAGCACCTGTGATGATCCATATCGAGTGATGATGTTCCATGATGATCCAGATCCTAAGATGAATATGACTTGAAGACGAAGATGACTTGAAGACTAAGAAGACTTGAATATGCATATGGCGAGATGATTCAGCTGATACAGAGAAGAAGACTAGTGCTGAAAATTCTGTCAAAAGAATACCTTCCTAGTTAAGAGGGAGTGTTGATGTATTTGTAACTTTGGAATCTATTCATCTATGTATCTTATGTATTGTAACCCAATGTTTATTCTGGGATGCATCTATAATGTAATTGAGTCATGTTGTCATGCTTCGATGTTCCGATCAGGAGGATCAATAATGTAAACAAGTCATGTCAAGTCATTGTGGGTAACCCTCCGATTGTCTAAGGGTTAAAGTCCCCACAGTTCCGGGGAACTAGGGTTATTAGAATCTCTTAGTAGAGGTCAGCCCTCGTAGGGTTTTAGTCATGTTGAGATTAGTATAAATAGAGAGCTGGACTCTCTATTTATCACACAACTCATACACAGTCAAGTTTAGTGCATAGTTGAGGAAGGAGAAGACACTGGGGCTAAACAAGAAGAAGATTACTGTTGTCGAGAGATCACTTACTGTTTTGGGATTTTACTATTTTGGTGTTGATTCTATATCTGAGGAAGTTGCGAGGTTTTCTCCATTTATGGTTTCCCTGAGGAAAAACACGATGTTCATTGTCTCTTGTGTTTGATTGTTGTACTTGTTATTCTCTTAGTTAAATATCCTAATAATTCTAGCTTAATGTTGAAAAACTAACAGAAACTTTAACCCCCATCTTACTGACCTAAACGACCATGTGATAATCTAGGTTCTTCCATTTACTTCACCTGTGATTCGTGTTCCCATGAGAAGCATTATGTGAAGCTCTATTGAGGATATATCTACCCCCACTTCATCCGTATTGGTTAGAGGAGTGCCACTTACCCATGTAGGTACTCCTAGACCAAGTGCACCTGTTGCACCTTACCACATAGTAGTCGGGTGGTTCAACCACTGACTTCCTCAAATGTAGCAGGTCCTTGTAGTGGGGATTTCACTAGGATTCCCAGTGTGTCTTTTGCTTCACCCTCTTTTATGCATACTGCTCAGAGTGGTCATGTTGGATCCTCTTCATTTGTTCAGGGATTCGCATGGAATGGGGGGCACATTCCTCCATCTACTCCTTATGTAGGCCCTACACCTACATATGTGGGGATGCAGTTTGGAAATACAAACACCTATGGTCAAGGTTTCCAAAATCTGGTTTCAGCTTCGTTTACAATCTCTCATTTCTCTCTTTTTAGCAGCAGGATACCCGCTCCAGTATTTCAGAGTCCAATTTCATCTCAAGGGGCTCAAACTACTTATACTGCACTGCACAGAAATAATCCATTGGCTTATGAATGGAATCCATTTCAAATTAGTCCAACTACTTCACAACCGAAATCTGTGGGAAACCCCACCTTTACATTTGGGAACCAGGGGTCAAGTCCTTCTACCTCCCAAACTTGTACTTTTCAGGCTCTAGTTAGGCCTAAACTTCTGTTCTTGGCAACTCCAGACTTGAACAAGTTGATGAATGACCCAGTGAAACATAATTACATGTCACCACTTGTTCCAACCAAGTTACCTTTGGACATTCCCATGTTTGAGGGAAAACCTAGGGAGGATCAAGGGGCCCACATCACCACTTTCCATTTATGGTGCTCTTCCGACTCACTGAACGATGACACCATTTGGTTGAGGTTGTTCCAAAGAAATTTGACTGATGTTGCACCAAAGTGGTATATTGAAGTTCCCTCTGCTATGTTTGATAGTTTTTGGGACTTAGCAGAGGTATTCTTGAACCACTTCTAGATTCCTATCTGGTATGATGCCGGTACATACCTCTTGTCTACTTTTAGGAGAGAAAAATACACTCACATTTTGGATCACATCCAAGAGTGTCAAAGACATAAGAGGCTTATAAAATCCACCATTCCTCCCGAGTTTCTACTAGAGTGGTTCCTTAATTATTTGTTGCCTTCTATATCTAAATATGTATCCACTTCAAGGGTGACTACTAAAGAAGAGGCCATCCTCATGGCCCAACAGTTGGATTGTATATATGCTCAGTTTGGGATATTATATGAAATCATACATGAGGCATTGCAGTCTACCCATAGTGCTGAGAAACCCAAGACTGGACCCCATGTCGATGGTGTGGTTAGTTCAATAAATCCTCCCACTGTAGAGTCTTTGGCCAAACGTAAAATAACTAAATAATGACAAATTTTTATGTGGTCATTTTTAGTCTAGATATCTCGTGACCAAGTTTGGTCATTTATATTGGTCTTTTTCAGTTTAGTTTTTTCATGTGACCAAAAGTGGTCATTTATCTTGGTCTTTTTTAGTTAGATCACTTAAATTTATCAATTTTCGTCATTTAGCCCTTGAAAAAAACCGTGGTGACCAAAGGTTTTGGTCTCCTAGTCAATAATCTCTCAATTTCCACTAGTGAACAAATACATGTGTTTTCCATCAAGCATCCTACAGTGGGGGAAGCTAAGGCTTCCCCTCACCCAAAAATGGAAATGTTTTTGCTCAATCCTTTCAAAATGGCAATCAACAGCCCAGTGAGAAGAAGAAGAAGGGGAAGAAAGGTGAGGGAAACCAAAACAAGCCTAAACCGAGGAATAATGTTGATTAGGGAAAGAAGGAAAAAAAGAAAGTGAAATTTCCATGTAAGTTGTGCTAGGGAGATCATTTGACTCATCAATTCCCTCTCATGGGACAAGCTCAAAAGTTTCTCAAGATCCAATAACCGGTTATCCTAAAGGATCGACCTTTTTCCCAAGGACAAAACTCAGCTTTTGTTTCTAATGTAGTTGGGGGTACTTCAAGTGCCCCTCCTGACCAAAAATATATCAACATGGTAAGATCCAATACCTTCCTCCAAACAAGAAAAAAAAAGTATGAGACAGAGGCTCCATAGAAGGGTAAATCTATTGGTGAAACCTCTAACCCTTTCACAATTGAAAAACCTATTGATCCAATGCCCAAAATACCTAAAGGTATATTCAAAAAGGAATTTCACAACCCAAACTCAAGGGTTTCTTCTAAATTCTCTATGGTGAATATATAGCCCAAACTCCTTATGCGATGTCCGCATTCGAAGTGCTTCAGAGTTGTCCCACTCAGCATGATGCCCTTTTAGCAGCTTTAGGAAGCATGGATTCTTCGAGTCTGATGGGAAAATTCAATTTGTCAGATGTTAAGATGTGCCTGCGGTATCATGTGTCCTTATCAGTATATGTCATACATGGTGGAAAAACCATCTGACACATAGTTGTTGATGAGACTGCTTCCACATGTGTCATGTCCCCTTCTTGCTAGAAGGATTTGGGTTCCCCGTAGCTAGTTTTGTCAAACACATTGCTTACTACTTTCTATGGGAGGTCTTTCCACCGGCATGGTATCCTACCAGCTTTTGAGATTAAGTTGGTAGGGAAAGGAGTGTTTGTTGAAGTGGAGGTGACTGATGCTCCATTGGACTATAACTTGGTTCTAGGGAGAAGATGGACTTACGCTATGTGCACGATTACTTCGGCTATTATTCAAGTAGTGGTATTTCCACATAAAGGGAATTTGGTTATTGTTGACCAACTTAGTTTCACTTGAAGGGGTCGTTTGGAAACAAATGAGTCCACGGTACCATTGGTTGATTAGGTCAAAATTGCTATCTATAGCTTTTGGGATGGAATTTATTGAACATTAATGGGCACATTTGATATCCTAGCCCTGATAAATTATCTAGGTTCCATGGGTGTGGGTAAGTATATCATAACAGTTGTCAATAGAAATTATCCTTGGGTCATTCATACCTTTTACAAACCTCAAGTTCCCTTATTGGCAGTAGAAGTGGCTTACAAAGCTATCATTAACATTATTGCTGATCCGATTTTGACTCCTTCTACAGTCACCGAGGAGTTAGAAGAAGCTTATGTTCCCGCTTGGGCAGAGAACTCTTTATATTCTGATGACTTCTTAGACATGTTTTTTCCTTCAAATGAAGCTATTTTGGAAGCCATGAGTGGGAAAGACAAGATATGTGAATATCTTCACCATAAATCCTACTTCCTTCCATAGTTAAGTAGAATTGAAAATTAGGATTTTCACGTGAGACTAGCAGATGATGTTGATTTACCAATTAATCCCTTGCCAAGGGAGGGAATATTCACCGAGGGGAATATGGTGAACATTTTTGTTACCATTCCTATTAAAATCTCTGCAAACCCCAACGCCATTGAAAATATATATATTGGTGCAAACTGTTCTCTGGAGGAGATTGCTATCTATACTGCCTTTTTTAAGGAGTTTCGCGATGTTTTTTCCCTACTAAAGAAGGACACTCCATTTGTATGGGATTAAACTGCATAACTTGCTTTCGAGGAATTAAAGAAAGCTTTGATGTCGGCTCCTTTTTTACGACTACTAGATTACTCTCAGGATTTTATATTGTATCTGGCTGTGTCAGAATCGACCATTGGGGTAGTATTAGTCCATGAAGATTACAAGCTCCAAGAGCACATTCTCTATTACCTTATTCATGCTTTGGATGGTCCTGAACTTTGATACTCCCATGTTGAGAAGTTGGCTTTAGCATATTTTTATGTTATGCAGAGGTTATGTCACTACATCCTACTGAGGATGATGATAGTAGTGGTAGATGTTAATCCCATTTATTATGTTTTGTCTCGATGAATAATCAGGGGAAAATTCAATAAATGGATAGTCATTCTCCAGGATTTTGACTTGGATTTTCAATCTGCCAAACCTAAAACATCCTTAGTTTTTGTAGAACTTATTGTAGAATGTCCAAAGGAACAGAATGTAGCTATTGAGGAAGACTCATTCCCAGATGAGTACATTTTCTGATTTCAACCTCTGATCCTTGGTATGGAGATATAATTCTCTATCTCAATACTTTCAAGTGTCTTGCAGCCTTCTCGAGGGAAGAGCGACACAAACTACGTGTACATGAAAAAAACTACCTTATCGTTCGGGATACTTTGTATCGTAGAGGGGTAGATTCTGTTTTGCATCAATTCCTCACCCACAAGGAGGCTATGCATGTCCTAAATGATTCCCATAGTGGAGCATGTGAGGTTCATTTATTTGGGTTAGCAATGGCCCAAAATATTTTGCATGTCGATTATTTATGGCCCACTATCATTAAAGATTGTGTGGAGGCTATGAAGCATTGTCATCCATGTCATATCTACACCAGGAAAATACGGTTGCATCCTGCTCCTTTGTTTCCCATCATCATGACAGTCCCGTTCACTAAGTGGGGGGTGGATTATGTGACGTGCAACCCAGTTTCAGCTCGGGGGCACAGCTATATCATTGTCGTTGTTGATTACTTCACCAAGTGGGCAGAGGAAATGCCTCCCTTCAAGGATGATGATGAAACTACAAATGTTTTCGTATTCAACCATATTATCACTTGCTTCAGAATTCCAAAGGATATTGTCACTGACCATGGTAGTCATTTCCAGAATAGCATGATGACTGAATTGGATACTATGCTATGTTTTAAGCAAGTTCACTCATCTTCCTTTTACCCACAAGAGAATGGTCAGGTTGAGGTAGTCAATAAGACCTTGAATACCATTCTAAAGCATACTATCAATGCAACTCGGTCAATTTGGCACATTATGATATACCCTACACTTTGGGCATATCGGACGAATGTTAAAACTGTGACGGGGTTTTCACCTTTCCAACTAATTCATAGGGTGGAAGCAGTCACTCCGGTTGAGTGTGAAATTCAATCACTTAAAATTGATATCCATGTACTCCTAGACATGACTGAATTGGAAGAACATTTTCTACATTTAGAACATCTAGATGAACAATGCAGAGATGCGTTAACGACAAACGAGGCTCATAAAAATAGGGTTAAAAAGCAATATCATAAATCGATCAAGCCTATAATTTTCTGTGAAGGGGAGCTTGTCTTGATCCGGGATCAATACAAAGAACCCCTAGGGGTAGGAAAGTTCAAGTTCATGTGCTTAGGACCCTACATTGTGTTGAAATTCTTAAAAAGGGGGCATATGAGTTAATTGACTTTGATGGAAACACACTACCTGAGCCTAGAAATGGGCTCTAATTGAAGAAGTATTATGCCTAGGATTAGTGCTTTTTCTTGTATTTTTCTTGTATGTAATTTTATGTACAATAGTTATTTAGTTAGTGTTGTTATATTGTCTGGTGATTTTTACAAATGTCAGCTGAGTGGTTCATAGGTTTTGCAGATAGCGCTAGTCATCATACTTGTAACTTGGCTTCATCTACATGGGTTATTTATTCACATAAGGATAGCTAGTTGCCTCTTGAGGCGCTTGTCTAGCTCCTGCTACCAATAATGTGGCAGAATACAGGGTTGGTTTTGAGTTACTATGGGATTCCTTGTCACGTGGTATCACCCTATTGGAATTCAGACTTGACTCTCAACTGGTAGTTTCCTAGCTCAATGGAGCTTATCAGGTGTGAAACCCTACCTTGTTACGTCAATTTTTGCAGGTCATATTACTTGAAAGAAATTTTGATTATATTTCATTTAATCACATTCCACATAATGAAAATACATTAACTGGTGCATTCATGAACTATATTATAGACTGACACTTAACACACATTTTGTAAAATATACACAACAAATACATTCAGAACACATGTAAATAACCAGGTAATATATATAT
>LPNX011050017.1:304099-349060 GCA_001517045.1 Pseudotsuga menziesii
GATCCCCTACATCACCCACATCACCAGCATCTTCCTCATCAGCTTCTTCAACTACAGCAACCTCTTTGGCTTATATATAAACTAGAACAACCCGGGCTACCCTCCTCATGAGGTGTATCTGTATAGGTGGAATCCCTGCAACAAATTCTTGCATGATAGCAGGAATCTGCTCAATCCGTATACTTGGAACTATTTGGGTCAGCCTGGCCAGCTTCCCCTTGAGTACCCTTATCAAACCCTAGTCTCCACCTGGTACATGCCACACATACATCCTGGGATGCCTATCATGGTGCATAGGTCCAACATCTGCATTGTTAAACATTAAATTGGATTAAAAACTCTTATACATATGTATATAATTTTATGAAAAAATTCATAAAAAATGAAAAATATAAAAAGAAAAATACCTAGCTCTCCCCACATTCCTCCGGGTGGGACGATGAGATCATTGTTTCCTCAAAATTTTAAACCTGCATAAGGAAACTGTTCAAGTGTTGGTAACTGTCGTCCCCACCACACAGAGAAATCATCATCATACACACCCTGGACTGATCCTCTGCCTCGTTGGAGAAGGAATACTTCTCCCCACCAGGTCAACCTAGGTTGGAGAGGAGAGAAAGATGGAAGTAGTACCACAGGGCTGATTGATGGAACTCTCTCAAAAAATAATGACACCAATACACTTGAATACCCAAAATTCTTGTGGCGGCCTCTCTTATAGTGAGAGAGCTATTTTTTTATTATCAGGATTATACCTAAGCACCAATCAAACACTCTCCCCTGTAAGGAATCCACTGCCACCCTCATTTGTGTCTGAGTGGAAAGATGTAATGACAAATATCATGTAACCCGTACTATGGTACTTACCACTACCTATAGTGGGAAGTTATAAATTTGAACTATTGGGATGCATCATCCCTTTTTCTGACTCCCATGCATGTAGTAGGTGTCCACATAATCTTGGACACTCATGGGGTCTCTTCCCCTTACAGTAACTTTGAGTTCTACAGGAATTCCTTGTCGAGACAACCCCGTGGTGAAGTATATGTATTCCAAAGCTATCTTTAGGATCTCACCCTGAAGATTGAAAGCACCTAGGTCATGGTCCCAATAGCTAATCAAATGTTCAAGCAAGTGGACATTGGCTCGCATTAGGTATGTGCAGAAGAACTTTAGTAACCCGCATTTTTGTGATGCATGCATAGTGGGCGCATCATCGAGTGATTCATGGAACATATTCTCATGTTCCTGCTCCCTCCATTCCAAAACCATGGTTGAACCTACCCATATGACCATTATTAATCATTATAAAATATCAATTTATTTTAATTTTAATCATATTTTAAAAATTCATATGTGGCATATTACATACAAATATATTTTAGACATGTCACGTGTGACATGTGAGTTTCCTTTAGGAAGGTCGCGTGTACACTACTATGCAAGTTTCCTACCCGCGTGTACTGCACAACATTCCTAGGAAAGACCCAAAACATAAAAATTGGCATGGAATTGAAAATTAAAATGGTTGGAATGCAAGAAAGGAGAAAGGTAGCTAACCTAACACTTGCAGAAATCGAAATCGTCCACTGGTTTTTTTATGTAGAGCAATCCAAGTCAAAGGTAAAATATTCCTAAATTGGGCAAAAAACATGAAATGGTATGTTTTAATTATATTTTTGAACTATATATAAGAAAATTTTCAATTTGTGGGTTTTAACCCATAGTTTGAAATTTATTTTATAATTGAACTAATACCATGTCCTTTTTTCCTATTGAAACGGGTTCGAAGTCTTTTGAAAGTTCTTATCCACTCATATAGGGTAGGATTTGAGTCTTTCATATGCCATTATGCATTTATATCTCATCCTCTCTTAACCCTAGGATGAGTTATTTGACAATGGACTATGGTGTTTAACCATTTTTACCCAGTCTACATCATTGTTCTTCCGTGGATAGAGCCTCCCTTTGTTGGGGTGCGCACCTTAACGGTCCTTAACTTTGGTAACTCCACAGTTTTTGTAGGAGTTTGTAAGCGGAGTTATGACTCAAAATAGTTCATAGGGGTGTCGGAGTTGAGTAAAAACCTTCTTTTTGTAATAAACCCATGGTTTAAGTCCAGGGTTTAGGGTTCGGGGTGCCCATTGTTTAAGCCCGGGGTTTTGTAATAAGTGCACTATAAATAAGCACTCTTGTAAAGAATTCAGTTTAGGATTTTGAGGTAAGATGAATTGATGCGAAGCTAAGGCTTGTTTGTAAGAAAGGTTAAGTCCTAGCTGTGTGCGTGGACAACCTCTGCAGCTATGTGCACAAAGGGTTTTTGGGTGATTAAGAAGATCTCCAGCTGTGTGCACCGAGGCCTATAGTTGTGTGTGCGGCTTTGAGGACTTGAAGGGATCTCCAGCTGAGTGCACAGATCAGAACTGTGGTTTTTGTAAAGAGTTGAATAAAACACAGTTCTGTGGACGTAACCACTAAACTGGGGGTGAACCACGTTATATCGTGTGTTGTGGTTTTTGTTGTGTTGTTGTTATGTTCTTTTATGCATTGATAAATATATAACTGATAAGTAAGATCACTGCTAAATACTAACTTCGCTGGAATTCCCAGTAAAGGGTTAAGCAAGGCACTTTTTGTTTATCTAACCGCGAAGCTAAATAAGTAACTATCAAAGCTCTACATTTTATGATTATCATTTGTTAGAAGCTAAAGGTACAGTAATATCCCTCTTCTACTTGCAGAAACCTGATTCTGCGGCACCCCATAGCTGTTTCGGGTGAGACTGCAACCAGTTCACAGGTTGTTTCCGAAAGGGAAAACACTGTGGGTCTTTTGTTGGTGCAAAGTTAATGTTATAAAACTCGGGTCTGCCCTATAGCCCAACACCCTTCCATGAGCACCCTAGTTTAGAACACTTTGTTGTCTTTTGGTACTCATGTCGCATTTGTCATAGGTTTAGGGGATCCTTCTTAGCTATTTTTCACCCCAAATTGAGCCTCATTTTGGTTTCTTTTTACAAGCTATCCATTTTTACAAGGCTCCCCTCCCTTATGGAGTTTCTTTAGGCCTAGGTATAACTCCTCAAAATAGACATGACTGCCGAGTAAACCTGTCTGTTCAGGCTCATTAAGAATATGTGAATGGGAATCAACATCGGTGGTAGCTTATCACTTTTTCGAACCACGTGGAATAATATAAAAAAGGAACACTCTATTCCCTTTGGAATTGAGAAGAGTATTCTCAGGTATAGGTTTATCACTTTTCTGGACCTGAGAGACTAAATTTACAGAAAAGGAGCGCCTGATATGAGCTTAGTTTTCTCTTTTTCATGCTTTGGACCTAAATATGAAAAAGATTCTGATCTTACTTTATGCCTTTGTCATGCTTGTTAATTCCTAAAGAACAAAGCATCGCATTTAATGTTGTAATCCCCATTTCTCATAACCAAATGGATCTTTTCGAGTGATGTTTCCTTCCTTCACACTTTTAAAACTAAATCTATATGCTTCTTTTGAAGGGGTGTTGGGTAGGTGGTAATTTAACCGTTTTCAGACCTTCCTGACTACGTACAAAAAAGGTGCACCTTACTTCTTCAGAATCTAAGAGAATTCTTCTATGATATGTTTTATACTTTTTCGGCCTCAAGAGACTAAGTTGGATGAAAATGTACCACCTTGGAGTCTTCTTCGGAGTTTTTAGACTCTCAAAATATGAAAACACCAATGAGCATGTACTAGTTTGGGCTCATAAAATCCATGAATCAGTGACTTTATCAAGCATTATTCTCTCCCCTCTTCAAAAATTTTAAAAAATGAAGAAAGACCTGAGTTGAATTGCCTGGAATTGTTAAAATTTAAAAGGAAAGATAAGGAAGAAGTACTCTCTTTGGGTTATAAAGAGTGGCAGCATGTCCTCCTTGAACATAGCACTCTCTTAACTTTATGATAATCATGTTTCAGTTTACACTTTTATCTCAACTATCACTCTGAGTCTTTATTGATCCACTTGTCCTTTATACTTGGGAAATTTGATCATGTTTCCTACATGACATATAAGTCTAGTTGTTCTATATTCAACTTAAAAAAATGACTTGGGTCATCTCTGTGTCGTGCTCATTGTTCAAGGATTTATCCCTCCATATGACTATTATCCTGATTCCATCATCATCCTATCTGAGTATTACTTGTGTATACCTTCCCGTATCCAGTCCCTAGTCACTCTTGTGATCTGTTAGAGGATCTATTGCCTTCCTTGTCATAGTATGGTTCCTCATCAGTACTTCTTGAAGAGGAAGACCTAGAGCTTTGATGATAGTACCTTAGGACTCACTATCATAATTGGTGAACTCCTTTTCTTCAGTTGTTAGTTTCACTGATTATTTGAAATTCTGTTGAGTCTCTTCCATGTTCGACTTCAACACACCTATTCACATGGTAGAGATTGTTATGGTTCCTTTGTATTTCGATGAAGAACTTAGGTTCACATTTATAACCGAACTTGTGCAAGACCATGTTATGACTAGTTACACAGCCTCTAGATTTTGAAGACTCATCATTGTATATTGTAGCTTCAATCCACCTTTGTAATATACGTGGTCTTATACCCATATCATATGATGTAATCAAATATTGTAAAGGAGCTAGTGTTCCATTATATTGAACATGGCATCCTCGAATATGATTTTGCGTATGACATTGATATGTATTTGTTTCAAGTACTTCCTCTGCTACCTTGGACACTTGATTTCTCCAATATTAAAAGATTGTAATGTATTTCAGTTATCGTTTACCTCTGACCTCACACATTAGGGGGGAATTTGTTATCAACCAAAACAACACTTCTCCATTCGAGTACTAACATCCAATATGTCGAGATATAAAATGACAATTAGAATTGAAGTAATCCAAAACACTATAGATACACATGATTAATGATACATGATCTCATGACCAGCTTCATACATTTTCATTTGGAGATTAGGGTTGCACACCTAACTATTTGGATTGCAACTCACGTGTCATACATGACTATTTGCATTGAAACCTACATGTACATTGAACACGCGAGTTTCCTTTGAGCAAGGATTGTTTCATACATTCATTTCCTATATACATACTCATGTGTACCTTAATACAATGATAAAAGTAATAAATTATGATTAATCGAGATCACTTGAGCCTTAATCCATAACTATCTCGGCTGTCTCAACCATACTAACCTTTGAAACCTCTTTGTTTCCCCATGTATAAATAGAGGGCATGGGATGGGGAAGACCTATTGGAGAATAAAAACTCAGTGTCCTCGGTTTGCAGAGGATTCCTTATCTCAAAAGCTAGATTTTAATCTTACCATTCTCTATTTATGAATAAAGAAAGTTCTTCTTCCAATTATGAATGATTTCAATCATGTGGTTATGAATATGCATTTCACTAACCTTTGATATATATATGAGATATTTCTTGAAGAATTTTTCTTTCACAGGTGAATTGGGAGAGACCTGGAAGCTTTAAAGGAGATCAAAAGAGGAGAAGACCAAGCTTGGACCAATTGTTAGAAGTCGAGTACATCAAGCCTTCTTCTTATTCCTATTTCATTTTCTAGATAAGCTAATTGTCTGCAAGTGTCTTAGTAAGTTGGTAACCCTAGAGACCCTAGGTTGCAAGGGTGTATTGTCCTGAACAACAAATAGCTTGCAACAATAATTTTTTATGTAGACTAACCTTTTTGATTTGGAATTATTTTTTATAATCTGGTGGCTCTTCATGTCGATCTTCTTTAATGGATGAGCTTCTCTCACCTTATTTTTCACTTATTTTGGTGACTTCCACAACCATGTAGATACTTTCCATCTTGTCACAAAGCTCCTTCACAAATGTATATTTTGAAACCATGTTATTTATATCATTAGATAATCCTTCCAAGATGGCATCCATTGCTTATTTCTCTCCATAGCTTGTAGTTATCTTAATTCACTTTCTGTGTCTGTCTTCGTAGCTTGTATTCCTCGACCACGTTCTACAAGGACTCTATGCATTCGTCCTTGTCTTGATGACATATTTAGCCTAATATGATACCAAAACTGATGGAAGGTGAAATCTAGAAGACCTAAATATCTCTTGTTCAAAATAAAATACTAATAAAATTACCCTTCATTATGCACAATTCCACAATTCCTCTCTCACAATAAAATTTCTACGAGATTGAGTTTCTGCAACTCAATTTCTACAATTGAGTCTTCCGCAGGATTGCTTATGCAACTCAATTCCCGCAATTGAGTTCTTTGCGGGCTTGGTTCTGCAACTCAATTTATAAAATTGAATCTTCTACACCCATCTTTCTACAAGACCCTGTCCACAATTCAAGATTCCAGATTACATATACACTTTTCCATTTTTCCAAAATGGAATTCTGAAATTATACGGCTACAGCGGTCATTTCTAGACTTGAATTGTGGATTGAGGATATGCCTTCCTACTTTTCCAAAATGGGTTTCTACAATTTACTTCCTGCAACTTCCTTTTCTGCAATTATTCTAATTCGTTGATTTCTTTAGGGCTCCTTCTCGACCTTCGATTCGAGATTAGATGTAGATATCACCTTAACTATGCATATCTTCACTTTTCTCTTGTGAAATTCGTCTACAATTGTCGATATAGTGAAATTCTCAGACTTCAATTCAGACTGTGACAGTCGAATTGAGTCATGAGCGATCAATATTCTATGCAATTATACACATCTCCACCTTTGGAATCATTTATACATTACCGAAGATTCATCCACATAAAGAATTAAACTTATGTGTGGTTATTGAAAAGAAGACATCATATAGTGATAATTATGTAGACTATTAAGACTCTGTTATTCATTCCATTAACCATTGTTAGATACACTCTATCTCTATAGAAGTGACACTTCCACACTTCAATCTCTATTCCTTTTCCATTCCTATTCCCCTTTATTTCTCTCATTATTACATTTGATTCTTAAATAGAATTCTATCAAATGTGTCAGATCCAGAACAGGAGGATACGAACTCCTAAGAAATAAAATATGCAACTAACCTATCATCAAGCAACCTCTTACAAGATTGGAGGGCATTTGTGGAAAATTGTCTCTATTGCATTCAAACCATCCCTATCTATGAAACATATTACAAAAATCGACTACCAACCCTATCTTCTAGAAAATTTTCATGGAATGGAAAATAGCATCGACTATTTATTTCACAAATAGAGAATTTTGACTCGATGCTCTTGCATCATAGCCATCCAGTGTACCTTTTAGGTACCTCAGTATATGCTTTGTAGCTATCAGGTGAACATGTCTTGGATCTGATAGGAACTCGCTGAGGGTGTTCACTAGAAAGTATATGTATGGTCTTGTATTCACCAAATACATCAATGATCCAATCATATCATTATACATTATGGCATCGACCTTCTCAGATGAAGCATCACTCAAAAAATTCAAGTTAGATGCCATAGGTGTGGGCATTTCCTTGTAGTCTATCATTAAGAATCTCTTTAGAATCTCCACTACATATTTTCTTTGACCAAGAAATATCCCATTTCCACTCTACGACACATCAATTCCTAAGAAGTAGTGCATCATGCTTAGGTATTTCATCTCAAACTCTGTAGCAAGTGTCCTATTTGCATATGTAATTAGTTCTTCTTTATTTGTTAGAAGCAAGTCATTGGCATATAACAAGAGTATCGCTGGTCATCTGTCTTCCACCTTGAAGTAGAGGTTGGAATATTCTTTTACTCTTGGTAAATCCCAAGCTCATTAGCAATCTATCCATCCTATTGTACCATGTACTCGGTGCTTGTTTCAATCCATACAAGGACTTCCTCAAATTGCACACATGGGTCTTCCTATCACATGTCTCAAATGCAGTGGTTGTTCCATGTACAATTCCTCCTTGAATACACCATTAAATAAATCTATATTGACATCCATCTGGTGTATTTTCCATTCCATAAATGCTGCCAAAGAAAGTATGTTCCTAATCAAATTTTACCTTTCCATAGCTGCACATGTCTCTTTGTATCCTATTCCTTATTTATGTGAGAAGACTCATGCTATGAATATGACCTTGTATGTGTCAATGATGACATCTATGACATGATTTATATTGTGGATCCACTTCAAAGTAATGCCATATCTCCTCTCCTCTCTTGAAACAATCTCCCAGACACCATTCTTCATGATCGACTCATATTCGTTGATCATCACATCCTTCCATTCTTTATTTTCTATAGCCTCTTCATAGGTGGAAGGTTCTATGTCAATTATGTCACACAATAGAGCCATGTATCTATTGTAGGTCTTTTCCCTTTTTCTCTTTCTATGTATTCCCTCTGGAGCTCCATACCTTTCAGCTTCTCGTATGAGCTTCCGTGCTCATGCTAGTTTCCTCTTGTGGGAGTCCTTCTCAATGAATGTTTTTATTAGCTCTTGTGGTTCTGTCATGTTGTAATATACCTTATCTGATATACATATCATAATATTAACTTTCTGCAAATTATCTTAATGTTTTGAAATAAAACTTGCAAACATCCAGTCAACTTTTGGAAGCTAAGCAGATATGGTAAAATGACTGATACTTTTGGTCACATGGAAGCATGTAGAGGGAAGAAATAAAGGAAAAAATAGGAATAATAGATTTTATTATATAACACATTTATATCAGTGTCCATTTAGTTTTTGGAGTCCTCTCTGTGGAAACCTACTCCCACGCTTCTGGGTCACCTAACCATGAAACTAGGAAGCACTTTTCTCATATCCAACGACCAGAGGATTGTATAAAATGAATAAGGTTCTATTATAATTTAATGATACTTTAATCATATTTTAATGAATTTTTACAATAGATCATAGGAAAAGGAAAATATTTTGCAAGTTGTAAAGGTGAGACTAGCTCGTCGAGAATCTCGCTAGCTCCATATTTAGTCCTTTCCAAATAGAGTAAGGGTGGTTAATATTCTCTATTTTGGAATTGGGGACATTATATATGTATTCTAATGACTCATCATAAAAATAATAAACTTATTTGGAGTCATACAAGTTGAAATATGGAAGTTACAGCAAAACTAGTTATTTTCCAATGCAAATCTAGACTAGGTTGACTTAAAATGAGTAAATATCATGCATTTCGAATCATAATGTTATGAAAATTTTAGATGATGTAAATAATAACATATCAGTACCATGATTTTTGAAATAATTTTCATAAGATTCACATGGGTCACTTCTCATAGCACAACTCCAAAATTATGACTCCGGAGCTAGGAAACCCAAGAAATTCGATCTCTGAATATCACAAAGTTTAGGAATGACCTGAAGGAGTTATGAATCTGATATTGAACAGTAAATTATGCTTATACATAAGTATACATATCATATCATATATATGTCAAAATATCCATTACATGGCTCCAAAATTGCTAGAAGATCATATAACAGAGAGAAGGAGAAAAGAGGAAGGGATGCCACTTATAAGAGGCCTCAAAGGTCTCCAAGTTGATATTATAATGGACTGAAAGAGAAATAAACCCCTGCAAAAAATATCCTTCAATATATGAAATATGCTCCTTAGCTTCAGTAACACCCGCAATAGAAGTGGGAAGAATAGGGAGAACGGGAACAATGGACTTGGGGAACATCACCCAAGATACTGAGGCTCACCACGAAGCTTAAGCTTCGATAAATTACAAAATTTACATGGACAAAATTTATTCAATGGGGTCAAATTGTCCTTTAATGGCATCCTGGGTGACTTGTTTAGCATGTGGAGGCCAATGGTGACTTGTAAGAGCAAGTCAACTACCTAGAATCCCTAACCCTAGCCACATAAGTTCCGTCCTTGGGAAATTTGGAATATAGGACCATGTGTAAATATTTCCATGTCCAACTCATCGCTCTAATTTAGTAACTGCACCCTCCTTAGTCAAATATTTGTTTCTTTTGTTCATGACAGCTTTATTCTTTTCCATACTTCTTAGAATGAGTCTCCATAAGGAAATTGCGCCCTCCTTTTCCAAAAATTTCTTGCTTTTTTCCCTATATTTTTTCTGAGTTTTCCAAGAGGAAAATGTGTCCTCCTTTGAAAAACTTTCCTAATTTTATATCTGGCTGATTTTCTATTGCTTTTAGGAACTTTCCTTTTTTCCTCTCTAACTGCTTTTGTCATAGAGGTTCCTCTTTTTTTACATTGGGAAGTTTACTTTCCCAATGCGCCCCCCTAACATGGAAATCTCATTTCCACATCATTAATTTTTCCAATTAATAATAATGATGAATAAAAATTAAATACATGCCTCAATAATAATTATTTAGCAACATTATTCTAGGATAATTAATTAATGCCTCATAAATAATATTTGGACAAAATTCCCTATGTGAGGTCATTAATGCATATTTGACCCCCCCCCCCCCCTCCTAATGTGTCAGGGGGCATGGTCAACACTTTTATGTCAAAAAATATGGGGACATGACATTCCTCCCCTCACAAATATTCTTGTCCTCAAGTAGCATCACTCTAGAATGCTGCAACTTTGTCCACCATATAGGAGAACTGGAGCATGAACTCATGTGCAAAAAAAAGTTGACTTCCTTCATCAAGCCAACATGTAAAGTATCTAAAAAAAAAAGCAATGCCAGTGTCCCATTTCTTGCATTGCACTCCCTTCAGTGAGAATTCCTTCCAACACCACTTATCAAACAAAAATATGCCTCGATCCCATTTCCTCAACTGTAAGTATCCAAACATTTGTATCCACCATAAAATTTATCATAATAAGAAATGATATTCATGATGTGGGAATCATACCACTACACTGAAAATTGGAAAATATCAATGTGAAATTGGAAATATGTGTGATTTCCCCACCCAACATAAAGTTCCTTATGTGTTTTATTCACATCAGTATGGAATCTCACAATTATGTTTCTGCAATGACATGGGTGTGAGTCCCATGTCCCAAGACAATTTTGGGTATCCTCCAACAACCATAGATTCACATGTTGCTCCCAAAAGATGTAGGATGTGTCTGTTGAAAATTGCACAACGTAAGAAAAGGGTACACCCTCCAAGGTGCATGGCTCCAAGAAGTACCTACCCATTGCTTCCATATATTAAAAAATCCTCCAGCTGTCAGATCCATATGGGAATTTTAGTGCTTTCCCATGTGCACAATCCCAATGGCTCAACTCTTTGCCACTAGTCATGCAATCACCACCACGAATGGAGGAATACAAGATATGACATGGATGAATTTTCCGTGAATGAGAAGGGGGTGGTTCCCTCAAAAAATCCCCATGGATGAGTGTGGGAGCCTCTTGCTTCTTACTTGGTATCAAAACAAAGAAACTCTTTACCTAGATATCATCCTCATGTGTGATGGCTTCCATAGGTGTGTGGAATAAATTATACTGAAACAAATGTTTGCAAAATGTGTCCAGAAAAGGTGTGAATGTATCAAACCTATCATGTTATGGTCCAACACAAGGGAGTTCTTCTGACTCCTCAGTGAAAATAGGATTCCTTCTATGAGAAAAATCATCCTTTCTCGGGCAATGTCCCTATGCTTGGAACTCATCATCTGCATCCCAAAATTCCTCAAGCACAAATAATTTAGAATGCACCTCATGTGTATGTGTATGGAAGGTATCCAATGGCTGTAAATCAAAATATTTGTGTCTTCCCACATGTCAAGACAATGCCATTCACAACAAATAATTTATTGCAGAAATTAAAATCCTTACCCACTGTCTTCATTACCAACGTGTCTCTATCCACCCAATCAATGGATGAACAAGGAATTTTATTTTCTAATACATATGGAAACTTATTAGCCACCTCCTCTGGATAATATTCTACCATCCATAAGGGGTTGTAATAATGTGTCTCTTTCCAAGAATATGTGTCACATAACCGTTCACCAGTGCAAACAATTCTAGTACATCTTTGATCCTCTATTTCTGTGATATTTTAATTTAACCAATCCATGAATAGAGGGTCATATTTTCTTGCTGATTCACTTGAAATGTCATGAGACATATTTTCTATAGCTAATAACTCCTCTATGCTATTTTTTATACCCACATGTGCTTGTGCAAAATACTCTTCATCATGGATCTTCACAAACACCTACAAATCTGCTCCTTCCTCATGGTTGTCCTCCACATGAGGTTCCTCCATTAACCATGCAACATTTACTTCCATGCAACATGAAAGGGATGACAGCTTCAACTCCCTTTGAATTTTACCGATCTGCAACTTTGACTCTTGAAGGAATCTTTGTGTGCTCTTCAATAAGTCACTAGTGATCTCCAATTTATTAGCGAGCCTCTCTAATTCTTCTTATTCCTTCATGAGGAGATGAGGAGATGATATTTGTCATACAAAAATTTCATATAATAATCCTTCATCTTGGATATTCCTTCTTTCAGTGCTATGCACTCCCCAATAAAGGATTTTCCTTCCATCTCTTGACCATAAGATTTCCAACAACATCTTGCCACCAAGGCATTGATGTCAACAACGTTTTTCATGGATGCAATAAGATTCTTTATGTCCTCCTTTTGTTATCCACTCAAATTATGTGGCTCACCAAAAATACCTCCCAACAAGGTCTCTTATTCTAATAGCCAACATACATGACCATTTTTTTGTGGCATGGATCCACAACACAAAACTCATTCTCGACATACAAGTCAGCGTTTGAATTTTATGCAAAATCACTTCTATGATGTGCAGTGGAGGGTATCTTTAAATGTTTTAATGACATGTGATATGGAAATAAATTAGAGATCATATCATGCCCTATCATTTCAAATTCATCATGCTGCAAAGGAGTCCAAAATTCTGAACTGTATCCATCCCTCTGCATCATATTTTTCTCCTTCAAATTTTTTAGTTCACATTAAGTTGGTGGGGGCTTGTCTTCCACTTGATTAGGTATTTTAGATGATGAACTTAGATATGTTATTTTTTATTCTTTTGGATATGATCCAAAATATCCCTTATCACCATTGAAAACATCGCATTGCTTTGCGCCAATTTTTTCTTCACCAACAGACAGACTAGGAATAAATTCATCTCTCACAGTTGTCCTTCATCTTGGAGTCCTCAGATGCAAGTGAAGTATTATTTTCTTACATGGATCATATTATTGCAGGTGTACATGGATGCTGAAAAAATCAGAAATTTTATTATCCATGTTATTCACCTTATCTTCTTTCTATACAGATCCTTTGGTGGCCTGCTCCCCCACCAAATTTTTTGGTTTGCACCCAAGCAATGTGGCCTTATTTTCTTATTCATTATGTGGCTCAGGAGGTGAATGTAAATCTGATTTGTGTACCTCTTTTGGTTTTTAACCAAACTATTTTTCACCACTCATATAGGAGCCAACACCTTGAGTAGTGAATCAATTGAAGAACTAAGTGAATCATGTTCCTTTTCCATGATTGAGAATGGATTTGGGACCTCATCAATACTTCCATTATAATTACTACATGTTTATTCCTCTGGAAGGTTTATGAACTTCTCCTTTGAAGGGTGGTTTGTCAGTGGCTCTTCCTTCACCAAGCAAGTTGATGAAACTTCTCTCTCTAGAATAGTACTATTGTCGCCACTTTTGGAAGATTTGATAGAAGAAAACCCAAACAATCCCATAATGCTTGGACCCACGGATGTCTTTGTTGCATTTTCCTTTTTGTATTATCTTTTATCTTCCTTACTCACATAGTTGGAACAACTTGGTTCCTCTATGGATGATTTGTTTCTATTGAAAGAATTTTCATCCACATTCTTGGGCTCAAATACAAATCTGAAATAAAAATAAGCTTTTAAAGGAATGGATTTACAAATCTTTTCTGCCAATGCAAGATACTCTTTGTAGTGGTGGGGGATGTTTTCACTTGCATCTATCATCTTTGCTAAATCCTTCTGATGATTAGCCATTGGTGGTTCAACCATTATGTATTCATAATCCTCATATTCACAAAATTAGCCATCTTGGTTTCTCAACATTTTCACTCCATCATTAACATAGATCACATATTCTTGTTCAACAAATTGATCGAAGTCTTCTTCAATCATTGGTAGCAACCTCATAGTTGCAACATGATTTAGTGATTTGTAAATTTATTCAGTGGAGATCATTGTTTCCACGGGAGTGGAGGAAAGTTCTCTTATACCAATGTAATATCCCTTATCTAATATAGAAATAATAATATTAACTTTCCACAAATTAGCTTAATATTTTGAAATAAAACTTGTAAACAACCAGTCAACTTTTGGAAGCTAAGAAGATACAACAAAGTGACTGATACTTCTAGTCACGGGGTAGAAGGTATAGGAAAGAAATAAAGGAAATAATAGTACTGAAATATTGTGTTCCTTAACACATTTATATCAGGGACCATTTAGGTTTTGGATTCCGCTCTGCGGAAACCTACTCCCACGCTTCTGGGTCACCTAACCGTGAAACTAGGAATCACTTTTCACATGTCCAAAAACCAGAGGCTTGTATAAACTGAATAAGGTTCTTTTATAATGTTATGAGATAGTGATAATATGTTCATGAAGTTTTCTAAAATATCATATGCAAAGGAAAATAATATACAAGTTGTAAAGGTGACAGTAGCTCGTTGGGTAGCTCACTAGCTCCATCTTCATGCTTTTCCAAATAGGGTAAGGGTGGTTCATATTATATATTTTGGACTTGGGGAAATTATATATGGATTTTAATGACTCATAATAAAAATAATGGAGTTATTTGGAATCATACAAGTCAAAATATGGAAGTTACAACAAAATTAGTTATTTTCCAATGCAAATCTAGACTAGGTTGACTTAACATAAGTAAATATTAGCCATTTCAAATTAGAATGTTATGAAACTTGAATATACTATAAATAATAAAAAATATGTACCATGAGGTTCAAAATAATTCTCATAATATTCACACAGGTCACCTCTCATAGAACAACTCCAAAATTATGACTCTAGAGCTAGGAAACGCAAGAAATTTGATCTCTGAATATCACAAAATTTAGGAATGACCTAAAGGTGGTATGAATATGATATTGAACATTAAATTATACATAAATATAAATATCAGATAATAAATATGTTGAAATATCCATTACATATCTCCAAACTTGCTAGAAGATCGTAGAACAGAGAGAAGGATAAAAGAGGAAGGGATGCCACTGATAGGAGGCCTCAAATCTCTCCAAGCTGATATCATAATGGAATTAAAGAGACATAAACCCCTGAAAAAAACCTCCTTTAATAGATGAAATATTATCCTTAGCTTCAATAAGACCTACGATAGAAGTGGGAAGAAGAGGGGAGAAGGGGAACAATGGACTCGGGGCACATCACCCAAGATACTCAGGATCACCACTCATAAATGAAGCTCAAGATTCAATCAATTACAAAACATAAATTAACCAAACTGAGTCAATGGGGTTGAATTTTCCTTTAATACCATCCTGGGTGACCTGTTTAGCAAGTGGAGGCCAATGGTGACCTATGAGAGCAAGTCAACCACCTAGAAGCCCTAACCCTAGCCACATAAGTGCCCTCCTTAAAAAATTTGGAATATAGGACCATGTGGAAATGTTTTCATGTCCAACTCATCCTTTTGATTTAGTAACCATGCCCTCCTTATTCAAATATTTTTTTCTTTTGTTCATGACATCTTTATGTTTTTCCCTATTTTTTAGACCAACTCTCCATAAGGAAACTGCACCCTCCTTTTCCAAACATTTCCTACTTTTGTCCTTACATATTTTCTGATTTATCCAAGAGGAAACTATGCCCTCCTATGCAAAACATTCCTTCTTTTATCGCTAGCTTCTTTTTCTACTGCTTTTAGGCACTTTCCTTTTTTCCTCTTTGAGTGATTTTGTCATAGATTTTCCTCTTTTTTTACCTTGGCAGGTTGACTTGCCCAATGCACCCCCCTAACATGGAAAGATAATTTCCACATCATTAAATTTCCCAATTAATAATAAATATGAATACAAATGAAATACATGCCTCAATAATAATTATTTAGCAACATTCTCCTAGGCTAATTAATTAATGCCTCACAAATAATATTTGGAAAAAATTCCCTAGGTAAGGTAATTAATGCATCCTTGACCTCCCCAATGTGTTGGGAATGGTCAACACTTTTATGTCCAAAAATATGGGGACATGACATATGTCATGATATTCATGGTGCTCTGGAATTAACTATCCAATTTCCATACCTCAGCCTCATCTCTTTAGGTTCCTCGACCTCATGAATGGGTGTCCTCCTAGATTTGATGTATGTTGACTCTTCATCAAAGGATACATATCTACTGGTGTCTATCTTCTTGAATCCTAGGAAGTATATTTGGTAAGCCTTTGATATTTCACTGTAATATCCTATGAATATACCCTTCCTCCCAGAAGGATCGAGCTTGGTCCTTTTCTCCTTTGGGATATGTATGTACATGAGGAAACCAAATATTCTCTGATGGATGAATTCTGGTTTCTCTCTTGAGAAATCCTCTTTACAAGTCTTATTGTAAGGTACTCGATGAGGAGTACAGTTCTATACATACACAATTGTTCTTGCTATATCTTCCCAAAGGTGCATAGGAAGATCCTGATCATGCAACATAGATTTTTCTTCCTCCATGATATTTCGATTCTTTTGTTCCCCAACCCCATTCTATAGAAGATTGTATGGAGTTATCAACTCCCTCTTAATCCCAGACTCTCTGTAGAGTTCCTTGAATTCTTTTGAAGTGAAATCTCTGCCATTATCTGATCGTAGATTCTTGGTCTTCCTATCTATCTGGTTCTTGAACAAGGCTTTATATTCCTTGAACATTCTGAAAACTTCACTTTTTTGTTTCAAGAAATATATCCAAGTCTTATGTGAGAAATCATCTATAAAGGGAACATAGTACACATACCTGCTTAATGAGCTAGAATAAATGAGTCCACACACATCCAAGTGTACTATATCCAATGTTCCTTTAGCCTTGCTCTCACTGCTAGTAAATGTATTCTTCACATTCTATCCTTGTGCACATCCTTTGAAAATTCCTTCATGCTTTTCTTGGATCTCTAGCAGTCCTAATACTGATTTGTTTCCCATCGGTAGTGCACTATAGTGCACATGTGAAAATATTTTGTGCCATAGTTCACTTGGTTTAATCGACTCATGAACCATTTCTTGTTTAGGTTCTCCCTTTAGCTTGTACAAGCCTCCATCTTCTTCTCCAATCATTTTTGCATCCTCTATTGTCTTTCCTCTTTGCCACATCAGAACTTGGCCATCGATAAAAACAACCCTAATATTTTTTGCATCTAGTGCAAAAATGAAGAGAATATTCTTCTTCAATCCTGGATCATATAGCACATCCTTCATCTTTAGAGATTTACTAGAGTCAAGCTTGCATGAAGATTCTCCATTCCCTTTTATGTAGTATTTATAGTGATATCCAAGTTTCACATTGTTAGGTGAGTCATGTTCAAACATATTAATAAACGATTCCTTGTATCCCATCCTATGTTTATAAGATCCACTATCCACAAGCCAACCATTTCTTCTGTGTGAGATAATGCTAGTAAGTTCCAATATTGGTGCATACTCTTCATGTGAATCATCTTTCTCCCGTGTGAATATTTTGTTTGTTGGTTCATCATCTTTGGCAACATTAGTATGGTGTTTTCTTTTCTTGATGGGACAATCTCTTGCAAAGTGTCCCTTTTCATCAAAAGTATAGCATCGGACATTTGAAGTATCTCTTTTGGTATTCTTACATTTCTTGTCCTTCTTCTTGTTGTGCTGTAAGTTCTCCTTCTTCTCCTTCTTCTTGAAGTTCTTCCTGGTGTGAACCATGAGAGCTTGATCTTCAGTTGCTCCCATATTATCTTCTCTTGTCACTAGTATAGCTTCTTCTTGAAGTCATCTGAAACAGATCAAATTCCTTCTTGCATAAATTCCTTAAATGATTGAGTCCCATGATCTAGGGAGACCATCCAAGGTAGTCATTAGAATTTCTCCTTCTTCAACATTTTCTTCAACCGCTTCAAGTTTTCTTTTGATTTGAGAAACCTATTGGAGGAGCTAGTCAATGAGCTGACTAGTCGAATAGCCGACTAATCGGAGCTTAGATCGTCTGCATAAGTCATGTCGGTTGACCGAACTGATAGGTAGTTACTTATAACCATTTGTAATCATATATATTAGGCTGTTGATGGAGATGAGAACTTGGTTCAGTTTTTGTATAGGTATGGACCGTCATGTAATACTATAATATAATATGTTGCTTCATTACCTGTTCTTGTCTCTTGTGTCTGTTATGATTATATGTTTATATGTGTATTATTGGTAACCATATGTGATATGTGAGATTACAACATTGGTTTCATTACCGATAGTACATATACGGACATAATGACCATAAGCAGATGATATCAGAGCAAGAGATTAAGAATTTGTGGGAGCATAAGATAGGAAATTATTTGCAGAACTACACAAGGAGAAACATATTGACCATTGCTCAGGCGAAGGAGAAATTATTCACTGAAACACATAAGAATTTTGTAGAGTCTGGAAGTTTGTAGAGTCTGTACCTCAGCTTTTGAAAAAAAAATTGGATGAAAAATATGAAAGAAACTAAAGACCAAGAGTTACTAGAGAAACTTATTCAAGTTGGATGAACAAACTTGTCGGAGTGGTTTGAAAATATCACAGACAAATTCTATGAAGAACAAGTCATGGAGGAAAGAGTTTCGGTCGAAAGCATCGAGAAAATGTTTTATACAGACCTCACCGATCAATTTCTTTGCTCCTTACCGACCCTTTTGTTCAAATTCCTATTTGAGAAGGGAGTGGGCCATATCGTAGAGTCTCGTCCATCACTATGTGAACCGCCACCAAATTCTAACTCGGTGGAGAAACATTAGAAGTGGGAAAAATTCATTACTGAAAGGGAGTGGGAGTATTTCCTAAGCAAATAAGTAGAACTATTTGAGCTTTCTAAACCATCGAGTAGGCTATGGGGGGGTAGCTGGTCATGTATTGGGGTAGAGTAAAAAGGATTCTAGTTGACTGAAGAAAATACCATCACCAGCAATGGAAATTTGACCTAAGAAGGAAAATCAAATGGACAATGACACATAAAGGTACAATGGACTTAAAAAAGTTAGAAAGAGAGAAGAGGAAGAAATAAGGGAATAGATAAGAGAGAAATCTAGAGCGTTGCAAAGAGGAATGGCCACCAAGGTGACATAACAAGGAAATACGCCAAAGTCGGGTCATAACCAACAAGAATAAGGCATGGATCAAGAGGCATCACCCATGGAAGAATACTTGTGGATAGAGTAGGGAGAATATCTCCAACTAGAATTTCCCCAGTAGGTAAGACCTCTGTCTTCGATGAATTCGAGTACCCAAATTCCAGCCATTGTCGAAGAAGACTTGCAACTAAGAGCTTGTGAGTTTGGTATATGGAGCTGACTAGACGATGAAGTAAATGATGATAATCATTTAGTAATCCATCGACTAGAGGAAAGAAATTGGGTAACACTTTAGGCATACCCTTCCAGCCGAAGTATTCACTTGCTCTACCCAACACATGAAGGAGCACTCCCATGCCAAACATAACTTTACAAGAACAGAACAGTCAGACTTGCAAACACATCAGTGCAGCTAGTGATTGACAGAAGAATTTGACCCAAACCAATTACTGGTAGGAGAAGAAATAACAAACAAAATGACCGATAGAAACAAAAGTTATGTCGACTACTTCTGTGAGCAATGAGATACATCGAATATCCCACTACCACCACCATCACCTCTTGGAGGAGATAGAGACACTAACATGGGTAACGAATCAGCACATATCCCCCTCTATGAGGGTGATGAAGACCCTAGACAACACTGGTTCGTATGCAAATCAAAATGGTAGGAAAATCAGGTTACAGTCGAAGAACGACAGATGGAACAGTTCGCTGGTGCTTTACAAAAAAGAGCACTGACTTGGTATATGACTTATATCGAGAGAACTCCCCAAGCATCCAAAGCTGACATTAAGGAAAAATTATTATCTTTCTTTAAAACACCAGATGCAAAACATATGGAAGCCAAAAATTTGAAAACAACGTCTCAGAAAATAGCAGAGTCCATCCGGGAATATGATAAGCGATGGAAAGACCTCCTTATCCAACTAGACTATGTAATTGACAAACAATTATTAATCCAGTGGTTTGTTGTAGGTCTATCATAGAAAATCTGGCGGCACATAAGCTTGGAAACATTTAAAACATATGAAGACGCACTTACCAAAGCTCTGGAAGTAGAGATGGATGAATATTTCTGAGCCTATCTCGTCGATACCAGGCTAGAAGAACAACTAGAAATCATGAAAAAATATTCATCCATCTCTGCTTGAAAGAGATGAACCTCAAGAATCAGGATGTCTGGTGCACAAAATGCTGCACTGCCAGACACACTAAATATAACTGTCGATAAGACATAAGTTGACAGGACATTCGTTTTGTTCAGACGAAATGCTTCTACAACATTTGTCAAGAAAATGGAGAACATACAATGAAATATTTCCCATATAACATGAAAAATGGCAAAGCATCTTGGTGTGCAATTTGTGAGGTAAAAGGTCACCCAACTATTGACTTCCACTTAAACTTGAAGAATCAACAAAACTAACAAGAAGTCTACCAAACGAACACAATCACACAGAACAATGATAACATTTCAAGGAACAATGAACGAAATGAACCAAATAATCAAAGATATGAAGGTCATCGATATGAGTTCCGGTTCTAAAACCATTATGGAGGGTTTGGAGGTCGAGGACGATTTTATGGAAATAATGACAATCGACCACGACAACCCATCCAATGCTTTACATGCTACAAAGAAGGACATCGTTACGAAGACTGGCCATACAAGGATAGAACTGATCTAAATTTTTGTACTAGTTGTGGCGTGGGTGATCACTCACTAGAGGATTGTCTCACCATGCTCTACAATATTAATAAAACGAAAAATGTTAATGTCTTGTCGTGTGTTCAAAAACATGATATAATGAATACAAAGAACATGCACATAGTAACCCAACAAGGGACAAAAATTGGAAATGATAATCCACATATAAGTAAAATCAAAGAAAAGAATGATTATCCTAACCCGACAAAACAAAAACAACTATATAATGACATATCGAACATGTTTAAAGAATTTGCTAGGTAGGAAGCAGTCGATGACAGTCGACAAAACACAGCTAAAGAATTAATATGTTTAGTACAGAATGATAAATCAATGTCTCAATTAATTGACTTGTTGTATAATATGAAGCATAGTAATAATACAGAAAAACAAACCAAAAATATATGCAGTCTGAACCAAAAAGACAAGAGCGGTGCCGACCCACTTGTCGACCTAGAAATCAAAGGATACCATGTTCGACAAGCTGTACTTGATTTTGGTTCACAAGTAAATATTATGACTCGAGATACATGGGAACAGTTTGGTAGACCTCGACTATATGATTCAGGAATATACCTCAAATTCACCGACCAAGGGCTGATCGAACCCATTGGGGTTTGGAGAAATGTCGATATGACAATAAATGGAATATCGACTAAAGTCAACTTCGAAATAATCAACCCTAAAGAAGGATCCAACTCCTTCCTAGCCTTGGTAGGTTTACCATGGGGAAGAAAAATGAAAGAATCAATAGCTTTAGACAAATAAAGAATAAAATTAAAAGGGAATGGACAGAAAGTTATCATCCCTATTCATCCTTCCCAAGGTGAACCTTGGACTGAACCCATCAATGAAGAAGTTGACATTCAACAATTATATCAAACTCAAAATAATGAAGAATACAGTGAACCTAATATCTATGGTGAGCTTCACTTAGGAAACCAAGACTCAGTAGGATATAATTCAGATGCAAAATTATATGATTGGGAAGTCAAAAACTATGAAGAAAGAGAGTCCCAAGGTATCAGACAAAAACCCAAGGTATAAAGAAAGAGAGTCCCCAATTCTACATATAGAACAAGTCTCTAAGAACCTAGGTGAACATGGCCGACTACAAATCCTAGTAGAAACATTTATAGAACAAGCTACTCGATGGTGGGACACCCATTAGTCAATACTGCAGACTTGGAAAACAAATTTGACTTACTTCGTAGAAAGATTCAGAGGAAGGAAGCTAACAAAACAGACGCACATACTTGTATTCATCCAAGGGAAAGACCCAAGCAAGCACATAAGAACATGTGAAGGAGAATGGAGAGGACTTGGTTACAAAGATGAACGTACATGGCCATGCCTACTTCCCTCGATACTAGCTGAATTACCAAATAAATGGTATTAAATGGAATAACCATGAGGTGAAACATTCCAATGGAACAAACTTAGATAAAAACTCATCAAGGACTTCAATTTTATACTGCAAAATGAGAAGTTAGTTGAAACTACAAAGCAAATAAAAGAATTCATAGAACTAACTAGGAACAACAGTCGGATACCAAACCATGATCGACTGAAAATATCATGCAATAACATTCAATCCAACATAATAACACAGTCGACAAGACTGCAAATGGAAAATGAAAATACAGAAGGAAAAACCTTTCGATGGAAATCGTATCACTCAGAAAAAACAAAACCAATTCGAACAGTGTTTAAAGTCGACACAACTGAAAAACAAGACACCGACTGAATGACCATAGTAAACTTCCCTGCTACATTCTTATAGTTTAGACAAGGGCATCGACCGATCAATGAAGCAAAGGGACCAAAATGGATGGATGCCAAAGTTAAAACTAAAGAGTTTGACATATCAAACGATGAACAACGAAAAATGGTGAGAATTGGCGATTATTGGAGTGAAGAGAAAATGACTGAAATAATAAACCTATTAAAATAATTCCAGAATGTATTTTCTTGAGATTATAAAGATATCAAAGGGATACTCCATGAAATGGGCGAAAAGAAGATCGACATCAAACCCAATTCCTGACCTGTAAAGAAAAGGCCATACAAATTAGCTCATAAATACAAAGAGATAGTCAAGAAAGAGATTGATAATATGATCGTAGTAGGAATTATATACTCTATAGACCAATTAGAATGGGAAAGCATGATGTCATCCAACCAAAGAAACATGACCCGACAAAACTGAGGATTTGTGTCAATTTCAGAGAACTAAACAAAGTCACTCTAACAGACCCATTCCCAATGCCATACATAGAAAAAATATTAAATGAAGTTGTAGGACACGAATGCTACTCATTTACAGACAGATTTTTAGGGTATAACCAAGCACCAATAGACAAAGAGGATCAGAAAAGTACTACATTTGTATCTGAATTTGGCTCATTCATCTACAAAGTTATGCCTTTTGGTCTCAAAAATGCACTTGCAGTATTTTTGAGAATCGTTGTCAACAAATTTCAAGAATACATCTACAAAAAAATGGTAGTATATTTCAACGATTGGACGATCTACTCCATGTTGAAATATCATTGCAAATGGCTAAGGATCATGCTGGAACGATGGCGACAAATCGAGTTATTTCTCAACATAAAGAAATGCATCTTCCTAACCCCTATAGGAATACTACTAGGGAACATTATATGCAAAGAAGGCATCAAGTTCGACTTTGTAAAAATAAATATTATCCTCAGCTTGAAACCACCAGTGAATCCAAAACAGGCCAGGGTACTACCGGGACATACTGGATACTACAGCAAAATTATTAGATACTATTTATATATGACCTATCCATTGGAGGAACTATTAAGAGAATATCAGGAGCTTGACTGGATAGAGGAATGCAATATATCATTCGATACATTAAAAAGGAAACTAGTCGAGGCACCTATCCTCAGATTCCCGAATTGGTCAACCAAATTCCATGTGCATATCGATGCATCATGCCTAGCAATAGGCATGATTTTAACACAACTAGGGGACGATGGAATGGACTATCCAATAGTGTACATCGGAAAAAAACTAAGTAAAGAAGAACAAAACTATTCGACAACAAAGAGGGAAGCATTAGGTATGGTCTTTGCACTACAAAAATATCGACATTACCTATCAGCCAACCCTTTATCTTCTATACTAACCATGAAGCATTGGAATACCTCATAAACAAACCTTGAGACCATGGGAGAATTTGTCGATGGTTATTACTATTCTAGGAATTTGAATTCGAATTCGTCGTTAGACCAAGAAAAATAAATGTCGAACCTGACCACTTGTCAAGGATCAACATGGGGGAGGAGCTGACATGAGTCGAGGATGACCTGCCACATGCACACCTATTCTGAATAGAAGCTGTCCTGACATAATTAGAGGAAATAGAACAATTTCTATAATATGGTCAAGCACCAGAAGGCATGATCATGAAAAAGAAACAAATCTTAGCCATGAAGGTTGCACCATATAGCCTCATAAATGGATTTTTATATAAAATGGGCTTAGACGACATCCTCTGACGATGTGTATTAGAACAAGAAAGAGAAAATATTATGCATGAAGCACACTATGGAGCAACGGGAGGAAATTTTTAAGCAGATACAACTGCCAAGAAAATCCAACAGTTGAGACTATGGTGGCCAAAACTGTACAAGGAATACAATAATTTTGTTAGCCAATGCGACTGATGCCAACGACTGGGTCAACCTCTGCCTAGTATAGAAATTCCCTTGATATTAGTAAACCCAAGTTTGACATTTGAAATTTGGTCCATCGACTTCATAGAACCATTCCCAATAATAGCAAAAAGAACAGGTGCGAGGTATATAATAACTGTAGTATAATATGTAACCAAATGGGTAGAGGTAGAACCTGTTGAAACCTATTCTAGTGAGGTACCCGCTAAGTTCATCTATGAAAACATAATTACTAGATTTAAATTCCCACTAACCTTAATCAGTGACAAAGGGTCACACTTCATTAACAAAACCATCAAATCCCTGACAAACCAGTTCAAAATTGACCATCGACGAAGTACAACTTACCAACCTCAGTCGAACGGAGCAATAGACGCATTTCAAAAAACACTAACAAAGGGTTTAACAAAAATATGCAATAACGACAAGGACTATTGGGACGAGAAAATCCCTGTAGTACCATGGTCTTATAGGACAACATACAAACGGTCAACAGACCAAACACTGTTTTGACTAGTCTATGACCAAGAAGCAGTCTTTCCCCTACATTTTCGACAACAAACACCCTACACATCGATGTCAAAGAATACAGGAAGGATCGATTGATGTAACTGGGCAAACTAGAAGAACAATGAATTCTTGCTATACAACATCAAGAAAATGAAAAACAACAGCAGAAGGCTTAGCATGATCGAAACATTAAAAACAAAAAATTGTCGGTTGGAGATCTTGCTCTGCTCTATAATAGTCAAGTGAAAATAAAACCTATAAAGCTACACACTGAATGGATGGGACCTTACATTTTCAAAGAAATTCAAGCCAATGGATTAGTTCGACTAAGAACATTACAAGGCATAGTATTTCAAAAACGTGTTAATGGTTCCTAACTAAAACGGAACAAAAACTAAGTAATTCAAAAAAAAAAGAACCATAACTGTTCAGAAAACCTATAAAAATATAAAAATATCAAAAAGGACAAAAAGAGCCAGCACTCATAAGCCAAAATGATAGGAAATTTCGAAAGACATAGTAGACTGCAGTTCGATAGCCGACATCCCTACCACTGACATGCCATCATCGACCAACCTCATGATCGACATCAATCAATGACACCAAAGGTCAAATCACGCCTTCATGACTACAATCAGAAGGAGTGCCAAAACTAGAATGCATTAAATGTGCCCTCAATAGACCATCTTGGACCATCATTTCTTCCATTAATACCTTCATCAACAAAACCGCCATACCCTCCACCTATAAATACTATGTCAGAGAAATATTTCTTATCGCGTTTTGAGGAAATAGAGTAATCAATCACTCAAACATTTGATAATAGAAACCCTGTGAAGAATTCCAAGCAAGACACTGATAAAATGGCCCCAAAACAAACCAGAGCTGTAGCTGTCAAAACAAAACAGCTAGAATCCATCGAAACCCCACTTGTGAGAAGATGAAGAAATATTAAAAAAGCAAAGGTACAGGAAACTTCATGCGCAAAGATCTGGGCAAAAATCAAAGAATGGGCCTATGTAGTTAAAAATGACACATGAAGAAGAGAAAATAAGCCGATGTACCATTATGAGTTACATGAATACACCTTTCATGATGAGTTTCAACAGGACAAAAGAAACCTTGGTTAAATTTATCAACAGCTGGTACCACAATGGCAAATTATACTTCGACAAACCAATCGAAATTTCTAGTGAGATCATATACAATCTTACCAGACTTTCAAACTAGGGAAACCCTGTTCCTATTTGAATAAAAGATAGATTAGTAGAATGACCAATAACGACACCATCATGGAAGAACTCAAAAGGGATGATGATTAGTCAAATACAGGCCTATACGCCACAAATAGTTTCCAAAATCATAGCGACAGGACTCACCCCTACAGGTCGAGTGAGTGATATAAAGCTAGAAATGTTGGAAGCCATTGACACAATAGAAAAATCGGGGAAAATTTACCATTGGGCCGAATATGTCGCCGACATGATCAATTCCATATGTGAAAAATGCCAGGAGTCAGCTAAAATTATCAGGTTCCTATCACTGATCATTTGGATAGCCATGTACCACTTATGTCCAGTTGGAGATAAGCAGTTCCAAGAACCATGAAAATATCACATGTGGCATTTCAAACCATTTTCATAGAATGAAACTCTAAAATAACTAGCAAATGGAAAAGTAATGTTGGAAAATTGGTTTCAAAATCTAAAAGTCCAGACAACCAGATGGAGGGTGCCTCAGAACATTCAAAGAAGTCTACCAAAAATAACACACATTCAATTAGAGCTTGACCACACTACAATCTAGTACATGCAGGGGGAGAAAGCACAAACAAAACCTCTTGACTATTATCCTTCAGTTGATGATATTTTCCAAGAGCTAGCTCGACAATCTAATACCAAGTTGTCGATACTAGCAAAGGCCAAAGAAACAAATCAGCCTATTGAGGAACCTTTGACCGACCAGGAAAAAAAGGAATATTATGAACTCTATATATATATCAGTACCTTCATGTCTGAGGATACACCGATATAGGATACCAACAAGCTCCAACTGATGACTATTCCAAAACCCCTCCAAATTGAAAGTACACCAACCGAACATCAGGCGGTTGTACCGACAGAACAAAGTACCATCCCGACTCATCAACAGGAGGGAGGAGAAGAGCAGATAGAAGAAGATATTGAATCAGATAATCTAGAGTATGCTATGACAAGAGAAAATTTAAAGAAAATAGAAAAGTAAATAGTAGCCTCATTGAAAAAGAAAGCGAATCATGAAAAAGGGAATGGGAAGCGTAAAATTATCCTATCAGAGTCAGAAGATGAAGAATAATTGTTGGCTACTGCTATCGAGATCATAGAAGATGCTACAGCAAATAAAATATCATTCAAAACAAGGTAGACCAAAAAAAGGTAAAAACTACAAACCCTTTATTGATGAGAATATTGTTGATTTAGTTTCCACCCCTCCACTCCCATCCCCAACCCAGATCACACATGAACGTATCCCACAACCAATCACCATCATTCCTATAGACATCTATAAAAATTCTATGTAAGAGATATTAAAACAATGATTCGATCATGACGGTGACTTCCAAGCATTTATTGAAAAACTCCTCGAATTATTCACATCTCCTTAGAAAATTACCACCAAACACATGTTAACTGAGTCTAGCTCGGCAATCCACACCCTATCACAACAAATCGGCCAAATACCTCAGAAACCGAGAACTATTGAAAGTATCAGATCAACATTCTTAAGGAACCCTGAGAAATTCTCTCAAGTTGTTACAAGACACACTTCATCCTTTACCCCATCAAGTATTTACCATCCTCCACCAGCCAATGAACCAGTAGGAGATGTGTAAGATAATGAACAAGAAGACACATTAGCAATCAATCAAGCGATCAACAGCATACTCTTTGTTGATTCTGACAACCAATCCAACTCACCACCAGAAGTCAAAGATCCCCCGTCGACTAAAAATATCCCAACCACACCACTTATACAAGACCACTCACCATATCCATTGCCACCCCCGAATCTAGAATCATATCCAAACCATGAACGACCCGTTTCAACCCCTCCAGATACACTCTAAGCTGAAAACTCTAACCAATAGGATCAAACAAAAATTCCACCAAATAATGAAGTTCATCCCAACGAAGATCAGCAGTTGGGAAATTAGCCTCCTGAAAATCAACCACTTGCAGAACCACAGGCAGAACAATTGGTCGACCAGCATAGACACAAAAGGAAGAGAAAAGGTAAAAAGAAAAAGGACCAACACAAAGAACAAAGACCGACAGTGATCCACCTCAACTAACTAGGATCGAATACTGCAATCGACATAGTGAAATTGAGAGATGGAGATTTGGGACAACTCTTAGGAACCCTCGCCATAAAAGCAGTAATAAGAAGCTAGACCAAAAGAGAACAACTCGATAGCATCAATAAAGAGGAAATTGAATTTCTATCAAACTGCAGAAATTTAATTCAAACAGTCATACCAGGACTAGTAGAGGCTGACACCGACAAGCCATTGGAGAAAGCATATCATCTTGAAAGTGTGGTGTCAACCCTACAAGCACAAATACAACTTACAAAAGAAGACCAAAAAGAGGAAACATACAGATTACTAGGACAATAGTAAACAACATTCTCTGAAGCTCATAAGGTACTACAGGACCACTTAGAAGAATCCATCATTACAGAAGAAGTACTTCGTAATTGGCACACCTACGATGGGTAAGTATTTCAGCAGACCTACCAGACTCGTAAGAAAATCCAAGCACTAGAGAAGAGGTGAGGCCTGGAAGAAGCAATGAGGAGTAAAATACAAGACCAGATTGTATTGGAAACAACAAAATTAGAGAAACTAGAGAAACAAGCACATCAGTGGGTACAACAAGAACTACCCAGCCTCAACAAACTAGACACAATCTTCCCACAGATGAAGAGACTATTGGATATAGCAGATGAAAAGGATCAATTCATGGGGCTCGACATGGAAAGCATCATAGATCTTTACATCCAGGAGAAAATGCCAAGTCTGTCAAGCATCACAACCTTGACTATCGACATCCAAAAAGTTTTACAAAATTGGATAGAGTTTCAGCACCAACTGGCCATTATAGCAGAATCCATTGTAGAAGTATGTATGGAGAAATGACCATCCATCTGACTACACAGTCCATGAATCCAAACCAAAGTAGAAGTAACTAGCCCATATGGTACAATTTTGAGTACCTCCCTTGTTTCTTTGGGACGAAGAAAGATTTTGTTCCTGGGGGAGATGTCGGAGGAGCTAGTTAGTGAGCCGACTAGTCGAATAGACAACTAATTGAATATTAGGTCAACCATGTAAGTCATGTCAGTTGACCAAACTGATAGGTATTTACTTGTAACTATTTGTTGTTAGTTTTTCAACATTAAACTAGATTTATTAGGATCTTTAACTGAGAGAAGAACAAGTACATCAATCAAACACAAGAGACAATGAACACAATGTTTTTCCTCAGGGAAACCATAAATGGAGAAAACCTCGCAACTTCCTTAGAGATAGAATCAGCACCAAAATAGTAAAATCCCAAAACAGTAAGTGATATCCCGACAACAGTAATCTTCTTCTTGTCTAGCCCCAGTGTCTTCTCCTTCCTCCACTATGCGCTACACTTGAGTGTGTATGAGTTGTGTGATAAATAGAGACTCTAGTTCTCTATTTATACTTATCCCGACATGACTAAAACCCTACTAGGGCTGACCTCTACTAGGAGAGTCTGATAACCCTAGTGCCCCGAAACTGCGGGGATTTTAACCCTTAGACAATCAGAGGGTTACCCACTATGAATTGACATGACTTGTTTACATTATTGATTCTCCGAATTGGAAAATTGGGGCATGACAACATGACTCAATTACATTATAGATACATCCCAGAATAAAAATCGGGTTACAATACATAAGATACATAGATGAATACATTCTGAATTTACAAATACATCAACACTCCCTCTTAACTAGGAAGGTATTCTTTCGACACAATTTTCAGCACTGGTCTTCTTCTCTATATCAACTGGATCATCTCGTCATCTGCATCTCAATTCTTCTGAGTCTTCAAGTCATCTTCCTATTCAAGTCATCTTCATCTTCAATTCATCTTCATTCTTCGAATCTAGATCATCTCTTGATCTGGATCATCATGGGACATCATCACTGGATCTGGATCATCACTCAATCTGGATCATCACTAGGAATCATCACTAGATCTGGATCATCACTACCTATCATCACTGGATCTCAATCATCACTTGATCTGGATCATCACTGCTGGATCATCATCACTGGATCTGGATCATCACTGGATCCAGATCATCACCATTAGATCTAGATCATCATCACTGGATCTGGATCATCACTTGATCTAGATCATCATCTCTGGTGCTATCTCATGATTCTTCTGATCACAAGAACTTCTACAGAGCCAGCCCTTTTTCATGCTGGTTGTAGGCCTAGCCTCCATGTAGGTCTTCTTCAGCACTTATATCTGAGATGCTCATCTGAATTGCCCCCCCCAGCACTTACTTCTGACCTACTTGTCAAAAAGGAATGCCCAACACTCACATATGATCATGTAGGAACCAATCCTATAATCATATTAGAAAGGCCCATCACTCACATTCACCAGCATGATAGGACACACCTAATATCATCTGTGAAAAGGATTTGCACTCACATCCACCTACGTGGTAGGACACACCTACTACCATTTATGGAAAGGCACTGCACTCACATCCACTAGCATGGTAGGACACACCTACTACCATCTATGGAAAGGCACTGCACTTACAATCACCAGCATGATAGGACACACCTACTATCATATGTGAAAAGGCACAACACTCACATCCATCTAGGTGGGAACACATCCTGCTCACAATGATAGAAGGGATTGCACTCATATCTGATCATGAGGAAACACATCCTAGCAATTATATCAGAATGGCCCCCAGTTTTCAACTGAGCTACCTAGTAACTGACTAGGTGCCTCCATTCTCCTGGAGAATGGCAGTTTCCCTTACATCTGACCTACTCATCAGAATGGCCAGCACCCACATCTGACATGGAAGGAACTTAATCCTTTAGCCATGACAGAATGGCTCAACCCTTACATATGATCAAGTGGGAACACATCCCTTTATCACATTAGAATGTCCATGCACTCATATCTAATCATATGATAACACATCTCATAGTCATATCAAAACGGCCCTCAGCCTTAGACTGAGTTTTCCTGGTAACTGACCAGGCACCTCCATTCCAAGAATGGCAATAGCCCTTATATCTAATCATGTAGGAACTAATCCTACAGTGATATCAGAATGACTTAGCACTCATATCTGACATGGAAGGAACCAATCCTCTCACCATGACAGAATGGCTCATCCCTTACATCTGACCATGGAAGGAACCAATCCTCTCACCATGACAGAATGGCTCATCCCTTACATCTGACCATGGAAGGAACCAATCCTCTCACCATGTCAGAATGGCTATGGGTCTCGTCAGTTTATCTTGGAGAAAACCTCGATCTGGAGAACACCAAGCTTCTCCATGAAGTACTCGAACTTCAGCCCAACCAATGGCTTCTTCAATACATTAGCTATTTGTTCCTCCATCGCAACATAGTGGAGCTTCACTACTCCCCTCTGCACCATATCCTTGATATAGTGATACTTGATCTTGATATGCTTCAACTTGTCATGGAACACTGGATTGTCTGACAACTTCACACAACTCTTGTTGTCACAATGTATACAAGTAGCATCCAACTAGAGATCAAATATACCAAATAGTAGCTTCCGCAGCCATACTACCTCACAACTAGCTGAACAAGCTGCAACATACTCTGCTTCAGTTGTACTTAGTTCCACACAGGATTGCTTCTTGCTAAACCAAGAGATCACACCTGATCCCATACTGAAGCAACACCCTGAAGTGCTCTTCCTATCAATGGCACTGCCTACCCAATCTAAATCAACATAACCCTCTAGGTTAATCTTTTGATTCACATCATACTTGAGCCTATAATCAACTGTACCCTTTATGTACCTTAGAATATGATTTGCAGCAATCAAGTGAACATGTCTCGGATCTGTTAGGAACTGACTCAAGGGGTTCATAGCAAAGCAAATATCTAATCTCATGTTTGTCAGGTACATCAAGGACCTAATCATCTGACAATATGTCGTAGCATCAACCGAATCTAATGAAGCATCACTCAATAGCTTCAGGTTTGATGCCATAGGTGTGGTCATGGCTTTGCAGTCCATCATCCCAAAGCTCTTCAGGATCTCTACTGCATACTTCCCTTGTCCAAGGAAGATTCCATCTATACTCTGCCACACCTCCATGCCTAAAACGTAATGCATCATCCCAAAGCCCTTCATCTTGAACTCGGCAGCAAGCTTTCTCTTCGTATCAGCAATCAACACATCTGTACCTGTCGTAAATAGATCATCTATATACAGTAGAAGCATCACTATGTTGCCATCTTCAACCTTGTAGTACAGGTTGGAATCTGCATTACTTTTGGTAAAGTCCAAACTAGATAGAACGCTGTCAATTCTACCATACCAGATCCTGGGTGCCTGTTTCAAACCATACAGGGCTTTCTTCAATCTGCATACATGAGACTCTCTGTCATGTGTCTCAAAACCGAGTGGTTGTTCTACATATACTTCCTCTTCCACTACACCATTCAAGAAGGTAGTCTTGACATCCATCTGGTGTATCTTCAATTTCATCACTGCAACCAGAGCAAGTACTGATCTAATGGAAGTGTATCTAGCTACAGGTGCAAATTTTTCTTCATAATCTATTCCTTCTTTCTGAGAGAAACCCCGGGCTACAAATCTGGCCTTATATTTTTCAACGCTACCATCTGCAGCATGAGCTTGTAGATCCATTTGGAAGTTACAACTGACTTCCCATCTGGTCTTGGGACAACATCCCAGACATCATTCTTCATGATCGATTGGTATTCTTCGATCATGGCATCCTTCCATCCTTTTCGTTATGTTGCTTCTTCATAACTAGAAGGTTCTTTATCAATGAAATCACATAGTAAAGCTACATACCCGGAGCAGGATTTGGTCCTCTTTCTTTCTCTGTGATTTTCTTCTGGAGCCCCATATCTTTCCACACCTTGGATAATTTCATGTACCCAAGTAGGTTTTCTCTTATGAGGATTCTTCTCCAGAGGTGGATCTACAAGTCTTTGTTGTTCTTCAAAATCTCGATCTTCTTCTTGAGTTTCTTCATTCATGGTTGTATCATGAATTCTGGGTGCTTCTGCTTCTTCAGGTTTTTCAGTAGGTCTTCTTCTAGATTTGTTGTAAGCTGTGTCTTCATCAAATGTCACATCCCTGCTAATGTCAATCTTCTTGTATCCTAGGAAATATATTCTGTAAGCCTTCGAGCTTTCAGAGTATCCCACAAATATACCCTTCTTTCCTAAAGGATATAATTTAGTCCTCTTCTCTTTTGGAATGTGTATGTACACTGAACAACCGAATATTCTAAGATGGCTGACTTCTGGTTTCTTACTGAAGAAGACTTCTTTGGGATTCTTGTTCTCGAGTACTCTATGTGGAGTATAGTTCTGTACATACACCGTTGTTCTGGCAGTTTCCACCCAAATATGCATAGGAAGATCTTGATGATCATGAAACATGGGTCTTGCAGCTTCCATGACAGTTTTGTTCTTTTGTTCTACAATCCCATTATGTTGTGAATTATAAGGAGTGGACAACTCCCTCTTAATCCCTGATTCTTTACATAGCTCTTTGAATTCATTCGAAGTGAATTCTTTGCCATTATCTGATCGAAAATTCTTGATCTTCTTTTCAGTGTGGTTCTCGATCAAGGCTTTGAATTCCTTGAATTTTCTGAATACTTCATCTTTGTTTTTCATGAAGTAAATCCATGTCTTCCTAGAAAAATCATCAATAAAAGAAACATAATATCCATACCCTCTTAGTGACTTTGATGACATAGGACCGCATACATCGGAGTGGATGATTTCTAGGATTCCTTTGGCTTTGCTTTCGCTGCTAGGAAATGTCTTCTTTGTATTGTTTCCTTTCACACATCCTTTGCAGACCCCATCATGTTTTGCTTGGAATTCTGGAAGACCTTCAACAGCTTTGCTTGCAATAAGTAGTGCTCTGTAATGCACATGTGCAAGCCTTCTATGCCAAAGCTCATTTGGATCTACTGTGTCATGGACCAAGGCTTGTTTTGGATGGCCCTTCAATTTGTACAAACCTCCTTCTTGTTCTCCAATGACCACTGCATCATCGATATTCTTTCCTCTTGTCCACATGATGACTTGACCATCTATGAATGCAACCCTCATACCTTTTGCATCCAACACCGATATGGAGAGAAGGTTCTTCTTGACTCCTGGCACAAACAATACTTCCTTCATTGTTAGAGACTTTCCCGAGTCTGGTTTATATGAAGATTCCCCACTACCTTTTATTGGATATTGGTAGTCATCTCCTAGCTTCACCTTGTGAGGTGATTCATGTTCTAGTAGTCTCACAAAGGATTCCTTGAATCTAGTCATATGTTTGGAAGCCCCACTGTCTATAAGCCAATCATCACTTCCATGAGTAATGTTACCTGTGAAAGTGGAGATCAAAACATATTCATCCTCGCTTGAAGAATCTTCACTTTCATATCTAGTTCTTTTCTTGGAGGGTTCATCATCCTCTGCAGCATGAGCATGATGTCTTCTTTTGCTCCCCTTCTTCTTATGAGAGTGAACCCTGTTCTTAGGACAGTATTTTTCATAGTGTCCTTTTTCATCACATGTATAATATCTTATTTTGGATAGTTCCTTTCTAATGTTATCTCTATGATGAGAATCCTTACCTTTGGAGTAATGAGGTTTTCTTCTGCCTTTCTTGGAGTGAATTGTGAGAGCTTGATCTTCACATCCCATCTTCTCTTCTCGAGCTTCTATCCGTGCTTCTTCTTGAGAACATTCTTCCCATAGTCTGCTGAATTTGACTAACTTATTTCTGGCATAGATTCCTTCGATGAATGAATCCCTTGACCTAGGAAGGCCATTCAAAGTTGTCACCACAATATCTGCATTATCCACTTCTTCATCTACAGCTTCTAATTGTTCCTTGATCTGAGAAACCCTTGTGAAGTAAGACTAGATGGTCTCTACATTCTGAATCTTCACATTTTTGAGTTGATTCCTCAAAGTCATTTTCTGGTTTATGTTCTTCCCTTCAAACAATTTGGTTAGGGCATCAAACATAGCTTTAGGTGTCTTTAGGGAGGACACATATGGTATGAGATGGTCCTTGATAGAATCATCAATGATTCTCTTTTCCATAACCAACTTCTTCTTATGCAATGCCTTAGCCTCATATCCCTCTAGAACTGGAACCTCCTCATGGATGTAGGAGTCCAACTCATTCTCTTCCAGGACCAGGGAGATCCTATCCTTCCAAGCTCGTAAGTTATCATCTCCCTCAAGCTTTTCATCAAGCTTGGTATGGTGAGACATCTTAACTGAGAACCTCAAATGGAAATATAAAATATTTTAGATCTTACCAGGTCAAATGGAAGCTTGAGCTAAAATCCTGTAGAGTTGATTCAGGAGAAAATTAGGGTTTTGCTTTTTTGTAGTTTTGTCCAACCAAATTCCTTGAAATTGATCCCTAACTTCGATTTTGTGGAGGAGATCAATCCAGGCCTGGGCTCACTGAAAAATTCCTCTTCTGTGAAAAGCCCTAATTTTCGGTAGTAGTGTTGGGTCCAAAACTGAAAAAGATTAGAATTAGATTTTGCTTCGATAGAAAGAGGCACCCTAAGGAGTAGATTTATTCCACCTTACTTTTGCTTAAAATTTGTGGAGGAAGATCCACAAACTACGAATCCCTAGTTCCCGCAGCTGCACAATGTCTTCTTCTCAAGTTATCTCTGATACCATGTTAGTTTTTCAACATTAAGCTAGCATTATTAGGATCTTTAACTAAGAGAATAACAAGTACAACAATAAAACACAAGAGACAATGAACACAGTGTTTTTCCTTGGGGAAACCATAAATGGAGAAAACCCCGCAACTTCCTCGGAGATGGAATCACCACCAAAATAGTAAAAGCCCAAAACAGTAAGGGATCTCCCGACAACAGTAATCTTCTTCTTGTCTGGCCCCAGTGTCTTCTCCTTCCTCAACTATGCGCTACACTTGAGTGTGTATGAGTTGTGAGATAAATAGAGACTCCAGTTCTCTATTTATACTAATCCCGACATGACTAAAACCCTACTAGGGCCGACCTCTACTAGGAGATTCTAATAACCCTAGTGCCCTGGAACTACGGGGACTTTAACCCTTAGACAATCGAAGGGTTACCCACTATGACTTGACATGACTTGTTTACATTATTGATTCTCCCAATCGGAACATCGAGGCATGACAACATGACTCAATTACATTATAGATACATTCCAGAATAAACATCGGGTTACAATACATAAGATACATAGATGAATACATTCCAAAGTTACAAATACATCAAAATTTGTAATCATATATATTAGGCTATTGAGCCAGATGAGAACTTCGTTCAGTTTTTGTATAGGTATGGACCCTCATGTAATGCTATAATATAATTTGTTACTTCATTACTTATTCTTGTCTCTTGTGTCTGTTATGATTATATGTTTCTATGTGAATTATCGGTAACCTTATCTGATTTGTGAGATTACAGCACAACCCTTTTGAAGTAAGAATGTATAGTTTCAGATTTATGTATCTTCACATTCTTCAATTGGTTCCTCAAAGTCATCTTCTGGTTGATGTTCTTTCCTTTGAAAATAATTTTTAAAAATTGATACACTTATTTCGGTGTCTTGAATGAAGACACATGGGGGATCATGTGATCCTTAATAGAATATTCCATGATTCTCTTAGCCTTATCCATGATTCACTTATGAGAAGCCTTAGCCTCATCTCCCTTTGGTTCTACAACCTCCTCAGTGATGTAGTGATCCAAATAATTCTCTTCAAGGATTAGGGAGATTCTGTACTTCCATTCTTAAAAGTTATCAACCCCTCCACGCTTATCCTCAAGCTGAGTATGATGAGTCATCTTTTCGAATGAGAATCTCAAATAGAAATATCAAATATTTATATCTTACCCTTTTGAGGTGTTTGACCTGGTTCCGGAGCTGGCTGACCTAGGATTTGTCAGAGAAGCCATAATTTTTCAAACTTAGAGTTTGAGAATTATGTTTCAATAGAAAGTTGCTCCTCCTTGAAGCAAGTTTCTTATATAGTTCACTTACTGAAAATTGAGGTGGGAAGCCTCCAAAACTTGATGCCCTATTTCCTCCCAGCACTAGTGACAGGGTCAAAAAAGAAGCTTCTTCAATTCAGAAACTATCTACACCAAAATATGCGTCGTACTGATGCAAGTTATCCTAGCCCTCTTTTCTTGATGATATGTGGATAGAACACCTTGAACTAAGAAGACCTAGTTTCTTTATCTGCATAGTGCCTTCTTTCAAAGAGACTCTTATACCATGTTAGTTTTTCTTTAGATATGATTGGATTATCTGGGATCTTTATCTAAAATAATAACAAGTACATCAGGATGCATAAGATAAAAAAAGATACACAAGACACAAAGATTTTCATTGGGTAAACAATAAATGAGAAACCTCGCAAAATTCCTCAGAATAATAAGATGATCAAAAGCAGTAATCAGAAGTATTCATTAGCTATTTGTCTCTTCTCTCTTTTGTCTCTCTCTCTCTCTCATGTGAACTTGAGAGTGTGTGGTGTGTACAAATGAGGGAGGGTGCCTCCCTATTTATACCCTTTCAAGTCACTGACTAAACATAATATCGGGCCCACATGTCTTCCCTAACATGGCCAATTTCTCCCAGAGAGGATCGAAATACACATTACATGATGTTATGCTAGGGACTATTGCCCCTACTAACAACAGAGGTTGTACCTAATGTTCTAGATACAATTAAGACATCGCGCAAGGGGGTACACACACCCCCAATCGAGGTACAATAAAATAAAACGATAAAATACATCATAATATATTCCGAAGTTAAAAATACATCAACACAAATTACCTCAATTGGATTACATATGAAAATTTTTATTCTCCAACAATTCAACCTATGTAGTTAACCACCATGGTACAAAGTGGATTCCATGTTATCTCTCATATTTCACACATATCAATTTATTCATCTATGGACCTTCAAGAAAATTCTACAAGAAAAAAACCCTAACCCTAATCAGGAGTTGACGTATGCAAAAACCCTAAAATTAACCCTAGATGGATCTCAGCCTATGTTAAATACTAGGTCACTAAAAGGAGAAGGTGATCCATTCTCTTGATATATTGTATTGTTATAAGGTTTTGAAACAACATTGGAATGGATGTTATAGAAGAAAAAAGAAGATAACATATCTTGTAATAACCATTATGGATGAAAATTCATAGGTGACTCCATAGAGAGTATGATTTTCTTTATATTTTCACTTTTTATATTAAGAGCAAAACATAGTCCTCATTTATGGTTAGGTTTTTCCACATAATGGATTTTCCTAAGCCTATATCTTGTGTTATTGTGTAGATTGTGTACTTATTTTCTCTAGTTTCTCTTTCAATTCTAGTGTATTCAATATTTTATGAAATTAAGTCGACACACTGAGATAAGTTGTAAAAATTGTTGTGATGAATTGATCTAGTGAAATATCCATAGTATTTTACAAATCATATTTTTATTAGAGTTAAGTTTTATTTAGTCTTTGTGGGTAATCCTAGGATCTAGTAGTTGGTGAGATAAAGAGTACTCAAACCGTATCAATGGAATATGAGCCTTTTCAAGGAGAAACAAATGGTTATGAGAAATAATCTTCAAAACTGTAAATAGAAGTCATCGATGTTTCTCACAACATTTCAATCCTCGTGGAAAATATGGAGAGCAAGTTTATAACTTTCAGGTATTTTGGAGGATATAACTCAAATTTAAGTTCTCGAGAAAAATCAAAACATAAAAATGACTCAAAAAGGAAACCGATGAGAGATCTCGAGATAGAGAAGCCAAATTCTAGCACCAATATTCCTTCCGAGTCTCTCTTCAATATTGAAGTGAAATTCAACATCAAGTCATATCATGGTGAGATCAACACCCTAAAACTGGATCATTAGTTGTAGTATTTAGTGGTTTATTTTCATATCCATCATGTTAGTACTCGAGTTGCAAGCCTTTGTTCATGCTCTTAAACTTTATTTACCATTTTTTTAAGTATCCCTTTTTACCTATTTCCTTTATAACCTTAGGTGTCCTTGAATGTATTTCTTTTATTAATAAGTCTAGGTTTCACTCTTCTTAATGTTTAACTCTTTAATGCATATTTTACTAAGGTTTGCTGAGAATTTATGATTGATCTGACAATCGAAGCCAAGTTTGTATGTTGAATTTATAACTAGAAGGATGAAGAATATGAGTGGTAAACAACATAGGTTCGGACCTGTTAATACTCATTAGGATGAAGATCATCCACATTGTGCATAGATGTTAAAATATGCATGCTATTTCACCTTCTTCAAGAGGATCAAGGGTTATAATGTTTAAGTTTCTCATGAATTTTCGACGAAATTTACAAGAACACAAATTGATTTTACCCTTCTAAATTTTAAAGTATCTGAGACGTCAATCCCATAAGCAACAAGATTTATTATAGAGGGCGATAAATGGTTTAAAAATTTATCTTTTTTTAGGTAGATCTAAACTTGTTCCTCTTAATCGGGAATGAAACACTAAAATGGATTAAAAGGATCCATCTCAATTCATTAAATGAGGAGAGGAGACAGATTTTGAATGAATATTCACCATAGTATACAAGTATCATTTGAATTTCCTCCTTCATGCCACAAGGAGATGAAAACTAATCTTACCATTTTATCTACTCAAAACCTTATCCAAGATGGAAACGAGAGTGAAAAATCACCCAGATTATACACCTCAAATATTTTTTCACCATGGTTTAATTAAGTTACTGGTTCTAAATGAATTGAAGAAAATCAATTAGAATTGGCTACATTTTCTCTTTTGGTCAGGATTTGAGGTAGAGAAATCTGAAGTTGCAGAAGAACAAGATGATGGAGATAATAATGAAGATAAGTCCCATTGAACTAAAAGGTTAATCTCCCAATCCAAAAGACAGAACCAATGTCATCAAGAAACCCCCAAACAACTTAGAAGTTATAAAAGAAAGGTCATTGAACAACGATACGGTCATAAAATGGATACAAATGCATGGCAAAAAAGGAAGCATGACGAGGTTGATAAAGAGCATATCATGGTAACTCCTAGAACTCCAAGTCATTTAGAGGAAGAAACAATGAAGAAAGCATCAGAAACAAGTATGCTTCAAGCAATATCCCCAAGAGTAGAAAAAACTTATTTTTCTTTTCAAAATCCTGGAGTTGTTCAATGGAGAACTAAAACTAGGGCTTCCAATAAACTTAAACTGAATATGAAAAATACTCTTAATTCTAAGTTGAAGAGTAAAACCATAGTGAATTTGGATGAATCTAGTATTGAAGAAGATACACAATCCAAAGAAATGGAGGAAATACTTCCGCAAGCTTTAGAAAATATTGAGGAAAGTATCAAGCTGATTTCAGAATTTCCAATAAAAGAGTATGTTGATAAAGATAAATGATTTTTTCTAGATCTTAAAGAAGGAACCAATTTAATTCCTACATAAATTAAAGAAAAGACATATCTTGTAGATGTAACACCCTGTTTTCTTTCGAAATTTTGAGATTATTACAACTATTCTTTGAGGGAATTCTTTGACGAATGACCCGACTATTTATTATTTTGAGATATAAAACTTTGTATGGATGTATTTTTTAAGGAATCCAATTTCAGATGACCCAAACATGTTTGAAAAAACTAATTACTAGTGAGATATGAACTAAGAAAAATTACCTAACATATGTATTATATGATGATTAAATTATGATTGTGAAAATGATGTGGAAATTTGGTCAATTATGAATGGATTTATATTATGATTTTAGTTGTGAATGAAAAAAAGGCATGTGAAGTTATCAACAAGGATTTAATGTTGTATAATTTTTTATAGTAATGAATGATTGACAAAAATTTATATGATATCTATCATGCACTCTGATGGTTTGTCGAGTGTGACAAGAAAGGAAGGTACATGAAACACAAGAAATCATTAGTATGCAAAGAATATAGCTAAGTCGATGACTATGGAAGGTGATATCAATAGTGTTTATAATATATTAAAATGTGATATGTTTGATGCATTGGCATGCATGGACATTGGATAAGTTAGGAAACATCAACAATTGAGTTTCAGTGATGTTTGAGTTATGGTTGAAATCGTATTTATGTGATTTGATGCATGGGTTGTTATATGTGTAGGTGATGGGATATGATTTCCAATCGACCTAGATCAAGTGATATGGCTGAAAATTATACATGTAAGTCTCGCAAACAAGTGATGCGATGATATTAGAATAGAGTGAGGAAAACTCTGTCTCATTAGATGCGTGTTCCATGAGGGTAGCCCGGGAGTCAGTCACTCATGAATATTATAGTGGGGAGCATTCAATAAGGATTCAACCTGATTCCTTAGGAACCACCTGAAGCTTCATAGGGTGGGAAAAATGAGGTAACATTGGCTCTGTCATCGTAGCCATCTTCCCGCATGTGGGAATTATTGGAAGGGCATGAAAGAAGCATAACACCTTGATAATTATTGTCACGACAACAATACAACGGTAATAAACCTCTATTTGAATAAGGGAAATAATAAAATGCTCATAAATAACTTTAGTAAACTTGATAAGTTAAAATTAAATTAAAATGATAAATAATAATAATAAATAAATAAATAATGATAAATACATCAATAAATAATAATAATAAATAAATGCACCAAAATAAATAAATAATGATAAATTAATAAAAACTTAATGAACGGAATTAAAACTAAATTGCAAAACTTAAAGTAAAAACAAAAATCCTATCTAAAGGGAAAAACAACAAATAACTTAAGATAACTAACATCATGGTGGGTAAATAAATAATTAATTAAGTAAAGAATGAGTTAACTGAAGGTTGTGCATGGAATTCATTGTTATTAATGTAAATGTTAATAAAAGCGGAGGGAAAAGGAAGAACTAGGGATCTTCTTCTTCTTTTGTCCTGCATGAGTGTATTTGGTGGCTCTGAGGTGACTATGGAAAAGTGTGGTTCAATACAACATGAGTGGGGTTGGGATTCTCCCAGAAGCATCCTGGCATTTTATTTACATTTCTAGTCTCGTATTGTCAGTCTCGTCAAGCTTAGGGGTCCTGGGGGAAGGAGAGTACCCATAAGGGAATGGAAGGGAGGAAACCGGTGGTTTCACTGTGATTGGAAATCCATCCGAGAGCATGCAACAATGATTCAAATAATGAAAATGACTTGGATAAATATAATATATTGGTGAGTTCGCAAGGTCTTGCGGAGAATATTTTGACAATAAAAACAACCTTTGGAAGAACTAGCAAACCTTGGCAATTTTACAGGTTAGATCTATAGTTCTAATTTATTGTGTTTATTTTTCTTGCCGTTATCTAAGTAAAACTCATTCGATTTAAATGGTTGTAAATGTACCTTATTTCTAATCATTTATTGTTATAATAAGCACCTCTTGAATAGTGTGTAGATATAATTATGTATATATGAAACAAGTTTTCTCCATCTATTTTCAAACAAGTTACAAAGGATACTAGTTGATTCGTCAAATGAATTATTGTGGATGAAATGTTATTAGATGGAATCGTGATATTGAGTTAATTATAATGATATGTTTGGGTTACCAATCTCAAGTATATAGGAGAGATGGTTAATTGAGTAGCATGAAATACAAATTCTCAAGTTTAAATCTTATGGTAAAATCTTGATGTGGTATGTCTCTGGAAATTATTCAAGAGAATATAGTTTGAATCATTTAATTCAAGTTGGACATGAAATTTTAAGGTTTAAATATTACCTTGGGCTCATTGTAATGATGAAGAAACCCATTGGAATTGAACTAGGTATCGGTTGCACTTTCCTAAGCTTTTCCACCTTATAGACTTAATCCATGTTAAATTAAACAATTACAACCTCATCCACCACACTTGGTATACTCCCTGTATTTTAGAAAACATCGGATGATTATCTCAATGTATTTTTATCAGTATTGCTCCCATATCTGATTGTTAGGTGCGGGAGGAGGGGGATTAACCTTTTCGGCGATATTCTTACCACCTGATAGCTTAACCTGCAAATAGAAAGTAAATGTTAGATTTGTATTGAATGAGAAAATAAATACTTGCATGATCTCCGCATAAGTAAAATCTGATGTTTAAACGAATTGTTAATTTTGTGGTATGAGGATTGATTATGTGTTACTAGGCTTGTAACATTGCTAATTGAAAAATAGTGACATTATATGCATGAATTTGATTCCGTAGTAACATATTATTAGCACCTCCCAAATGAGTTTGTATGTTATAAGGGTAACACTAAATAATTTCTCTATGCATTGACATGCTATAAATTTCAAAAGGGATTATTCTGGTGGTTGTACGTCTTACCTAACAATTTAGTATTTAACTTAGGGTCATATCTAGAACATACTACCAGATACAACCTTAGTCTGGCATACTCCATAATCCATTATAAATATGAAGCAGGTGACATATTACTTCTTAAGTATCTAGGTATGAAGAGTTATAGGTGCATCATGTACACAAGAAGCTTCAATACCACCAACGAATATTAATATTATTACATCCAAAATAAATATCAAACCTTATATTATCATCTAACATGATACAATGAAATGTGAATGCCAATTTTAAGTATGTAGGATCCTCATGTGTTGATCCGCATGATTAAAGATTGTGCACAGAATTAGTATCCCTTAATTGTACGGTAATGTGTCTCTCCTCTGCTAGTGTGCCTGTGTATCTTCTCTACCAGCGTGATTGAGTCTTCTATGCCAACATGATTGAGTCTTATCTTCTAATGCACATATCTATATGGGTCGATAGGTGGACTAGTATTGTCCATTAAACATATCACGTATTGTTGATTCAACACCATATTAACTAAATCATAGCGTAAAATTAAGTGGTAGTTGGATTTGGTAAATGACTGTCAATTTATCCCATATATCGCATTACTTGGATGGAAACATCTTCCATAATAATTTTGTAGAAAAGCGTTAGACAACAAAATTAACATTTATTAAATTATTTATATGTAATTAATACCAATCATTCATTTAAATATGTATATTTATTTTAATATGTATATGTATTTTAATATATATGATTTTGTTTTTTAAATTTAATTGGAGGTAAAATTATTTCACATGAATCACTACAAAAAATTTGACATTTTGGGGGGTTGGTCTTTTCCCTCCAAAAGTCACTTTTGGGGGATGTTTTGGCTTTGGAGGCAGTCTTTGCAAAATCGTCCCTGAGAGCATCGATGCTAAAATATTTGAGTTTTAAGGGGGGGGTTTGGAAGAGATCAAAATCACCCCTAAACATGACTTTTGGGGGCAGTTCTAACCCCCCCC